>JACYFF010031952.1:98785373-98820508 GCA_017589665.1 Selenicereus undatus | reverse complement strand
ATATATATATATATATATATATATATATATATATATATATATATATAACAAAAATGAGAGGAGAAGTCACAAGCATGAAAATAAAATAGTTATGAAATTGAATGGGTCATGGTCTCCTACTAACCATTCACTCCTAGTGTCAAAGGTGAGCGTCATAGCTAATGGGGCCCGCTAAATTTTGCAAATTATCTGATAGAAATAGACCTGATCAACTTGAGGGTCAGAATGGATTGAGGATGGAGTCATGAGGGTCGATATGTAAGGATTTCTCAACATACCCTAACTCTATCTGACCTCATGCAGGTTGGCATACCATCGACCCTGATCCAGGTCCTGCGGGTATCCTAAGGTTATCGGGTCGAACCTAGCCCTCAAATTGTCCCCATATAGAAAACGCGATTTTTGTGGTGAGTTTTGTTTTTATCATCAAGTTTAGTATTAAGCATCCTATGAAACAAAAGGCCAAGCGATGATGTAATATTTCAATGAAAACTATCGTAATTACAATTATTCTAATGTGTAATTTGTTAGCAATGAGAATTAGTTTATTAAAACAACTATGACAAACATTAGAGAGAGAGAGTGTGTGAGAGGGTTGAGAACCAGTGCGATTTAGAGACGGGGAGTAAAAGAGGGCCAATGGGAAACCAGAAAGTAGAAAGTTAAACGACTTTGAATGAAGGAAGCCCAAAATCTTTTTGCTTTGATTTTAATTTTCTTTAAAAAAATGAGGGTTAGTGAAGCAGGTTAGAGGGTCAAGACCTCCACTTGAGTCTGACCTCATCACAGTCAGGCACCTTCAATTTAATGGTCGAGACAGATCAGAGGCAAAAAACCTGACCCTAACCCTCATTTTTTAGGGTCGGGCGGGGGTGGAATGGGCGCGGTCCCAATCCGTTGCTCAGGCAGTCGTATAGCGAATCTATAGATCTGAACTGTTATAAATAGCATTTTTGTACTTTTCAAAATTCACTTTTATTTTCATCTTCTCATTCCCCAAAAAAAAATTAAAAAAAATTGAAGTTTTCATAGTCCAAACTATGTCACATTAGCAAATCTGTAAACTTGGATCTACAATACAACTGCTATCCAAATTCAAACATCTTTATGATATCCTCTTTCTACTATATCTGTAAATCAAACTTATTGAAGCACTAGATTCATTCAATTTCTTTTAGTCTAAAAAAAGAAAAAAAAGGTGTGGGGATTATGTTAAAAGTCGGTATTCATATTTAGATTAGAAAATATCCCAAAAATTTTAATGAGTACTTATACAGTTTTTACAGATATTCATTAACAAAACCTCGTACATATTGTACATTATACTTACAGAAGCACATACTCCCAGTAGCCACATCAGCAAATAAATATTAAAAAATTAATATATGACAAATACACGTATAAAAAATATATACACGCGAGAAATGGTAGTATATGCTCCCGAGAGCACATAAGAAATTGCGTCATAAATCATACCGATAAGAAAATTTCGATACATTTTTTTAAAAAAAAATTGTATCTAATCCTCATCAACTATGTCAATACCTAAGAGTCACCTTACTAGAAAATGATGGGATTGTCTTTGTTTCTTCCCTTATTTATTCCTTCCATAGTCCAGCCGGAGACTTGTTCTTTTGTTCAAACTCATGCATGGAGAGAATTAAGTCTTCATCAAGTGTACGAACATCAATAAGGACCGTTGGTAGATATGAAAAATGCTATCATACAAATCTGTCATCAATTTTTAATTTAATTATTCAACCCTGATAACGCTAGATTCAAGGTGGGTCCAAGATGTTAAGATACTAGGTGATCAAGATGGTGTCTGTAAATACAATTTTCGCGCCTAAAATAAATTAGACAAGAAATATGGAAACAAATTGAATTTGGTATTGATGTTGTATATGGATACAGTATCCGAATAAAATTTAATGAGATGATCTTCTGATTCAATCTCCTAATAATTTGAGTTGTTTCAAGAGCGTAACCGCTTGAACTCAAATGATGCAAATCAGTTAGAGAACTCTGAAATGGTTCTTGATCTTGATCTGCAAATGTTTGATTGATATTTTTGAAACTCACAAGTTTTGATCATTCTCACTTTGTAGTTGGATACTGCTTGCAGTTTGAGCCTTTGAATTCTGCAATGCTGAATGTTTAATGTAGTTTGTCAGATTAATTGATGCGAGGACGAGGTTGCTTGATCTTGATCGATGAACTGGAAGAAGAACTCTGAAGTAGATTTCAATTTGAGGTTGCAGAAGATGTTGAGTTAGCTGACTTTGACCCTTGTTGCTTGGTAGCTAGATGTCATACGTAGTTTGAGTTATGGAGCCTATAGGATGTTGAATGTTGAGCTCCCCCGAAAATGAGGGAGGAGGACTCCTATTTATAGGCTTGAAGATTAGGGTTTGAGTTAGACGTTAGACCTAGGCCCATATCTTAATAATTATTCCCTTGATTTTAAAAGAGAAATGATTACTATTTTTTGCATCATCAATGACACGTGGCAGTTTTTAACTTGCTGGATTTTAGTCACATTTAATTTTGAGCAAGCGGGTTCACTAAAGTCAACGTGACGCATGACAATTTGCGATTGGTTATTTTTTTCACACGTGCCATTATCCGATTTGTCGTAGAATTTTTGCCTTCTACAGTGTCCCCTCTTGAACCACGACGAGCCTCCTTCTTCTCTTTTTTTTTGTGTGGAAAGCAAATTTATTTGGATTACTGGTTGCTATCATGTATCCCGATTCACATAATCTTTGTTAAATAGAAGAATTCATGCAATAATTAGTCATCCTGAACTTATAACGTATATTGTATACCAACAAATACAAACGGTTTAAAATAATTATTATTAGATTCATTAATTGTTCATCTTCTCACAATCATTGTTTTCCAATTCAACGTACACAAGATATCAACATATCAGACGTTTAACATCTTCCTTGGTATAAATTTTGCTGATTTGGTGTAATCTTTTATGGAGAGAGAATCTTCTGATAATTGGACAGACAACTATCACCACTACTAAAAATTCGCCTTTATTTTGACTACAAACAAGTCTATCGGAATCTCCGACGGAATTCCGATGGATTTTGACAGATTGTCCATAATTCCGATGGATGTTCCGATGGATTTATGTTCCAATGGAATTTTCGACGAAAAATATTTAAAGACATCTGAAAAAGTTTTTTTGACCCTTGAATGGTGGAAATTCAAGTTTTTTAGACATTTTGGTGGAAAAGTCCATTCGAAATTTTTTTAATTATGATGAAATCTTCTGTCGGAACTTCTCCTATAAATCTCGCTCCAAGCTTCAATTGCGTTGCTTACTTCCCAAACTAAACACGCGCGCACGCACACACACACACACACACACACACACACACACACACACAGAGCACTGCATCACCAATGGTTGCCATCGCCCCCACCGTCGCTTGTCGTCATCACCTTCTCCCACCGTAATGTGCGGCTGACTTATTGAGAAGGTTTTCATGTGTGTAATTTGTACCTAGTTTTGTAGTAAATTAAGCATATACTTTGAATACTTTGTACAATTAGTTTGTATGTAGTTTCATAAATTTGATAGTTTGCATAATTGGTATGCTACGGTGATGGTAGTTTGTGAGTTGATAATTTGTTCTTAATTTTGTACTTTAATATGTTGTTAAAGAATGTACTTTTTTATTAATTAAGCATAATTTAATGGTAATATGAATTTAACGTTAATGAGAGTTTAATGTGTATTATATACATTGCAAAATGTTTGCACAATTGGGCATTATAGTGTCTATATTTTAAAAAAAAAAAATAAAACACTGACTGAATTCCGACGGACATTCCGATGGATTTCGGATGAATTTTTCCAACATCTAAAAATTTTGAGATTCCGACAGACAGTGCGATTTTGTCTGAATTTCGTCAGAAAAGCGTCCAATGGATTGTGTTTTTCCGTCGGAAAGGCTTCCCAATGGGCGATATTCTGATGTCCTTCGTCGCTCGAAAATTTCATCGGAAAATTCATGTTCCAATGGAAAAATGTGCTTTTTCGGTCGGAAATTCCTTCAAAATAATCATTTTTTAAGTAGGGCATTGAAAAAAGAAAATATACAATTAGATAGAAATAAGGAGGGATATGGTAGACAAAATGGATAAAATGGTCGGAAAACCGACCATCTCGCCTTCATGATACAAGGATCAAAGAGGAAAAATGCAAAAACACAATTCCTTGTGGATGTGGCCCGTAGTTATCGGTTGCTAACTACAGCTACTTCGTGCATTTGCAATTTTAACTCAACACAAATATTTTTGCTAGGAAGGCTCTGTAAGTTTTGTGGTTCTCTTTGTGAGAGGTTGTATCATGGAACAATGAAGAAGTAAAAGAAAAGTATTCATAAGTGTTTTACTTAGTTTTCTCGATCAAAAGATTTATTTTGTTGTTTTGATTATAAAGGTGTATCATTATGATATCTGTTATAGATTTTATACGACTTTCAATTAATAAATTCATCCTGTATTCTCAACAGTTCCCCCCTCCCCGCCCCCCAAAATGAAAGAGTTACGTTTGGAGACTCGCATCAAAACAAACAATTTATATTTTTACACAAAGAAAGAAGTTAACTAAAATCCCTCCACCCCCCAACACATAAGAGTGAAAATAGATGCATGAAAAAAGACAAGTCATAGTGCATTTTAAATGAGCAAACTATAAGAGAACATGGAAATATTGATCAAAATCCTATTGACCTTTGAATTGGCACAGTAGCTATCAACATATTAGTTAAAGTTCAGTCTTATTGTATGGGTTCAAGTTGGTTAATGCACCGTACTCGACCACCAAACCCAAATGTTTTTGCCACCAACCATAAGAAGTTACTGCGTAGGATTAGAAGAAACTATAAGGAGGATTCGTTAAACTCAATTTTGATGGATCCTAAATATCAAGATGATTAGCAAAGGAATTCACACTTCACCAAATTTTACCAAATTCTGTCAACTTTTTTAAATGTTTCTCAACCTTGTAACCAACTCCTAACAATCATTTCAAAAAATACCAACTTCTACCAATTTTACCCATTCACCAACCACTATTTACCAACGAAAAAACAGATGCAGAGTCTAAGTAGCTTGTATTGATGTCCGTATATATAAAAGGTGATTGCAAGATACTCATATAAGCAGTCCAATGTTTTATTCAAGTGCTATGAGAGATTCAAGTTTTGATTGATGGTATTCATACTTACCTTCACTCATGTCACACTCTTCGTATTTTTAGCATGAAAATTGTGCAGCCAGTCGACTAGCTAAGTTTGGATTATCTTCACAGTTCATAGGTGTGTGGAATAAAATCCAATGGGACCTACATCGTACGTTAACAAGAACAGTTTAGAAAAAAAAAACCCTTGAAGAACTGTTGCACACGGTGTATTTCTTACCCTTTTTACCCCAAAAAAAGTTCATTAATGCACAAATTTTCTTTGTTTAGGGAATTCAAAAATAGCCAACAAACTCCATAAGTGGATTTGATGTTCTTTTGGATCTTATTTCATCCATGTATGTCTTCACTCACCTATGTTTGCCAGCTTGTCAGGTTTAATTTGCACTAGACTTCTAACAAGTGGATGGCCAATTCCACCCAAAAATAAAAACAAAAAAAAAAGATTATTTATAGTGGTCAAATCCTATTAACCTAATTGAAAGCAAAATATTTGGATTAAATCCTGGAAAGCACTAATAATGTCTATTAGACATCCAAAAAAGACAGTGATTACGTGACGAGGAATGGCATTAATTAATTACAGGGTGATGGAAGTAAACCAATGTTCGAATCTTCCTAGTGACATGCTTGTGTGGCTTACATTTTCTTAATTCGTCAGTCCAATTTTCATTATATATATATATTTTTAAAAAGACACGTAATTCATTAATAAATTAAATTAGACTGAAGTTTAGGTCCAACTAATTATCAATTATTTGGCTGAGTATCTGCTAAGTAATGGGTTGTTTAATTAGGCCGTATTCAGCAATAACGTTTGGAGTAGCGTTTAGTGTTTTGACAAAGTCAATACACTAATTAGTCAATTTTTGGTGTTCGGTAACCTAGTATTTTGACTAGCATTTCAAACAACTTTTAACGTTTTCAGTAGCATTTTCGAGAAAAGCTAGCAATATTAGCTTTTGATATTCAGAAGCAACGTTTCATATTTTTTGCCCAAAAATATCATTTGAAAATTTTATATTTGGAAATTTACCGAACAAATTTATATCAGCCGTTTATCTAAATAGCTTTGCGCTAACAGTTAAATGAAAAACGATATCAACAACCTAAACCGTTATCTGCTATTTGAACCAATATTCGATACCTAAACAACTAATTTTGTTGAACAGAGCCTTAGTCTCATTCTTTTTTTTTTTTTAATATCCTTTTTTGGTTATACTATGTCAAAAGATTCTAACAAAAACAATGATGAATTCTGCTTATTAAAAGAATTGATCGATATTATATATATTAATTAACATGAACAGGTCAACTAAAACAATATATTTTACGTTTGATGGATTCTTAATGGCTAACATCATATCTCTCTTTCACTTTCAAAATTTTAAGGGAACTTTTTTTTAAAAATTTTTGATCCAGAAAAGACACAAAAATTGATAAGAACAATAATCCAAGACAAAGTCAATAAAAATAGATTTAAAACTTAAATGTCGACAGAATTGCTTCAAATTTTATTAATTGAATTAAATTTTATTTCCTTTATTTAGTTTGGTGCATATATATATATATATATATATATATATATATATATATATATATATATCAGCAATGATATAGTTTAATATTAGTTCGAGTAGCATATATATGTATATCCATGCCCTAGTCTAAAATATATGCGTAAAAGATTTGACAAGGTGATAATAAGATAATACGTACTGGATTGGTTTAACAAATATACAGTTGATTAGGGAATGATTTGTGTATATTTTATGTAGTTTTTAGCATAGTCATTACATTTTCATTGACGGACTAAACTTTTCTTGAAAAATCATGTTTATTTGAAGTGAAATATTGCATTAATTATCTTTAATAGCTTTTCTAAAGAGGGTGGACTATTTTAATTTACTTATTGATTTCATGTATTTTTAGCATAATTATCATATTTTCATGGACTTTTTGCAAAAGATCATGCCAATTCAAATTGAAATATTGAATTAATCTTTGATTAATAAAAAGAAAATCTTATACCTCATTTAGAACCACAAAAAAAAAGCAAAATTCAGAAATTTTGGTTTTATAGTTGTTTTGTTGAGCCAATGATTGTTGAATTCTCGATCATCAAAAAAGACCAAAAAACTGTGATAATTGATGAATATTTTTTTTTTGCTGGCCATAATATCTTAATGATCATAATTGATAAATATTTCAATTACTATAATGGGGTGTTTGGTAAACAGCTTTTTGGAGATCTTTTTGGTGAAAAAGAGCCCTTTTGATCAATATTAGCTGTTTGATTAAGTAAAAGAGTTAATTTTGATGTTTGGTGAAAAAACTTTTTAGAAGAGTTTTTTGGATCCAAAAAGTTAATTTCAAAAAGCTAATTTTATGAGTTTTTTGAATAATTAACTTTTTGTCTCACAACTTTGTCAGAAACAGCTAATTTTACCAAACAGTTTTTTAACAAATAGTTAATTTAAACAGCTAATACAAACAACTAACAGCTAACAACTATTTGCCAAACAAGACCAATATCTAATTTGCATTTTTTTTTCAGTTTCTTTTCTTTATGTAAAGCAGATAACTATACGCACACTTTTTTTTTTTGAATAACACGTACATTTTATTTTTTGCAATCATAGTTGTTTACGTACTTTTTCTCAAAACTTTTTGTTTTTTTTCAGTTTATTTTTTAAATAACTATACGTTCTTTCAATTTTCTTTCAGCTTCAGCTTCTTTGACACTGATTTTCCTCTTTAAATGTTTCATAAGCGCTTTTCCCTATAAAACTTTTTCTCAAAACCTTTTTCGTGGGTCTCTTGGAATCAACTTCTCTATGGGTAGAAATACCGGTAGAGGTAAGGTTACCTACAGCTGGATCTCCCCAGATCCCGCGAAAGTAGGACCCACACTGAACGTTGTTGTTGTTCTACAGTTGCGTATGTACTTGTGTCTATCTACATGCAAATGAGATCGTGCTATTGCATACAAGCTGTAAGATAATTCATTATAATCCTATGTAATTTGGATGTGGACTCAAGAATTTTGGACTTTAATCTACAATTATTCATCTAAAAATTTGTCAATGGATAAGACAATTGACATGCTATGGAAAACAAAAATCAATGGAAAAGGTGATTGCCACAATGAAAACCGTAGCAGCCATCATAGATATATAGTTGTAAGTTTGCTTGACGAGTCTTGTTGAATTATTTTTTGAAGCATTTATGTTAGACTCGCTATCTGATTCTTGGATAAGATTATCTCACGTAAGAATTGTTAAGAAATGAACCCTCTTAAGCGTGACTTTTTGAGGTGATTAATAATTGATCGAGCAGTGGCTATTATTAATTTTTAAATGAACTGTTATGATATTTTTTATATAAGATAGTTTTATACCAGATTTACTATTTTATTTGTAAGGACGGCAGGTCGAGTCTTTTATGAATAGAGAAAATATCTGACGGGAAAAACTCTATCCCTTTACGAACAGACAATAATCTTACATTTGCATTTGAATTCCAACTTCATTTCCATGAATCCCACATAGGTATATTTATTTTAAATTGCTAAATCCCAATTTATCAACTTCAGCCAACTTTAACTCACTTCACGAACTTTAATAAAAAATATCTATTTTAATCGAGTTCAACCCACTTCAGCCCACTGTTCTACTAAACTCCTATTTATTATATGAAAAATATATCAACTTCAACTCGCTTTAACCCACATCAAACCACTTCAATAAAAAAATACACACTTGAACCCACTTGAATTCACTTCTACTAACTTCACTTATTTTTCAACATTTATTTTTCAATGAAAAAAACAGACCCTGATCAGACTTATTATTTTATATTATATATCCTCATTGTGTTTGTGGCTCATGGGAATCAGAAAAAAATAAAATAAAAAATGTACTGAAACCTATGTTACATCTAATCAACTAGACAATTATCAAAGATGAACTATACTGGACCATATATATCACAGACCAAATAGTCCAATTAAATTTTATTAAAAACAAAAAAAATTCTTTCCAATATCCAACAAGATAAAGCCACCGTCCATTTCATCATGCACTGATGAATGAGCAACTCTGATTGTTGATTTACCCTTGCAATTTGATCAGAGCCGTCCATTCCCATGATGATCACCTTGAGAGCTCTCACAGAAAAACCAACGGTTGAGGTGCATCCACGTCGTCAAAGAAGAGTCAAGTCTACACGCCGTTGATTTTAGTGAAAGCGAATGCCGACACGTGTCATTATCTTACTCGATGGCGGTTAGATATTACCCCCTAAAGTAGTAGGCCCCACTCGAATTTCCTCCTTTAATTTAAGTCTAATTTGGTCACCATTGCATTTGCATTTCACTTACATTTGCATTTGAATTCCAGTTTCATTTCCATTTAATTTCACAGTATTAATTAATATGGACTACTTTTTTCTTTTTTTTTTTCTAAATGTAATTAATTTTGGCTCAGCTTTTTTGACTAAAAAGCCTTAGGGAGAAAAAGAAAGAAGAAAAGTCTTGCTTTTTCTCTGTCTTTCCTAATCCTATTTCTGGGTGCCTCAATTTTCAATTTCTGCAAATTTTTAATTTCATTTTCAATTTTCTTGGATTTTCTCTCTCCTCCTTTCGTTGTCAACTGTGGCTTTGGTCTTCTTTGTTGAGCGGACTTATAAGGGGGGGAAGCAGCAATACAAGTTGTATGTGTTTTAAGGGGGAGTTTCTCCACAATCCCATCTTCTTTCACCTCTAAAACAATCAACCCTCCTTCTTTAATTCACTCTCAGGTATGTATGTCTTTGTTTATGTCTTATCTTTGCTTCATTTCTTGTTCTTCTTGATAAAAGTTTGAGCTTTTTTAATGATTGTTTGGTGCTTCTAGTTGTTCTTGTAAGTTCGTTATCTGGGCAGTAGTTTCTTGCTCATGGGGTTCTGTGTTTGTGTAATTTGATAATGGCATGGTGCATGTTCAAGAAATTGGAACGTGGGTTTGTGAATTTAGATGTTGTTTTTGTATTTTGTACTGATTGGTGAAGTTTAAAAGGTTTGGGCTTGATGAGAATGAAATTGGATGATATGAATTGGTAGTTTTTGCTGGGACTTTTGTGGGTTTTCTGTAGATGTTAAGTTTGATGCCAAGGTGTTTGATGAAATGCTCAAGAGACTGTCTTTGTTGTCTATTTTTTTTCTCCCTTGTGCTATTTTTTACTGTTTTTTCCCGCCATGTTTGTGATCTCTGAGTGAGAAACTGAAAAGAGGTTTTGTTGTTTCATGGTTTTTAGATAGGAGAGAGAAACAGGTGAACTGCCGTGTGCAGTGGTTCCAAGAGGAAAGCTTCTTCTTGTGGGATGGTTATGGAGAGTGAGGTTCAAAAGATTGGGGCTGATCAATCCTCTTCACTTTTGCTTGAATTGTCAGCCACCAATGACCTGAATGGCTTTAAGAATGCTGTGGAGGAAGAGGGTCATGATGTGGATGAAGTAGGCCTTTGGTATGGGAGGAGAGTCGGGTCTAAGAAGATGGGGTTTGAAGAGAGGACACCGTTGATGATTGCTGCAGTGTTTGGCTCCGTGGATATCTTGAAATACATCCTCCAAAAGGGCAGTGTCGATGTCAATCGGGCTTGTGGGTCCGATGGCGCAACTGCCCTCCACTGTGCTGCCGCTGGGGGTTCTTCCCTGTCACACGAGGTGATCAAACTCCTGGTTGATTCATCAGCTGATGTGAACCAGGTTGATGCTAATAGAAATCGACCTGGTGATGTGATTGCTCCTTGCTTTGGTTCTTCAAAGTTGGAGAGGAAGATGATGGAGATCATGCTGGGGAAGGGTGTTATTGTTGATGAAGCCTGTCTACCATCTGATCATCTTGATCACTTGGAAGAGAAGCAACAGCAGCAAGATGCTTTGTCTCCTAAATCCTCGAGTGATGGATCCGAGAAGAAAGAATATCCAGCTGATCCCTCCCTACCTGATATTAAGAATGGGATATATGGAACTGATGAGTTTAGGATGTTTACCTTCAAGGTCAAGCCTTGCTCAAGAGCCTATTCCCATGATTGGACCGAGTGCCCCTTTGTCCATCCTGGGGAGAACGCAAGGAGGAGGGATCCAAGGAAATACAATTATAGCTGTGTGCCTTGCCCAGAGTTCCGCAAGGGTTCATGCCCCAAGGGGGATGCTTGTGAGTATGCTCATGGTATCTTCGAGTGCTGGCTACATCCAGCCCAGTATCGAACCCGCCTGTGCAAGGATGAGACCAATTGTACCCGAAGGGTGTGTTTCTTTGCACACAAAAGGGAGGAGCTCCGCCCCTTGTATCCTTCTACTGGCTCTGCTGTTCCTTCTCCTAGGTCATATTCGTCAGGAGGAAATCCATTTGACATGGCATCAATTAGCCCCCTGGCCCTTGGTTCGCCCTCTATGATTATGCCCTCCACATCCACGCCACCAATGACCCCAACTGGCGCCTCTTCTCCCATTGGGGGGACTGCTGCCTGGCAAAACCACCGCAATATCACACCCCCAACCTTGCAGCTCCCTGGTAGCAGGCTAAAAGCTGCTCTAAGTGCGAGGGACATGGACTTGGAGGCTGAGTTTCGCCGACAGCTACTGTTGGATGAGCTTGCCGGTCTCTCTCTGTCTTCCCCATCCAGCTGGAGCAGTTCCTTTAACAGTGCACCAGCTTTCTCTAATTCCGGTGTTGGGGTTGGGGAAGTAGGCAGGCTTGCTGCTTTGAAGCCAACTAACCTTGACGACATGTTTGCTACCTTGGATCCTGCTCTGCTAGCCCAAGCTCAAACACTAACCCTGCCCCAATTGCAATCCCCAACTGGGATGCAACCTCACCAAAACCTGAACCAGCAGCTCCGCTCGGGCTACTCTTCTGGCCTTCCTTCTTCCCCAGTGAGAGCACCATCTTATGGTATTGAGCCATCGGGTTCACCCGTGTCGAATCCAAGATTGGCTGCTTTTGCAAAACGGAGCCAGAGCTTCATTGATAGGAGTATGGTGAACCCGCATTTTGGTGGGCTTACTTCAGCTGCTTCACCAAAGGCTACAATGATGCAATCTCATTTCTCAGATTGGGGATCCCCAGATGGTAAATTGGACTGGGGTGTCCAGGGAGATGAACTCAACAAGTTCAGGAAGTCTGCTTCATTCGGGTATCGAAGCAATGGCAGTACTATAGGGGGAAACCTGAATCTTGCCAAAACTGCCATAGATGAGCCTGATGTTTCTTGGGTTCAATCTCTTGTAAAGGATGCTCCAGCCGTTAAATCATCCCAGCTTGGTTTTGAAGAGCAGCTGAAGCAGCAGTATCATCTCAACAGCGGTGGCCCAGAGAGGATTCCTCCTTGGGTGGAGCAGTTGTACATGGAGCAGGAGCCGATGGTGGCTTAAAGAGTCTGGTTTGCCTCAGTTAATTACTTATTTGACATTCAATTCTCGTTTTACTGGAGGTTTAGCTTATCTCACTGATTGGTTCGTTGAAAAAACACAACAGGTGACCCAATAAATCACCCGAAGGGGAAGTCACCAAAAACGGGAAAAAACCTAAGCAGAGAGAATAGAAGGAATCTGCTGATATATTTGATACTTTTCCTAGGATGTTATTAGTAGAGGAAGTATTCTTTCTTGTATTTTTTTCCCCTTGATTTTATAATATTATTATTTCTTTCATTTTGATATTGGGAGTTTAGGAGATGGATTATTGTCATAAAAAAGTTCAGCGAAGGGTAGTGATCATAACCAGCATCCCTGTTTCCCTGAGAGGATGGTTGTCAAGACAAGCTTTACTGATAAATTGCTTCATTATATTTCCTTTTCTGTAATGTACACATGATATGTAGCTGTGTACTCCTTTCAAGTTGTATTGTCCTATATACCAGATTTAATAAAATCAGTATGATTTGTATCTATTTGGTGGTATAAATATTTGCATTCTTGTGCATATCTTGTTCTTATTTCTTCATCAATTGGTTGCTGCAGTAATTGCTTTTGTCAATCAGATTTGCTTATCCTGATGCTTCAAATCTGGGGCTTAATTGTCATTTATGATCTTCTTTTGGAAAGAGCCTCTCTAACAGCCATGAAAGAAAGAGGTACGGTTGTTTACGTTTGGATCTGGACCCTAATGTGTTGTGATTCAAACAAGGTTGGTTATTTATTTGAACTGTGGAAGATGATGCTACGCTAGCTGTTTGAGATTGGATGTGTGTATTTGGATTGAATGATGAATACAAGTCGGGGTGAGGGTAACTGCAAATTTTCCTGCAATTTCAGGCTGGGAGGCCATTATGTCCAAGTCTAGGGGTGTGAACAACTCGGCTCGATTAGTTAAAAGCTTTGTTTCGCCGCAGCTCGAAGCTCGCCGAACTTGAAAAGTCACGACTCGGGCTCGAATGCATAATGCTTGGCTCGGAGCCCAGTTTTCGCTCAGCTTTGTATTCTTTTTTTAATTTATTTTTGATAAAAAGTTTCCAATTTTAAGACAAAAGCTGAAGCTACATTCTAGATTTTTACATTGACTCAAGAAATAAGGAGCGGACTAAATTTTGTTGATTCTAGAGATTATTTCGTACTCTCAACGCAATCGCATAATAAAAAAAATGAACTAATTAAGGTTAACCGAGCCAAATTGAGTTGAGCCGAGCTCAGTTTGACCCCAACTCGAGCCGGGCTTTGACCGAGCTGAACCCTAAGGTTCAGCAAGCCTGCTCGGTTTCGTTACAGCCCTATGTCCAACTTGTACACTCTGTTCGGACTCTTCGGCAGATTTGGTTGTACCTGCTTCATTTGCCTTTCCTTTAGGAGTAGTACTGTTGTTCCATCACCTTTATTTGGTGTGGGATTAAACATTCCTTTTGCCACCCCAAAAAAGGTTTGAGCTTTCTTTTGTTCAAAGGCAGAGAAAGAGATCATTTGGAGGGCTTTAGCTTTACGTGCTCTGTCTTTAATATAGTGGGATTTGCACTAATTGCAAGTGTGTGGATGAGGAAAACCCCACATTTTGATCACCTGAAAGCTTTTCCTCTGCTTTGATGATGTAATTATGTGGGTTACAGTGTTCATCTGATCCAAAAGACTAGAGTGGTGAGTTGGGACAACATTTCATGGCTGATGGTACTAGGTTTGCTGCCTATCTATCTATGGCTAAAGCTGTGTTGGATATACTCAAAGTAGTGACTCATGACCTAAAAAGCAGAAAGCAATACTTGTGCCCTTTTGCTTTGTCTGTTGGATCAGCCATTTCCTACCCTTGCTTTTGGTTTGAAAACAATGGAGGGCTTGAGTTTCAGGGCATCCCCCCCCCCCCCCAAGAAAAAGAGAAAAGAATAACTTAGACTCTGTTTGGCAAAATTAGCGGTTCAAGTAGCGGATAGCAGTTTAGGAAGCGGATAGCTGTTCAGGTAGCGGATAGCGTTTCTAATTTAGCTGTTAGCAGATAGCTGTTTAGAAGAGCAGTTGAATAAAATGTGTTCGGTAAATTTAACTGTTGGATTAGCTGATTAATGTAAATTGACCTAAAATGAAATAGATAGTTTTCAAAGATAAAATTTCCAAAGGGTAATTTTTGGTAAAAAAAAAAAAATGAAACGCTACTTTTGAATATAAAACATTAATACTATTAGCTTTTCAAAAGCGCTACTTAAAACACTAAACGCTACTTGAAATGTTAGTCAAAATACTACATTACCGAACACTAAAAATTACGTGATGAGTGTATTGACTTAGTCAAAACGCCAAACGCTACCCAAAACGCTATTGCCGAACACGTCCTTACTATCTCGGTTCACTGGTGGAGTTAAAGTCCAGGTAACAAGGCTTATCTAGGCTCCATGTTAAGGTCACCAATAGTACCTCTACTCCTCTATATAAGTGGGAAGCTGCTTATTAAAGTAAATTACTATATCTTGTCAAAAAATTAACCACAGAATGACAAGTGTACGGTTGATTGGACCAGTTTATCAATGGATATATAACACTCTAAAGGACCAACCCTCTTGTTAAAAGAAGAATCGTACCGTTGATCCTATACTTACTTGCAATTAAAAATTACAAATATTTTAATGATTTTGTATTGCTAGCAAAGTACTTAAGTACCCACAATCATGCGTTCGGATTCCCAAAACCGTAAATTCGAATCCCACTTATATTGATCTTTACGCTTCATTCACATTGGAAAAGAACAAAAACTAAAATCTAAGATCAATGGCCTGTTCTTTTCGTTGGTAAATCCCAATTTACCAACTTCAGCCAACTACAACCAACTTCAACCCACTTCAACAAAAAAATTCCAACTTCAATCCAATTTCACTAATTTCAATCCAATCCAAAAAAAAAAAATTACCAATTTTAATCCATCATATAAAAAATATACCAACTTCTCCCAATTTCAACCAATTTCAACCGACTTCAATTCACTTATACCCACTTTAACAAAAAAAAATAACCAACTTTAGTTAATCTCAATTAAATTCACCCATTTTTCAACAAAAAAACAGGTCCCGAGTCTTTCACTTGACTCAAATACATCCGAATAATCATATTAAAATTGCCTAAAACAAACCCAGTGAGAGAGAATTCAAGGATATGATGCGAGTAAAGTAAATAATTACGCATGGGTGTCCAAAAACAAACCTAATAAGTGGCTGTCTATATAAATAAGGACATTATTGGGTGATTAACACTAATCACACAGACAGCTTGAGGTGGCCCTATTTGTTGCATCACCATCATGTGAAATAGGAGCACTCATATGGTTCTAATAGTAAGGATCTTCAACCCCCATGATTTTGTCCGGAGTCTCTCTCTCATGCTTTCCCCCCAACCTACATTTTGACCCAAAATTGATGTATGTTTGTCTGATAGCATCCTCTATACATATACATGAGGTAAAACTAAAAACACCCTTTCCTAACTTTTGACTTGTCATGCACATTTAGAGAGATGTTCATGTAAGATCTTTACCCTTGACAATTGGTTCCATAGCTACGTAGCGAATGGATCGCTCAGGTCGGGTGTGATTGGGGTTGAGTGTGTTTTGAGTCAACTTATTTCGGGTTGGGTGTGTGTCGGTTGGGGGGGAAGTTCGGGTCTGAGTAACTTCAGATGGTTAGTCTTGGGTTCCTCTGAATTCTAATTTCTGAATGAGTTGCTTCTAGTAGTTAAACCCTGACATAACAACACAAAGTGATAAATTGCACTTACACGAAGGAAGATCCATAGTCCAAGTAACATAAGAGCCAAGAAACAACAATAGTTGGCCAAAAGGCGACTGTATTCAGTCTCACCCATTGCACATTTTCTGATGGTGAGATGAAGCTCAATAATCTTGGTGAATCGGTCAAGTTTAAGGCATAGCTACTCTCATTTAACCTTAAGGTCTTGTCTCATGCATGCCCTTTGGATTTGGGAAGGGCACATGTGTATAACAACTCAACTAATCCCATCCATAATATACAGGAATATATATGCTGAATGCCTGAATGTAAGAAATTCAAAAATCCTGACACTGAAGTCCAAGCAGTTGATGAACCAAC
The DNA here is from genome assembly GCA_017589665.1 of Selenicereus undatus. Classification (NCBI taxonomy): domain Eukaryota; kingdom Viridiplantae; phylum Streptophyta; class Magnoliopsida; order Caryophyllales; family Cactaceae; genus Selenicereus; species Selenicereus undatus. Next base: position 98,803,726 of record JACYFF010031952.1, on the reverse strand, counting down.
TCAATAAGCAAATGGTCAAAGATCAGTTGACCAAATTCTGTACTGGCATCTTCCAGCTCTGTAGTTCTCAGCATTCCTCTGTACTTCCACTTTGAATTATTTGCTGGACTTGCTGTTATCTCTGCCTCTGCCAACCTGTGAACTCTGCTCAATATTTCATGTTTTCTGCACTCTCCCTTTTTTAATCCTACTATTCCTACTCTCTCTCCATTTCCACCTCTTTCTCTGTCCTCCCACATTGAACTTTCATGGCTTTGAGTTTGATCACATGCAAAATCTCTACCTACCAAATCCAAATCCAAATCCCTCCTTGGATGGGATCCTTCTCTCAGTTTTACATCTTCTTCTGCTTAAAAAAGACACAGACAAGAACAAAGAGGCTTTTAGGGCTACTCATAACAAGTTAACAACACCATGTATGGGATCCTCCTCAGGTCGATATAAAAAAATTCAGATGCAGGCGACCTTATCCTTATAAGAATTGCTATCAGTAGAAAAACTAATTCGTATAAGGAGAAATTTTTAGGAGTTGTTATGTATGACAAGATTGCAAAATACCTAAGATAGGATCTAAACGGAGACGTGTATTAAGAGGTTAACCTGTGTCACCTCTGAAAATTGCAACTATTAAAAAATGTCTATATACATACATTGTCTAAGGTGCCCTTTTTAAACTTAGCATTATTTTCTTCTATCTTGTAGCGATTCAGTTCATTGTCTAACTCGGTATAGTAGGATTTTTAAGACCAATAGAGGCAAGACAATGGTGTCATAGACACCCAACACTAGTGCCACCACTACCTAAGGTCTGTTCGTTTTCAGCATTTTGGAGGATCTCATCGGATATAGAAAATTCTGATATAAACAATCTTACCCTTGAGAGGAGATCCAAAAAAATATTTTACAAACATATTTTGGGTTATCAAGACTAGAGTTGGGAAAGTTTGACCATACATGACAACCTGATCTGAACCCCACCTGAAGTTACTGAGAGAAGCCTGAATCCGACACGAATCGAACTGATTTCGACTCGAAGTCGACGCGATTTGACCATTTAACTTGAAAATATCTTATTTTTCAATTTTAAGTAGATCTAAACTATTCATGAAAGTGGCAAGAAATTAACCCGTTTATTAAATGGGTCAACCAGAATTGATCCGTTACACAGCTCTAATCAAGACATTTTGTAAACTCACCATTTTGTTCATAGAAAGTTGTAAATAATCATAATTTTTTTTTGGGGTTGTGAAGGATCTCAATTGGAAAACTAAATATGATAACAAATTGGTAAATTAAAATGTGCTGATTTACCTGAAGTAGCAGGTTCATGATCACTGATGAACTCACTATGATCAAGAACAGAAACTGGGCTTAGATTTTCTGAGCCACATTCTTCTTTACTCTCAACCAAACAACTGTCTTTCTTTTTCTTCTTCCTTGCTTTGATCCCATCTGATTCCTCCTTCAATGGAGAAAGATGGTAACTTTGGTTTCGAACACTGATATTCTTGTCCATTTTCTGAGAATTTTGAGCAGAGATTTTCAAACTAAGCCTATCTTCAATGGAGAACACTCTGTTTTTACTCTGTTCATCTCCATTTCTACTCTGTTTTCTCCCACATTTTTCTCTCCTCCCTCGTTGCTTATGCCCTTTAACACCCACCTCAGAATTCCCAAATTTTGCCCCTGTTTTCTTCTTCTTCTTCGTCGGCGTCTTCTCAACTTTGCTTGGAACAAAGAAATCATCATCTTCGAGCTCGAAAAATTCCGGGGTCTCCTTGAATGAAAAAGAAGTCTTTGCCCTCCGATGTATTTCCCCTGTTTCTTCTCTTAAATCCCCTGAATTCAGCAATTTGTTTTGCTTGATTGAATCTGAACCTTGCTGGGTAATCCTAGAATTGAATTCGGGCATCAAATCTAAGCCCATTAGCCTTGCGACAACATTAGGAGTGGTTGAACCATCATCTACAATCTTCAAGAAACCCTGTTTTTTGTCAGTCTCAATTGGGTCAGAAGGGTGAGTTGGGAGGGTCTTAGAACAGAGGATTCTGCTCAGAAAACCCGAAAGACACCCCAGATTGCTGCCTTTACTTGTGCAGAAGTTTTCTCTGAAAGAATTTGCAGTGGAAGAGGAGGACACAGAGGAGGAAGTAGTGAACCTCATCTTCCAGAGTGAGAGAGAGAGAGAGAGAGAGGAGAAATTGAAGATGTTGAAGTAAAGCAAAGAAAAGGGGTGTGAACATGGAGAGAAAAAAGCAGGGGAAGAATGACAAAAGAGAAATTTGAATGAGACTCTGTCATCATATAAAGGGGGAAGCAGGGTTATGGAAAAGCAAGATCATGTTGGATCAGCAATTGAACTAATTGCATGAAAGAGAGAGAAAGAGAAAGGTGTGAATGGTCAAAGTGAGTTGGGATTGTTATTTAATTCTTGCATGCTTTTTTTACAACTAGGTTAGGCCAGGCAGGGGGGAAAAGAACAGTGTCAGACTGTCAGTGTGTGTGACGAAATTGTATGATAAAGCAGTACATGTAAATTGGAATGTTAGCCTGTTAATTTGGTTGGCTTTGATATATATGGAAAAAAGATGGGAAATTTTGAATACTGTGAACCTCACTTTTGACAGAAAATGTGTCTGTGTGTGTGTGTGTGTGTGAGAGAGAGAGAGAGAGAGAGAGGGCGGGGAGAAGATTTGAATGAATGAAAGGGAATGGCAGCAGAAGTTGCTGAGTTTAAAAGTGAGGGATGAATGTTTGGACATGGGATGTGAACTGTCAGTTTTCTTGGTTGAGTTTATGACTTCAGCTGGTGTTCAAGTTACAGAAGTGGTTGAGCAGATTCAGCAGAATATGAACTGGTTTGACAAGTTCTGAAAGTGTTACAAATTTATGGTTTTCATTTCCAAAAAATCTTCGAGGATCCGCAATGGTGATTTCATTTTTCGTATTACGAGTGGGTTCTGTTTTCCTCTACATCGTTCCATGATCTAACTTCTTGGATCTTAATTCCCCACCTCCACAATGCAAGGGTTATGACGTTCGATTACCAAGTAAATATCTGTCATGGACCTTCTTTGTGGCACAAAGTTGTTTTTTGAGCCAGAAAAAAGAGGACAAACTAAATTACAACAAAAAGAAAAAGGAGTAAAAAGTAAAAGGTAGATCGTGATTCGGAAAACTCAGATATCTATTAACAAATTTCCCGATCTAACTCCTATTCACAAAAATAAAGGGGAAACTTGTCAAATTAAATCCCATCTTCCATATCTCACCATCCACACAGGTTAATTACCATCTATCTCCCCCAGGGAAATCATGAGTCATATTCACCAAGCAAGCTTGGGGTAAATGAGTGGCAACTATTACATTATGTTAAATGAAAAGGGTAATTCACAAGATTGGCAACCATATGTACAATTCCATCTTCTAACTATGCAAAAATAGTGACACATGTGTGTATCTACAAATTTACATAAAAGTGTATCATTTTTTTTAACTTTCAAAATTAATTTTGTAACAGTAATTTATTTATTTTTTATGATTGTCTCTTTAAAAATATCAATAGTGTTTGAAAAGACAAAGATGACTAAGTATGTTTGTCATTGGATCTATGTTGTTCGAAACAGTGACCAGAGCAACCATAGGTTGAATTCCGAGTCTATAATCAGTATGTGTTAAAGTAGGGTCATGGCACCGTCCTTGTAATAAGCAAATACAGTGCTCTAAATGTAGACCTAGTAAAAATTAACTTGATCTAAAATTCCACATCGAATCCGTCCGAAAGTTTTCAATTTTGAACACAGTTTTCTCACTTGAGCATGAAAAACCTGCAAATTTTTAGGTCAAACCCGAGCAGAACCTGACAGCTCAACCCCGAATATTATATCCTTTTTTTAAATTTTATGTAATTTTTCTCCCTTAGCGATAATAGTTTTTCATTACAACGAATTGTTTAGAGAGATGTCTAACTAGCGCATCTCTTCGCAAATTAGACGATGGTATCGATTTTTTTCCAAATTCATTCTCATAAAATAACATCTTATACAACTTATAAATGGAACAATTTTAGTAAATGTGCATAAAATATGTAGTTTTAAGAAAATCAATTTAGAATAACACAAGTATTAAAAATGTGCAAGTCAAACCATTATATTCTTAGTGAAATAAATACGTCTCGTCGTATTTTAAATAATATTACTCTGTAATAATTTAAAATTTTGATGTTATAATTAATAAATAATTGTAATATTTTGTGCGTCTATAATATTCTTTTATTTGATTTTTGTTAGTCTTAAAATATACCGCAAGTGCACGACGCAGCTGTAGTTAGCAACTAGCAAGTACGGGTTGTGTCCACGAGGAACTTGGTTTCAACTACCAGAACTGATTAAATTACTCAAGCTAGGCAATCACAGTTGTGGGTTGGAGACTAAACTAGGAGAAATGATAGCAACTAAAAAGTGTAATAAACAGCAGATTAGAAAACACCTAGGTTGGAATTAACAGCACGATTATGCTAGTGAATCAGTTACTAATCCAATCAAACATTCCCAGCATGCATCACAAATGGATAGATTGTCAATTACACCCATCTCCTCCCTCTCTCAAGGGTCAAAAACTAATCCTAGAACTATAGTCGCCTATTCTCATGGGACTAAAGGTCGAAGGATTACAAGATTCACAATCTCAAATCCCAATTAAAATCTTAACTATTTTCATGTTAAAACCCTAATCGTCTACTAAGACGCACTAGGTAAAGGTTTTGTTTCTCAACGCTCCCCTAAACCCTAATAAAAAGGATGAATGTTCTTTCGAACATGCGGCGTGTATAGTAGAATTCGTAATTGCAAAACAATGGGGGAGAAGGGATTGGGCCAGTACAGGATTCAACTACACATATTCAGTGTTAATCCCAACCTAAGTTGAAGGATTTAGCCTACAATAATGTTTCTAACAACAACCATGACATTTAATTCCACAACCATTGCAAACCTTAAAACAACCAAGAACAAGAGAGAAGAGAGAATTAAGAACCTGAAATTGATTGAATCAATTAAAGATAGAATAAGCTCCAATCCAATAGCGTAATTAGAAGTACTAAAATCAAACTCTCAAACAATACCTAAAAATCGCCTAAAGAACAGTATGGGAGAGGAGAACTAAAACGAAAACTGAATGCTTCTAAAAACAGTCCTGAAGAAAATTTAAGTCGCGACGCAAAAACGGGGGTGGCACGGGGTCACCGTGCCAAAACACTGCCAAAGTCACTAGAACACCGCACATGTGGCACTGTGTCGCCACGTGGCACGGCCACACCGTGCCATATGGCACAGTCGTGCCACGTGGCACGGCTAGGCCGTGCCAATTGGCTAGCCGGCTTTTGCGCCGTGCTCGCGTGGTGCGGTCTGGCTTTTTGCACCGGGATGTCAGTGTTTGTTCCGTGGAACCCTACGCGACGCTTAATTGACCTCTTTCGCGACTTAGATCCGCCTCTTTAATGCTCTTTTCTACCAAATATTAACTATCTTCAACAAAGTTCTTGAAATTACAGAAAGACGTCATATGAGCGGAATATATGCGTAAGAGGTCGATTTGACCTTTCTCTGACGTGATAAAGCATGCAATATAGGAGAGATCGAGTCAAATACGGGCTAAAATATGGTATGAATAGAGGTTCATCAATTTCCTTCTAATTGGTCCCGAACTTGGTGTCAGTGTTGGATAATGGACCAACTGATGTCAGGATCGACCAACTAATAAAACATACCTGATTATGTAATGGTAGATCAAATCATTAAATGTAATATCAACGGGCCGAACCACTCTAACCCATTATCATGCTTTAGATGGGCCAACCTATGAATGACCCGACCTATTATTAATATTTTAATATATTGACCAACCCACTTAAACGTGTCTCATTGTCCATCGGTACATAATGTTCATCTATCATATTGAAAAGTTTGAATATTTTTTATATTCTTTTAAGAATTACAATTAGAATACTTATTCATTAAATACAAACGATTTTAATGCTTGTTCATTAAATACAAACGATTTTAAGTAATAAATATGCTGGAATTTTGATTTTGATAAAAATAGAAATAACTCACTAGAAAGGCGTCCCTAACCCATTGCGTTGACCCGAAACCCGTAAAACCGAAATATACCCACCCGGATATTACCCAAACCCGAAATGCAACCAACCTGTATTTAACCCACCTGCCCGAACTAATAGGTCTATTTGAGAATCATCTTGCATGCTCTCCTCCACAAAGAACTGGAGGTTCTCCAGGTTCGCAAGCCGCGGCTCAAGTCACTCCTTCAGTGTATTTTTGTCACCTTATGCAGTTATGCTGTTCGAATAGTATGGGTTCATAGGGGTTGTTCTTTTTATCTTATCATGAATACGTATCATCAACATTCAATTTAGCAGTGATCAACACTTATATTTGCTAATTATAATTTCTAAACATTTAACACTCATTAACATTATTGATAACCATTGATTAGCACTAATAAACATTAATCAGTTACTCATCAGTTAAAATGACTACTGATCAACAATAACTTACGTATCATAGGTTAAAAATTATGCCCTTAATAAAGCTTCTCTTGATGATTTCGTCTACTTTAGGAGCTTGAAATAATTGCCTTGTTCGTCTTTCTCTACCTTGCTGAGGAATTATATCAGATACCTTTTGGATCCATGAAAGTGGTTCGACATTCCCCTTCTCATGGCCTGTTCAAGTATACTAGGTACTCCTGAGATAGAGGTCAGTGGACTGAGCCCGCTTACGCTTGCAAAAAAGAAAAGAAAAGAAAGTGGCTCCACATCATCCACGATATTACTGTAATTTTACTCATAGTTTTCTTTCATAAAGGTTGATTGTCTGGTGTCCTTTTTCTGGACAGCTAGGAAACACCCCCTCCCCAATTTCGGGCAATTTATTCAACGTAGATTATAGGGAGGTACAATAAAATGCCTCCCAGAGGTGTCCTCTGTTACCTTTCTGTGACATGTAAACAGTCATTGGGTTTTTAATCGAAAGTCTAATAGAATCGGCATCTCTAGAATTCAAAAGTTGGGTTGCTATATTTAGGCTCTTCTTCCGTCTTTTTGTGAAGTATAAACAGTCATTGATTTTTTAATATAAAGTCTAACGGAACCGGCCTGTTTGCAATTCAAAAATTAAACTGTTACGTTTAACCTCCCCATACCTTACACAAGCGAGACTCTCGTAGAATGGCTTGGATAAAAGTTAATTATCTCCATCCCTTAAATTTTCGAAGAATTATACAAAATTTGAAGAATCTACCGGAAATTTCGGTTTTATTCCCAGAAGACAAAAATCACAAATCGAATTCTGCCCAACTTTCAGATGAAAAGCAGGTCATAGAATCATTCAGTTACAAACCATCTCCATCTCTCCAGCCTCCTTTTGAATTACCAAATACTTCTTTCATGTCAAGGGAAGCTGCACATTGTCACAAGAGCATAAACAGTGATTTCCTCATATGCATAGGCATTTGGATCTATGTATGTATCTGCATAGATAAAACAGTAGGTAGTGTACTGTCTTGAATACGTCGGAGCAAAAGAATACTGAAAATAGCTTCCTTTCTCTAAAGATTATCGTAGGCATGCATTACAGGATCCATAGTACAAAGCTTAAATACGTATGTGTAAAATAGATGATCCTTACAAGTGAGTGAGGTATCGCGTAGCTAAGGGGTCTATATTCGGCTTATGTCACGCCCAAAGACGAAGGTTGTTAGCCAGTTGATGGCCACATAGAACCGGTTCCTCCAACTTATGACGCGAGTAAGATATGCTGATCTCCATATGAACCAGCTAGGGAAGCCTTTCAGCGACAAGCCTTTTGCCTCCTGTAAAACATGGGTTTGATGTCAAGTGTGCTGTTGGTGGCTCCAAAAAGGATAGCTTTGATGTGAAAAAGCGTATTAGCTATGTTTATTTCTCTTATCTCCCTCGATCTTTTATAAAATCTTTAGCAGATTCCTTAAATTTTTAAGGCATCTCCGCAATCTAGGAGATGCAAACTGCAGCTTCATACGAGAGTATAAAATTTGGTTTGCTAGAATATGAAATGAAGCCGTTACCTTGCTCTGTCTAAGGTCCACAAGTGCCTTGTATCTTCCAATAGTTGCCATTTGCCCTAGATGTTTGTAAACAAAAGGATCACCAAGATCAACATCTTTTTCATTGTTGGCATGGCCCCCGCCGGCTTTACCAATCCTGTTCAACAAACTTGCCAAGTATTTCCCTTGCCGCTCAGCTACCTGTTCCAACAAAAGTCCAGTTCCTGTGTAATTAGTAATAAAAAGACAAAGATGGCGAAACATTTGAGGTTTTCTGGATATTCACAAAGTGAAATGAGAAACAAAAAGAAGACAAAGCAGTGTGCATTGCATTCATGTGAATGCATCAGCCAGTTAATCCAACTTGGAACCAATTCAAATTTCTAAATCAAATGGCTCCCTTCACTTAACAGTTCCCAGCATTGAGATTCATATGATAGACAGTCTTTTAGCAGGAATGAAGTATGAGGTCATCCTGACTTCTAAGGTTGCCTATAAGTTGAAGTCCGGAAAATTCTCGAGAAAAAGACAGCCTAAGCTATGGCTTATTCTCGTAGCCATTCAACTAAAATGCCCCAGGGCCATCTCAAGGGAAGATCCTCATTGCTAGGCTGTGGCGCTGGACATGCAGTGCTCCAAGGGAATGCAAAAGCTGCTAACCTTTTTTTCCAGCCAATGTTTGTAGCAATTGGAACTAGAAAGTTCCTGAGGTTCTTGGAACCTTAACTAGATCAAAACCACAACGCCAAACAACCTACAAAGCTCAGTCTACGGAACTGTTATATTCAAGACAAGAGGAATCTAATCCATGTAATCGAAAAAGAGTTGAATCTTTATGAATTATGGCGGACTACATGTTCTCAGCAAAAGGGAAGATTTTCTTTTTTTATCATAACTCATAAGCTCCCAGAGGAGTGGAAGTGCTGATTATGGAAACAACCACCGTGAATATGATCACTATACATCACTGCATACTAGCTCCAAAGATTTCAACCACGCCGTACTGAAAATTGAACAGGATCAACTGTTTAGCTTCCACAATTTACCTGTGCCAATGCAGGAAGAACTGGTTTGCCTGTACTTTCAAGGAACCCGGCACAATCACCAATCGCAAACACATCCTGGACAGAAGGAACACGTAGCCAGTCATCAATGCCAATCCTGTCAAAACAGGAAAATGTGATCAGAGAGGTTATGTTAAGTAAAATACAGGATAAAAAGGCCCCAACTCCTAGCAGAAGGTTATGACATTCTATAAGCACACAAGGTGCACATGAAGGCCTAAACCACAAACACCCTTAAGAAGTTGCAATCAGGATTCTACAGTCAGTTGAGATTCTACGATATAGAAGGGCTTCTAAATATGTATGAAATTGCTCAACGAAAATGCTTAGGAATGAGGAAAGACAAGGATTCATGATTCACCTTCCACCAGGTGACTTGGGCAGTTCCAGATTCTTCACAAAAGGCGAGGGACCAACACCGGTAGACCATACTAAAAGCCCATATGGTACTTCAGAGCCATCACTGAGAATTAACTTCTCCGGCTGAACATCCTTGACAATTCCACGGACTAGTCGAACCCCTGACTGAGGAACAGTACAATTAGACCAGGAAATAGTATATGCCACAAATTGCTCCAATAATGTCTAGCCCTACATCAGGAACACCTCCCATGAAAAACAAAGATTTTGCATCGATGTTGTTAAATAGAAATGCATTCTGGTGTTAAGTCTCTGACAGAACAAGACGTAAGAGTATAGTACATACACTCGTAATAGAAAGAGAACGAAGTGGACTTTAAAAAAACACAAAAAATTATGGAAGGCCCCATGTAATTCCAATGCTCACTTTCTCTCAGAAATCATCCACAATTGCCACCCAAAGAATACGTAGAAAACAAGGCATTGTCTATGCATGGACTCAGAGCAATTCCAACATACTTGAAAAGTCCCACCACTAATATGGTGGATGCAACAGCTGTTTTTAAAGGCTATACCCAGCAAATAATAACTTCTTCTAGAAGTAATATCAAAGGACGAAATTTACATAACAACGCTCTATTATATAGAATAACCAGAAGCTGGTTCCTCCATCGATAAAACTTCTCACCTTAGTCAGCTGTCTAATAGCATAGTGTCTTAAGCGGTCATCAAAAGATGACAAGATTTCATTTGCCTGCACAAAAGTCAATTCGGCTTCTTAGCAAATCATCACAGAGTGCGGTTAAAATGAAGTCCACAATCCACATTGCAGGACCTCTACGCAAATATAAGGGATCCTAAATGTAGCCTATCCAACGACATACCTCGATTAATGTAACATGAATGTAATCTTTAACATGTGCGTATCTTTGACGAACATCGTTCTTAATGAAATCACTGAGCTCACCACTAAACTCAACTCCCGTAGGTCCGCCTCCCACAACAACACAGTGTAGGAGTCGCTTTTTCTCCTCTTCAGATACACCTAGACACAAAAACAGGAGTAAGGTCAGCACAATATCAAGTCAGTTAGATTTCAAGGTAGGGAATGTGCTTTGTTGATCAGGTTACCACACCAGGTACATCAGAAAGCATCAAGTTCAATAGCAGTTTCCTGCGAATTTCCTGAGCGTGATGAACTTCACGAAGGAAAATCGCATGCTCGTGTACCCCTTGGATTCCAAATGTAGAGGCTTGAGCCCCTGAAGCAACCACCAACTTGTCATATGCTACTTTGAACTTCCATGGTTCCAATGAATCAGACCCATCTGTGACTGTCTCGCAATGTACCTACCCATTTACAGCAACATTCTGAGCTAAGTAAAGGGTCAATTTATCAAATCAATTGAAATATGCCAACCACCCCAATTGAGCTCCTATGCCAATTCTAAAATGGACTGTTAACTAGCCATCAGAGTCTGCATAGTTTGAAAGCAAATTGCAAGAACCTTTCCCTCTGAAATATTTCACTTACTATCATCAATTTCTGGGATCACATCTATCTACTTAACGATCCCCAATGAATTCAAAAATTGTCATCATCAATGGCGGCAAATCTTCAACAAAACATCGATTGATGTTTTTCAATCCAACTGAAAATTCCCATAAAATGGGCGATTAGAAAAATTGATTATCGACCAATTAGACCTTCTAATTTCGCTAGATGGGCATACAAAACTCTTCTCCCACAGTTACGCTATACCCATGATCTGAAATCATAAAACTTAACAAATTCATCAAATACCCAACAAAAAAATTCCACAGAAAAATCAACAAACCGTATGATTATCAGCATCAACCGAAGTACAATTAGCAAGAAAATAGTACGATCCGGGTTCCTTAGAAATGGCAGGCTGAATCCTCCCAATGGGCTCCGCAACAGACCTAAACTCAAGAGTCCCAACACAGGTAGAAGCCAACAACGGCGTAAACACCATATGATTCCTAGGAGAGATGCAAACGACGTCGTACATCTTGGTGTCAATCTCCTTGATCAATCTACACCCAGCCCAACCCGAACCCAGGACAACGACCCGGGGCTTCTCGGCGGGCTTGGTGGGGTGGAGCCCGGCATACTGGGTCACCTGGGTCGAGAAGAGAGAGAAAGACGAGTAGATTTGGGGGGTTCGGGATGAGATTGAAAATGGGGTTTTGGATTTGTTGAGAACAGAGTACGAGTATGAGTATGAGGGTTTAAGGAGGTTTCTAAAAAACGCCATTTTTATTTTTGGTGAAGGGTTTTGGTGAATGAGAGGTGGTTTTATTTGGGCATTTTTCCTTTGACTTTGGGGCTGCTTGGGAAGGAAGAAACTGGGGAAGAAGCTGTCTCTCCAGAAAGTTAGGAAGATGCCATGAATTTTCAGAGAGCAGGTCGGAGCAGCGCAGGTTCGGGTCAAATTCGGATCGGATGTTAAAATTTAGATAAAAAATTAATGTCTAATATTTGTATTTTGTTTGAGATCGATAATTCGAATAAGGGTAAATTTGGGTTAAAATTCAGTTCAGACAATAGAAATATAAAAAATGATGTGTCTGGATTGAAAATTCGAACGAAAATTTTATGATCATACCCAATTTTTTTATATCGGATAAATTTGGGTATTTGAATTAGACAACTTTTTGCCTCTGAGTGGGAGAAACAAAAAAAAAGGTGAATGAAAAAAATAAATAAATATTTAAAAAAAAAAGGAAAAGGAAGAGGACGAAACAAAATTGGATGTTGGGAAGTGGAATAGGTGGCGGCTGTTATGAATACCAAATGGCTGATTCATACATCTTCAAAGAATCTCGTTGTCCATTTGGCTATGAATTGTTTCATAAATAATATTTTAATTTCAAGAACGAAAATTAAAATATAAAGTTTTTAAATCAAAGGCTTTCCAACGTAAATAATCTCAATTTCGAGATGTATTTATTTTAGTCGAGTATATATTATGAGTATTGTATAATACAACAAACAACAACAAACTCCCAGTGTGGGTCCCGCTTTCGCGAGGTCTGAGGAGATTCAGTTGTAGGCAACCTTACATCTACCGGTATTCCTACCTATAACTCGTAATACTAGCAATTAGTGTTCCTTTCCCTTGGCAAAAAAATAAAAAACGAAAATTAAAATATAAAGGTCTTAAATCAAAGGCTTTTCGATGTAAATAATCCCAATTTTGAGGATTTAGATAGTTCTGGCTGCTATTTTTTAGCTCAAAAACCTTGCTCCAATTGTGACTTATATGCATTGTTTAATTTTATCAATGTGGGACAACATCCATATTACATAGATATACTAGCATATAGACAAAGAAGATCAATCTCTCTGCAAAAGTAGCACTTATAGGTACACCCATATTACAAAGCTCGTAACCAACACTGGCCGGTTGGTTCAGGTTGTTCAACACTCGTTTCTCGGTTGGTTCAAGTTGTTCAACACTCGTTTCTCTTAAGTAAAATCTTGGGTTCGAGTCTTGTGAATGGAAAAAATCTGTGATGGTAGAGCTCTATCTCTTATTTGATCAATATTAACTCGACTCCAGTAAAATGGAGGATCCAAGACAAAAAAAACATAAGAATATTACATAGCTCGTAATACTGCTATTTATATTGCACCAACATATATAGCTTGATCACCAGGTTTATAGGTACATTACATTGACAAAATAAACAAGAGGCAGATTAACTCAGAAAGTCAGAAGCAGACTGAAGATGACCAGAAATTAAGTTCAAAGGTTATTAGGGTTTGGGGCTTTCTGGTCTCCGGCGGCCGCCGTCACCACCAAATCTACGGCCAGGATCATGGCCGTGGTTGGCTGATGGAGTATCGTAATCGTCCAAGTGTATCCTGGACGCCTTTGATGATCTTCCTCTTCCTCTTCCTCTCCCTCTTAGCATTCTTGCCTTCCCCATTCCTCCTCCTGCTTCTTCTATCATAATTAAGAGGCAAAAATTATTAGCTATTACTAGCATATGTTGTCATTGCTATCAGAGTACATAATTGAATCGGTTTCTGTAATAGTACATATGTTTAAAGAGGTAAGACTGTTAATACTTAAATCTTCCTAAATCTCGTAAAAAACGGGATCCATATATGTTAGAAACACCAACTACCAAAGGATTGTTATTAGAGTAAATTATTAAACTATTTATGTATACACATGTAAAATTTTGGTTGAATTGGTTGGACATCAATCTCAATTCATGCTTTGGTTCAATCTTTGACAAGAGTTACTTGGACTAAGAGATCTAGAGTTCTCATTATATCTAGACAAAGAGTATCCTTTGCAAGTAATGCAACATCTATCCACAACTAAAGTCCAAGAGGCATTCGTGTTAGGGTTTTTATGCAAAGACAATACGAGTGTTGTTGATGTCTGATTAAGTTAATTTTTCAATAAAGTAAGCCTAACTCACTTTAATTTGTTTATTGGTATTTAGGTCAATCGGCTTAAATATATTTATACAAGCTGCACCAAATATAAACACAAATATAATAGAAAAATCTTACTATAAAGTAGAGGAATTTTAACGATAAAAGTTCCAAAATAAACCCGTCAGAATGAATATGATATTTTTATGTGTAATTTCTGTTAGTGTAAATATAATTTTATTACCTAAATTAACAAGGAATTGTTCGTATTTTTGAAGGTTTATAGCTAAGAACGCAACTACGATTCAGAGCCTATTATAGGTTATATATATAGCCAACACTCCCATCTAGGTTATATACGAACAATTTAATACGTTGGGGATAATTAATATGTGACACAAAAGTTAATATATTTGAAGATCTTGTTTGATATTTGTCAATGATCAATTGTGCATTGTTGCAAAAGGAGATGAATCAAGTTAATTAATTAGGGCGATGAGCAAGAACATGAACATGATGATAACTAATAATACAATATATAGACGTATGCATGTTGATGATCATCATGCATGCATGAAGATCAAAGGGTCAGGATTTCGTCTGATGACAAAAAGCCTTCCCAAGTTGTGCCTTTTCGAGGAAATTTAAAAGACGGTGGATCAACTTAATGAGTGGAGGGGCAATTTTTTTTTTAAAAAAAAAAGTTTTTTTTCCCTTAAAAAAAGGGGGGGGGGGGTTTCCCCTGCAGAAGAAATAAATAGAGAAAAGGGAAAAAAATATGCATGGGAAATGTGAATTTGGCCGAACTGAAATTGTCTTTTTCCCCCAGTGTTCATCTTGCTGGCTTTTACACGCAGCGCAACACAGCACACAGCACACAGCACACAACACCCACCACACAACAGACGTTACAGAACACAGATTTCGAGTTCCCACCCAAGAACGTGACACACAGTTTCTCCAGACCTTTCAGGCACAGTTATGTTAGCCCTAGAGCTATTGAAGATACAAGATGTACTAGTATGTGTGGAGTAAACTTCTGAGATTTGGATTATAAACCTTTCCATTTGAAGATTTTCTTTGGCAAACAGTTATTAGCTTAGCTGTTCGTATTAGCTGTTTGTATTAGCTGTTTGTAGAAAATTATTTGGTGATCACTTAACCGTTTTTAACAAAATTGTGAGCTTATTATATCAAACACCTAAATTAGCTTTTCGATTAAGTCAAACAACTAATTTTGGTCCAAAAAAAGCTCTTTTCAATCAAAAAACTATTTACCAAACACCTCCGGAGTGTAAAACTCCACGGGCATCATCTAATTCAGGAGCTCGCCTTTCCTATTTGAATAGATATATAGCTAAATAGACTAATTTTAAATTTAAGTACATTTTTTGGGGGAAAAAACTTAGCGAACCGATAAACATAAGAAAAATTAGATGAATACGCGAATTGAGGTACCTGAGGGAAAGAAGATGGTAGCGGCGGCAGCAGCACAAAGTAGGGCGGCGAATGCTAACAACACCACCAAGATTAACCCAAGTCTGAACGTCGTCA
This sequence comes from Selenicereus undatus, assembly GCA_017589665.1. Lineage (NCBI taxonomy): Eukaryota > Viridiplantae > Streptophyta > Magnoliopsida > Caryophyllales > Cactaceae > Selenicereus > Selenicereus undatus. The sequence goes on along the minus strand of JACYFF010031952.1, from coordinate 98,788,228 downwards.
TATTATCTGTGTTGCTAACTCAACTCTGATAAAACAGAGGCCTTACGACTGCAAAATGTTTTCTGTGTCACTGTCTCTCTCTGAGTTAAGTTCTTATTTGAATAGGTGAAGGGGTCCGGAAGGGGGTGGGAATATATAATAGTAATACTATAAGCTGCGGTCCACGCTAAGTTTTAGTCAACACTATTGCCCTTGTCTCACTTCTTTCCTTTTTTTTTTTTTTTTTGCATGCCTCAATCCCACTCTCTTATCCTCATATCGTCAACGCCTTTCCCTCTACAATAAAAATATAGTGTAATTAAAATAAAAAGAAATAATTAAACTATTATACATCAAGTTAAATGTTCTGAAATATGAGTCAGGAAAACTTTTTTTATCTTTTAAAACTTCACTTTGTGCCAACAAAAAAAAAGAAATTATAAACTTGTGAGGTTAAACTTAGGCCTATTTATTATTCAGTGCAGACCCGGATCGAATCGAGAACAAGGTTGGACCGAATCGGACCAGACCATACCAAGTCAATTCGGTCCAGTCTTTGATCCTGTGTTTTGCCCTGTTTAGTCTTCAGTCTGGTCCCAGTTTGGATCCAGTGGACCGACAGATCGGACCGGGACTGAATAATATTGACCTTTTTTGGAGTGTGTTTTTTTTTTTTTTACATTTTCTGTGTCTCGATCTGGGGTTTTTCCATTCCTATTCTCTACTTCCCACTCACATTGTCACACAAGGCACTTGAGTGAACCCTTATACTTTTGATAGTAAACTTAGGTCTCAGTAGCTTTAATTTTCAATAATTAGTTGTTGAAGTTTATTCAGTAGTAGCAATAGTAGTGAGGAGAATATGATGACTCTTTTTCCAATAATTGGAATTAGTCAAAGGCTATTACAATTTACAATTGAGGCTCTTAACCAAATGGCATGATATTTGGGCCTTCTATTGCACTTAGGTCTTCTGTCCCAGCTTTACTAAAGTGCATCATGTGTTGGGCTTTTGATCTATTGGTCTTAGGGCCATGGACCCATTAACGCTCACTGGGTCTGGCCCAAAAAGCCTTTAACGTTATGTGCATTTGTGCCACAAAGTGAATGTATTCCTTTCAACTCCCCCTTCCAAAGAATGTAGTTATAGAACACTTACATAAAGACCCTGCATATTAATATAAGTTGATTCAAGTGGTTTGCCACTTGTTCCTTAAGTAAAGTCTCGAGAATGGAGAAAATATGTAATAAGAGAGTTCAATCCCTTATTGGACCAACAGTAGCTCATCTCTAGTGAAATAGAGGATCCAAGGCCGAAAAAAAGAAAGAAATGCGTAATCAATTTACTAATTAATTGTCCCAAGTAATTCCTAATGACAATATCAATTATGAATCATATTTAGTAGAATTTGGGAAATAATCTCAACCAATTATCATAAAATTTAGTTAAAAATTTCATCGGTGTAAAACATTTATAAGTGCTAAAATGTCAATCATTTTAAAAATAAAAAATAAAATGATTATATGCATCCTTGTAAGATCTCAGAGACATAGAAAGTACATAATGCTTCTGTGCCAACTAATTCAACATTTACGTATTCTTATTTCTAATAAATGAAGGGGAGCCTTGGAGCAACGGTAGGGTTGTCTCTGTGTGATCAAAAGGTTACGGGTTCGAGCTATGAAATCAGTCACTGACAAAGTCAGGTTAGGCTGCCTATAATTCACCCATTGGGGTGCGGCCCTTCTCTCGAACCCTGTGTGAACGCGAGATGCTTGTACACCGGGCTGTCTTTTTTTTTTTTCTAATAGAGTTGGTGTTGCTGTTATTTTATGTACGGTTCTGTCTAAATTTTATTTTTCATATATAATATTGTCATTATGATATTAAATAAAGACAAAAGTTAGTACCCTTTTCAAATGCTTTTTCTTTTTCAGATTAGACAACCGCACAAAATATAAATTATTGGCAAAAATAATTGGCCCTCATCCAAAACAAAAACAAAAAAAAAAGAAATAGAAAAAGGGGAAGATTTTATTCCAAAATGAACCGAACAAAGAAAAAGACAGAAGTATAGCCCTAAAAAATGGACCACATTAAATTCATTGTAATCAGCAAGGATATGTACATAACATATGAACAAGTGTGGACCCATCAACCTTTGATTTTGTCTCCCCCACCCCCCATAACATTAATTTGTGTTTGGTGGGTCCATGCCAAACAATATTGCTTCCCCCCCCCCCCCCACTCCCCTATATATAATATAATTCTATTAGTAGTTTTGAACCGTCTCCAATATTTGGTCATTTCAATCTTCTCATTCCTCATCAAACAGGCTCTGAGAGTAGTAGTCAAATAAACGGGGAGATATATAGATGCCTAAATCAAATCTAGATTCATATCCACCTCTATTTCATCCGATGCGAAAATCCGATCCGAATCAGAATCCGATAGAACAGGGTATAGGGATGGACCCCCTGCCCGTAATTGATGTGGAGTGTTTGGATGAGAACAAATTGGACTGGGCATGTAGGGAATGGGGGATATTTAGAGTGATAAATCACGGGGTACCAATAGGGCTACTGAGGGATCTACAGGACCATGCCAGGACCATATTTGATCTGCCCTTTGAATCCAAACAGGGCCTTAGTAACAGCTGTTGCCCTTCAATAAGGTACTTTTGGGGCACCCCTGCACTTTCCCCAGCTGGGGTTGCCCTTCCTAGGGCTACTGCTGCCCGAAATGTTGATTGGGTTGAAGGCTTCAATGTACCCCTTGCTCAAATTTCCTCATCCCTTGATCATGATCATGATCATGATCATGATTCATTAATTATCGCTTTCAGGTGCGCTTTTACTATTTACTCCCCCCCCCC
>JACYFF010031952.1:98748632-98770373 GCA_017589665.1 Selenicereus undatus | reverse complement strand
AACAGATCCATTTTATGTATATATATATATATATATGTATATATATATATATATTGAAATAAATATATAACCAATGAAAATATTTTTAAAAAATAAAAACATGCACTTGGTTATATCTATATAAATATTAGTTGTTTTGTAAGCTAAGTCAAGCTACTAAATCTCTTTTGAACAAATTTTTTTACTTTTCAAAATAAATTCAACTGAGTTAAGTTCAAGAAAAAAAAGTCCAGTTCAATTCACTTGAAGAAAAATAATCGAGTGTAAACATATTAATAATCAAGCGTTCATTCATTAGTTTAAACTTTTGATCGACGTGATTCTTAAATATAGTTACAAAACCTTGTAGAGCGACAGGGCAACAGCTGACATGAAGATATATCTCAGGCTCAAATCTCAATAGCCCAATATATTGATCTATTACACAACGTAAGACGAGTTTTTCTGGCATTCAGGCTTCAAGTTCAAATGACATTCGTATGAGGGGTCGTGTAAGAGTATGCCACCAAATGAAACTTCAGAAGAAAATAACATTGAAGAATGACGTTCAGTTGCACTTTTTCCTCTGTTTTTCTTTTTCATCGACCAAATATAAGAAAAAGTTTCAGGGAAATACAGCAAAAAACAGAGAATTAGGGATTAATGCACGCTGACTTGCCTAAATATTTCTGCTTTGATTCATTAAAAGTGAATCAATTTCATTTTTGGGTGTTTCCAAATATTTTGAAAATTCCCATGAACACGTTTTTATCGGAAACAAATTTTCATTTTCCTTATATTTTAATTAAATTCCTATATTTTCTGAGTCGTGGGAAAGGGTCAACATTCAGCAGTTTGCATTGCGAATCTTTAATAACCGTGTATAAAACTTCACCTTTAAGTGGGCTCGTCGGTTTCGCTTCATTCATCGTGTTTTCTCTATCCTCTGCTCACTGGAACAACTGTATGAGAGTGAGTGACAGTGAAAGAGAGACTCAGTAAAAAATGGGGGATTCTGGGCACATAAGGAAGAGAAAGAGAACTCCCATGAATGGCAAGAAAAAGCTTCTTCTGGGTCAAAGAGTCGAGGTAATTTTGCTTCTGGGTTCTCTTGTTTCTGGGCATTTTCCGCCTCATTTCCTCTGTTTCAACAGTAGATCATTCCTCTTTCTTGAATTCCTTTTCTTCTTTTATCTGAGGATTCCATTTTGATGATTTGATTCTCCTGTTCATGGCATTGTATTTTCCATGAATTTTGCATTTTTCTTGATCCTGGTATCTTAGTCTTCGCTGGGTTGGGTTAATCTGTAATGGGTTGTGTGAAAATTTCATGCAGTCTTGAAATTTGGGATTTTGTGTTTGTGGGTGTTGATCAACTCTATCATGTTGATGAATCATGATCAGAGCTTTTTGGCTGTTTGGCTCATCTTACATGCATTGCCCTGTGTGTGTCGGTTACATTTCAATGTTTAGTTCTTAACAGTTGTTATGGATAGGTGGCCCTTTCCCCACCTTTAATTTTACCATCCTTCTTAACTGCTCAAATTTCATGATGGGTAAATCTCAAATCAGTGCTTTTCTTCCTCCGGTTATATTTGATCAGAAAATGCTTTAGTTTGATTAAGTCATTCCCGTTGGAAACGGGTTTACAATGTCACTGCCCCTAATGCCTAATTGCTTGTTCCAGGCTTCCAGCTACAAATTCTTCCTCCAATTCCTCTTATTGTGTGCTTGCTTAACAAAGTTCACATATTTGGGGACCCTTCTGGAGTAGCAGTTCATGGGATTTACATGGCATATTTGTTCCTTTCTTTTTCTTTTTTTTGGGGGGGGGGGGGGGGGGGGTTGAGGAAGGGGAAGTTGAGTAGTTGGGTGGGTGTCATAGGAGTATTGTTGTGGGAAGGCTTTCTTTCTAACCATGAATATATGTGCTAATTGGTTTCCTGTCTTCTTTATGACACTTTCCTTGAGTTTGAAGTGGTGGTCTTGTTCATCAGTATAAGAACATATATAATGTTTCATCTGATCAAGTTACCTTGAGTCATTTGAACTATGAAATTAAATATGCAACTGGTGCAGGTTAGGAGCACAGAAGATGGATTTCAGGGATCGTGGCATGCTGGAGTGATCGCTGATTGTGGGAGTGGAGTACGTGAAGTTAAATATGACCATCTTCTCTGCGATGACGAGTCTGATTTTTTGACTGAAAATGTAGAAGTTTCAAGCATGGTTGATGGATTCTTTAGGAACTCAGAGACAGCAGGTGACTATCGGAGCAGGATAAGGCCAACTCCCCCGGTTAAGCAGTTGGCCATAGAGAAAATCAATTATGGCCTTTGTGTCGATGCTTACTACAACGAGGCCTGGTGGGAAGGTGTGGTGTTTGACATGGAAGATTATTCAGATCATAGGAAGGTCTTCTTTCCTGATTTAGGTGATGAAATGAATATAAAAATCAAGGATTTGAGGACAACCCTTGACTGGGATGAGGATACAGAAGAATGGAAGCCTCGAGGCAAGTGGCTGTTTTTGGAGATCATCGAGGAGCATAAGAAGAACAATGTTATCCCAGTTTCCATCAAGCAGATATGGTATGATGTGCGGGAAAGAAACGAATTTCGTCAGATTGGGGAATGGGCTTCTCCGGTGAAGCATCTTTGGCAAGACCTCGTAGTTGAGGTCATTAATGATCATTTGACACTAGCCATGGATGAGTTCCTGAGATCATGTGATTTTTCAGAAGCCCTGTCAGGAAATGGTCAACCTATTTGTGCACATGATTCTACTCTAAACCGGACCACTCCACCAGACTCAACATATTCTAAGGCCATTGTAGGTCCTCTAGATATTAGTCTTCCCCATTGTGCATTGATCACAGTAAATGAAAGCAGTTTACCTAAGGTTGATGAACATCTCAAAGATGATGAACTGGCCATTGTTTCACAGGATACCAGTTTACACCCAAGACCTCTCACAGCCTGTAATGATCAGGTGGTGCCCGTGGAGCCCAAGGCTCTGTCGATCATTAGTTCTGAGCTGCAAATGTTGACTGAGTATAGTTTTCATGATGGTTCCCAAGGTCTTGACAGAAGGTATGTTGACAAGCATCAATTGAGAAGTACTCCGGAATCTGATAAGAACCATCTGGATGGAAGATGTAAGTTGAACTGGCAACCTGCTTATGCTAAACTAAAAATAAAGCCTGAGTTCTGCCCACAATCTATCCATGAATACTTTCTCTCAAGCAAACCTGATTCTCGTTTAACAAGAAATGTTAGGAATCATCTCTGTTATTTGGGATGGAAAGTGGATTGTGCAATGTATCGAAGGACTTGTAGGGTACGCTATACCTCACCTGAAGGGAAAAGGTTCTATTTGATCCGTTCAGCATGTGAGGACATGGAGAATTCTTTGGCGGAGACTTCTACTCCAATGATTGAAGATACTCCAGATAGATCTCCCAATAATCTGAACTTCGTTCCAGTGGTTAACGCAGAGCATAAAAGTTGCATGAAGACTGTAGACAGAAAGAGCAGAAAAGCACACATAGGTCCCAAATTTAGCAGGCTATCTGTTGAACCTGACTTTTGCCCTGAAGCTGTATCGGAGTACTTGAAATCTCTAAAAAAGGGTTATACCCGCCTAAAGGAAGATCCTGGTGAATTGCTTGTCAAAGCTAGGAAGCACTTGGCGGCAATGGGCTGGTCATTCTGGTTCAAATCAAAGAAAGGAAAAAGGGATGAGTGGCGCTACGACTCTCCTACTACAGAGAAGACCTACAATTCACTCAAGTCTGCTTGCAATGCCATTGCAAAAGGGGAGGAATTGGATGGTAATGTTACTTCTAGTTTTAGATCGATGGAAGGTTTGATGTGCAGTGAGGAACCCAAGGGCCAATCTGATGAACTTCTGTCATCTAATAAAGAGGCTTACGAGGATTCTCTTTCACAAAAATGGTCCCGAAAGTACAGTGTGCTCAGGAAATATAGAGCTGGGGGCATCAAGAAGCTTCGCAAAAAGAAGAATGGTTGTGTACGTTCTCTGTCTTCACTGCTTGGTAGTAACGAACAAGTAGAGGATGATAGGTTTACAAATAAATTGAAAAATGAGGGGCGACAGTGTTCTATAATTAGACTGAGCACCAGCTTTCTATCAAAGAAAAGGAAAGCCTTGGGTAAAGTAACGAGGGGTTCAGAGAGCAAGAACTTGACTCGTGTGCTAAGATCAAGTAAAAGAGTACGGCAGGCAGAGCCTTCTAGTTCTTCACAAGCACCGCGGACAGTACTTTCATGGCTTATTGATAATAATGCAGAATTGGCTAGGACAAAAGTCTATTACCGCAGAAAAAGGGGTCTTCAGCCAATGGCTGAAGGACGTATTACCCGTGAAGGGATTAAGTGTGTTTGTTGCCGACAACTATTCACCCTTAGTGGCTTTGAAGCTCATGCTGGTAGCTATTGCCGGGGACCGGCGGCAAATATATTCTTGGAAGATGGGAGAACTCTGGTTGAATGTCAAATGGAAGTGATACATCAGAAGTTTGGGAGCTACTCCCATAAACCACTTGGAAAGGCTAAGGGAAATCGACGTCAAACCTGGAATGACAACGTGTGCTCAGTTTGTCACTATGGTGGTGAATTAATTTTATGCGATCAGTGTCCATCATCATTCCATGCAAGCTGTCTTAATTTGCAGGTTTGTTCTCCTTATTTGCTAACTTTGATCCTGTTCTTTGAGAATGTCTTGGTTACCTTTTGGTCAATTTTCTTTTTCAGAACATCCCTGAAGGTGACTGGTTCTGTCCATCATGCTGCTGTGGAATTTGTGGTGAATGCCAATTTGATGTAGATACCAGACATTTTACGGACAAAAGTGTTGTCTATTGCCATCAATGTGAAAGACAATGTAGGTTCTGCCATTCTCTCCACGTAGCTCATCTTTATTATGTCTTTATATTGAGGGAAAAAAAAATCTTGACTGTTAATATGTTTGGTGTACCCTTCTGTAGATCATGCTTGCTGTGTAAGAGAAAGAGAGATGGTTAAGTTGGATGTCCGTCCTAAAGAAAGTTGGTTTTGTAGTAAAACATGTGAAAAGGTATTTCTTGCTTTCCATCTTTTTCCATGTTTGCCTTTGCTACTAAGAGCCTGAAGGCATGAACTTCATAGATCCAGTATCACCGATAAGCTGGATGGAATTTTCACATTTGAGATTGATAGAGATCAAGCAGAGAAAAAGGGAAGAAGGGAGAAAATTAGAGAGAGAGGGAAAAAAGGGATTGGCATCTCTAAGCTCAAATCAATATTCATTCACTAATCAATATTCAATAGTGTATAATAGATAATAATCACCGAAGACAAATCATCTATTTATAATAGCCTATAGACTAAGAATACTATTAGGAAACTACCTAAACCAAACCTATATAGAATAAGAAACTCAATATTATCTAAATACCCTTATTTTGACTTATCCAAAATAGCCTACAAATAAACCTATGAAATTACATAAAAATATCAAAAATACAATAAGTTTTCAAATATTAAAATAAATCCTAGAATCATAACATGAGTCAGATTCCCTTTCTTCTTCATCCGCATCAGAGATGTTTCCTGTCTGTTCGCTTTTCTGGGTCTGATTCTTTAATTGATATTTCAGGTACACTGGGGTCTCCAGCAGCTTCTCGGCAAACCAATTCTTGTTGGTCACAATAATTTAACTTGGACCTTGATCAAACCTATGAACTATGAGGCCATGGATCAAAATGACTCTGATATTGTGACCACAGCAGAGATCTATAGCAAGCTTGGTGTTGCTCTTGAAGTGATGCATGAATGTTTTGAGCCTGTGAAAGAACCTCAAACCCAGCGTGATATAGTTGAAGACGTTCTTTTCTGCAGGAGGTCAGATGCTCAGATGTCCTTCACCACTGCCCTCTACCTGCACTAATTGTTTCACCAAAATGTGACTGCCTTGTAGTACTCTGTATTAATTGATCATAACGCTGGTGGTTTTGCTTTACAGTTCTAATCTTAATAGATTGAACTTCAGAGGATTCTATACAGTGCTTCTGGAAAGGAATGATGAGCTGATTACAGTGGCTACTGTAAGGTATTGATTACTTACATCAGGACTTAGCTGAGCTTATTTTAGTCTCACGAGACGTTGACCAAGATTTCAAATCAAATTTCTTGTGAAGGGTGTATGGAGACAAGGTTGCTGAGATTCCACTCATTGGCACCCGATTTCAGCATCGTCGCCTTGGAATGTGTCGCATCTTGATGAATGAAATTGAGAAGGTCATCTTTCCTTCCTTTCTTTTCTGTCCTTTTTTTGCCCTTTTGGTTGTATGTTTTGGCTTTGTTCTCATATACATACCTGTTCTGCCCTCATTTTTCTTTCCTTTTTTCCCCCCCTTGATCTGACTTCATTGATCATTGATAGAAATGAAACTTAAAGAATCAATCTGTGAACTATGATTCCTCCATCCCCGTGTGCTTGATTACGAAATTGCAGCATCTCAAAACTGTAACATCGGTGGGCATTTTTGTGTTATGCTTTCCAGAACCTCATCAATCTAGGGGTCAACAGGCTGGTTCTTCCTGCTGCATCTAGTGTCCTGGACACATGGACAACTTCATTTGGGTTTCTGCCGGTGACACAGTCCGAGAGAACTCAATTTCTGGGCTACACCTTAGTGGATTTTCAAGACACCGTTATGTGTCAAAAAGTCTTGAGGAAGCTTCCTTCACCTCTGTCACACTTGTTGAGAAACATGCCAGGTACTCGGTTCTTTTTCAGATATGTGAAAGAAGACTTTGAAAAGTTGATATCCATTTATATTTAGCTTTTACCTTGTTTCAGTTGTCCATCGTGAACCTTGGCAGCATATCGGAGGAAGCAATAGCATTGTGGATTTGGAAGCAAACAGTGGCATCTCTGAAGTATCTCAAGAAGACCAACATGAAGCGAGTGAAACTGTGGACCAATCGTAGCTCAAGTAAAGTATGCCCTTCATTCTATTGGCTAATAAAATTCTGTGCAGCGGCATGGGAGATCACTTAATGTAGAACTTGGTTGAAAGTACGAGAGATGCAAGAAGTTTTCTTACTTCTGAGTTTTAGAGTTAAGAAGCATCTTTTGCATGAGCAGATTAATAAAACAAATATTGAATCACCTGTTTGAATTTTGATATCAAAACGTGTGCTATATCATTTTTACTCTCAAGCAGGAAGGATATTGCTTATTAGTTGAATTTCTTGGACTTACGTCCCTTACCAAATCGCCTCAGATACCGCTGGTGCGACATGGGTGTCTGCATTTGACCTGCATTTTAGACCAAAACCCCCAAATATTTATTTATTTATTTTCAGAAGATGGCTAAACCGAACTAGACCTGGACGTTTCGCTACTCAAAACTCAGAAGGCTCCAAATTGGTTATGGCAAAGCCTAAGTACTACAGTTTTACCTATTCCTAGATCATGTTGCATTGCTAGATCTTGACCATGTTCTTACCATCCTGTTATTTTCCAGTGCAACCGAAGATAAACGCAACAATTTGCCTACACCGCGCCAGTCTCATGGTAATATGAAATTCCCTAATTCAAGGTCAAGGACCTTTATCAATGATCTACAAAATTAATTGAGCTGGCGTTGCATTTATTTGTACAGGTCACTGACTTAAATAGTCCCGAAAGCGAGCCAGGCTCTACTTTTCTACTTACATATGATCGGACGAAGACAGAGATCTCTAATGTGAAAGAAGTTGAAGTTGTACCAGAGAGAGAACATGGAGGAGCTGAGATCTTCTGACCATGCTGAGTTTGAAGACCTGAAGTTGTAGATAATTTAGGACATACTTTGATTTCTTACCAGGTCTAAATCAAATCCTTGTGCCTTTTTGTGGGGATCAAATAAAACCCTACGTCCTCGACGCATTAACCAGTGTATAGTGCTGGGATTTTGCAAAAACCCAATGTTTGTAAAGTTCCATGCTCTCTTATAGGGGGTCGTGTCGTATGAGGGAGGGCATTTTTTGGGGATTTCGGCCGGGGCTTTTGTTCAGGTTTATAGTTTCAGCTGTACATTAATCCTTCAGAGCATGTTTTTTGGTTAACATGGTATTCAATAAGTTACAACTTACTATACTGCATGGCAAATGGTGCTTCAGTTTATTCAGTGTATTATAACTACTCGATATTTTGCAAAGCAAATGAAGATGTCACGTGAAAGTTTTGGGAAGTCGTATCCGCAGTAAAAATATCGACCTCTCACGATTGAATGCCACATATTTCCAATCTCCCTAAAGTAGAAAGCGGCATATATCAGGATCTCCTCAAATCCCGTCATACATCAGGATCTCCTCAAATCCCGTCATACATCAGGATCTCCTTAAACTTCATCGTACGCTCGTACCAGGATTTTGCAAAGTTGTAATTGTGTTGTCAATGTCATGCACAGAATGCTCTGAATTATTGCGCAAGGTGGTCCTCCTAAGGAAGGACAAAGACAATGACACCTGAAAATAGAGAGGACAACCCCTTTAATTTTTAAGGGGAGGTGATCGTACACCCCAGTGGGGACTTATAGATTAGGTACCAGTCCTCTTGTGTCCCTTCCCTGTTTATATTTAAGTGCAAGGGGGAAGAACCAACCACTATTCTACAATTTTTTACCGCAATCAATTGACACATGTAGGGGAAGCAAACGCAAGGCAAAAGAGGCCAAAATATCAAATTTCACTGTTGAAATATTCAACTTTACAAAAACCCACACATGGAGGCAATGTGTTCATAGAGCTGGAGATGAGAATTACAATCTTAAAATTCAAAAAAATATTTGAATTTCCTGGAGTGGTAGAAAAATCACAAATATTACAAGATCTATTAAATATACACCTCTTGTAACTGGTTAAAAATCGAATCAGTACGCTGAACTCACGAGTGTACATGAACAGCCAAACTTTCTAACTTGACGAGCTCAAAACTGGATAAAGAGCGTACCTAGCGGCATCACCAAGTGGAAAGAAGCAACAGTCCGCAAGCTCGTGATCATGGTCCCGGTCACAGAATCATCCGTATTGATTGGTAGTGCACGCATAAAATTCACCGCATCTATAGAGCTTTGATCCTCATCTCTTGACCCCAATGTAAACCCCCCCCCCCCAAAAAAAATCTACCCCAAAGACAAACCCAAATGAAAGAAGAAAATTCTCACACCATAGATGTCATGCTAACTTGCATCAAATGTGAGTGGGGCACACTTAAATTTGCAGTTCCTCTCCTGGAGTTCTTCCGCAAAAAGGCATAGAGATAGTTCACAACGAGTTTCTTGATGAACCATGAATCCTTTCTTGCCCGTATATCCCCACGACCAAGAAGATAAACAACCCCTGATTCCCTAGCCTTTCTGATGAAGGACAGCTCTCTCTCAAGACTTTGTTCAGGTCCTTCAGAATCAGAAGGGTCTGACGGACTCTCCGGTTTTGGCTCACCAGAGGTGCTTGGTCCTGGAATACGCTTATTCGTTTCCTTGAACTCAGCTAGAAGGGGAACACCAAGCGAGTAGACACTTCCATTTGGAGCAATGAGAACTCCAGACAAAGACTCATCCTCAAAATCTGAATCGTCATCTCTGTCACCATCACTTTCCAGTGACCGTTCTTGGGCTTCCCGGCGAATAAATCTCTCCAGACTCTCAATAAGCAATTGCTCAAATATCTGATGAGTCTCCTTGCGGACATCTTTATACCCATACCTGTACAACAGAGCAGCTGGGCTTCAATTCTCAAATTATTCTCAGCATTATATCAATGTTTAAAATTTCTTTGAAGGAAGCTGCTCACTCCAATTCTACATTAAGAATCTGGGGATATCAGAAGCATCATACCGGGCAATGCAACGAAACATGTGATAACTCTTTGGACATACACGTCGGAAAAAGAACCTTTCACTCTGTGGAACCACAGGCACGGGAACATACTTGACGCAGACAAAAATGATCATGGAGTGAATGGCAGGAAGGGTGGTCAGGAAATGGCCAAAAATGGTTGGTATCCCCCTTGCTAGCTCGTTGTAAATCAAGCCAATTCCCGGAGCCCTGATTGTTCCAAGATTGGGGCCCAGTTGCCGGAGAAGATCCATTGACATCTTTTGCTTCACTTCTGTCTCATATTTCAGTTTACTCCCATAATTCCAGATAGACATCACAAAAAACACAACCCCAGCAAAGACCAATATGATCCAACTTCCATCACCCACAAACCATATAACTGATGAGAAGAAAGTTAATTCTAAACCCATGAAGATAATCAGAAAGGCCATGACAATGACAATATTTATCTGCCATATGAGAATCATAACAAGGGTTACTAAAATTGTTGTCATCATCATTACTCCCAGCTCAGCGATGCCTGTGACAGATATCAATATCAAACCACAATCTGAACATTGAAAATTCCAAAAATAATAACACACAAGTGATCTCTAATTAACTAGTCCTGCAGATTTGAAGCAGCACCAAAAAACCCATGTGATTTTTTTTCTTTTTGAAGGAAATTTATTGACAGGTGGAAGTAGACATAAAATAGTACAATAATAAAGTATGAGGAGTCCTCATCACTACGGAGGGTAAGAAAGGGCAGCAATAACGGAACTCAAACCAAGTTTGACAAAACAAGTGCACCATGTGTTAGCTAACTTACTCTATTAACAACCCCGCAAGGGCTTATACATCAAAACACCAAACAAACACAGGAAGTGCTCACTCAATTTGGATCAGCAAATTAACAAGCAAATGTGCGCCTTGTTATCAAGGGGAGTAAGCACTAAGCAGGTGTATAGGAAATTAGTTCGAGTATTTGCTCTATTCGATCATGATTGGAGAAACAGCATATAGCACCAATTTGCTCCAATTTCAGGTGTAAATTAAGGCGGCGCACTACATTCTACATGCAACTCTTTTGTACAAAACAAATAGGAAAATATGAATATTTGACTACTCTTGCTCTTATCTTTCCTACTATCTCACTCTAATTAATACTCATTAAATCCTCCAGGACTACTGAAACAAAGTCTGAGCCTCCATGCAGTGCACTAGAATGTACCACTGACCACTCCGACACCCCCACCACACCAACAATAAAAAACCGGAAAAGTAAAAAAACCTCAAAATAAAAAGATGAGACAAGTTGTTTAAAAAAAATAAAAGCAAACAAACAAACAAAAGAAGAAAAAACTTCATTCACCCCCTTCAGACTCTAGACCAATAATACTTGATCCAGACTTCCAGTTACTATAGTAGTCCACAGGTCGTATTACACAAGCTCCAGGACTGATGCCAACAAGAAAGACATCCTCTTACCTAATCAATGTGGCAAGATTAAAGCTTTTTCATGCACCTAAATCTGTACATGCAAGAAGCATTTTTAGGGTCTGAACACCCACAAAACAATTATTAATACAGCATTCATTGAGGACTCAACATGAGGCCTCTACTTTTACATAGCAAGAGGAACTCGAAAAATATATTATCAGCAACCTATATCAGAAATAAGAGCACTTGAAATTTATCATTAGACTTTCAGGATCCTCTTCACATCTTTCAGACCCCTCCTGTGAACATATTATTGTATTAGTGCTTAGATGCCACAGCATTGCAAGTTTTGCTTCTTATTATAGCTGTTCCGTAATCCAGCTAAAACAAGCTCCCATGCAAGAGGTAGAGGAGCTAACCAACAACAAAGAAAACTAAAGCAATTTGACTTATTATGGCATAAGTAATTACCATAAGCATTCCCAATCTCCGTGATGTTTGGAACAGAGCAGACAAGAACTACACAGGCAGCCAGCAGAAACCAGTTCAGAACAGGAATATAGATCTGGCCCATGAATTTCCGGGATGTATGAATGATTTTAAGCCGAGGGAAACAGCCAAGTGCGGTTGATTGCTTTATACATGAGAAAGTAGCTGTTGTCATTGCCCGACTAGCAATCAACGCAGCAACATTAGCAATGACAAATACCAGCCAGAAAGTGCCACCTGGAGAAACGAAGCCAAAAACTAAGTGTTGTATTACCATGAATTCATTATTGTACTGAGTCTCTCCCACCAATTTAACACCAACTTTAAACACTCCCCCCCCCCCTCTCCAAAAAAGGGAGGCAGAAGAAGAAAAGAAAAGCAGGACAAAAAGAGTAACACCTAGATGACAAGGGAACACCAAGAGGGACTGAACAGAATCAAAACTACAAGAGGGAAAAGGGAGGACACACTGCCAGTATTGCACACCCAGACACATTCGAAGGGAGGTGGGGATAAAAGAACTCCAATCTTCCTCATAGAATTAACCAAATCTTGTGTGGAAATATCTGAAGCTAGAATTCGGAGATGAAAAAAGACATGCCACTAGCATCCATACAGTTTTAAGCATCTCTTATTTCTCCCAATTTTCCCACTGAAGCTTCAGAAAGTTAGGCCCAGTTTCATGCTTAATGAAGGAAAATCTTCCATCTTGAAGCGCTCTTTCAACTTAAAGCAGAGGTGGAAGGGCTCACAATGCAGAGACAAGACTGCAATTGAAAGCATGTTCACTTACCAGGTACAGAGGAGTAAAAAGATCGAGCATAGTCGTCAGGATTCTGCATGAGATAAGCCGCCTGGCCAAGGTAACCCAAGAGGAGGCATGGAAATACAAGAAACACAAAGGTGAGCTGCAAAAAAATAAGATTAATAAGATTCCTCCATTAATCTGGCTCATACAAAAGTTTAGATTGAGTGGAAGTGTTTACTGTGACGTCAACCCTACCTGCACTGATCTCACTGAAAAGTAGCAGAGATCAGCAAACATAGCCTCAGAACCTGAACCATGATCACATATGAGCAAGAATATAACAACCCCCAGTGAGACAAGGAAATCACTTACAACTGAATTATAGAAATAGAAATTCTTCATCAATCAGCTTCTGTTCCATTCGCAAGGTATACATCAAAACCATAGAAAAACTACACAATGATCAAGACATTTATGCCACCACAGCATACCATACAACGCTATCAACTCAGTCCTCATACAAAGCTCCCGTGTATGGTGAGGTCTTTGGTCAAATATAGACATTCTTACTTTGATGGGACCAACTGAAAAGGCCATTTCCATCAAAGGAAAAACATCACCACAAACTAACAGAAGACATTAAATGAGTTGTCAATTTAATCCCTTAATATCCAAGATGAAAATGCTTATTCATTATAGGCTATTAACATTTGGAAATTTGAGATTTTAACTCAAACAAGTTTCTTTCAGTGTTCACCAATTTAACTTCAAGCCACAAGCATCTTCTTTCCTTCGGATGTAAGGCCTTCCATAACAAACAAATCCTTTTGGGGTGGGGGAGGGGAGGAAACAAAATAGACTGAGGATTGTGCAATTATTGATTGAAGACAGCCATAAGTTCTTGAAATAAGAAAAGTAAAGAGATACGCTCAGATAAAGGGGTATTCCATCACAACAAAAGAGGCTAGGAGCAGAGTTCATAGTGTGCATAAAAGCAGTAGAAGTAGAGTCACTCTTAAAGATGCATCCATTACAAATCGTCAGGCGCATACATATTTTTTTTACAAGCGGAAAAAGCAAGTCCTACAAAGTACAACAACACCACCACCTCCCAGTGTGGGTCTCACTTTCGTGGGATCTGGGGAGATCCAGCTATAGGCAACCTTACCTCTACGGCTCTACCAGCATCAAGTCCTACAGAGTACAGAACTCAAAGTCAATACGTCAATCTCAGCTTGCTTTTCATGTAGTTTTAGCCCATAAAAAACATTTTGTCGATCAGTTTGCACTAACGGTTTCATAGATAAATTTCTCTCCCTCATTTCATCTTCCACGTCTTACATACCATTCCTATCCACCAAAATGGCGTAGAATATCTCAGTGTTCCCTCTTGTGCACATTATCTGGTACATGCCATTCCTGTGCAAAAGAATTTCACAGATCCAAGTCTACTCCATTTAATGTAGCCATGACTATACTAACATTCACCTCTTCCTCAGTCTGCAATAAGTACTCCTCCCCTGCCCCCCCAGCCCACCCCAATCTTCCTTTTAGATATCATCCTGTTGTTGTTTACTTTAACTTAGTCAACAAGTCAACTCATCTAGCATGAATTAAATGATGCTGGTATCCGGAGATAGAATACAGACAATCTCAAGGAACACAAACAAGAAACCATTGATAATGAATAATAAGACGTTTGTACCTGTTACACATAATAGACAGCCCCGAAGAGCATACCAAGCCTCAACTTTGTTCCTCTTGAAAAAGTAATAGATCTGCATCGGGTTAAAAGCCTTCCACACATCTCGATCACATTTCACCAGGTTGTAAATTCCAACACCAGCTAGGCAGCAAAACCATATGAACAAAGCAGGGCCAACTATGAATCCCATTTTACTTGTCCCATACCTTTGCACACTGAAAAGTACAATAAGAAATGCGACTGCAATCATCACAACTTCCTCTGCAAAAGGAAAATGAAAGACAATTCATGATGCAACAATCTTAAATTCTCAAACTATAGCAGATTATAGGGTCAGGATAAAATACATCGAAGTTAGGAAATGTAACAACGACAGGGTAAAGCTAGCTAAGAAGCGACCAGTTTTGGGTGCAGTTCTGTTAGAAATGTCGCCAAATAGGCGGAGGGGGGAGATACAATAGACATGCAGCATCACTTTCATTTGGGCAGGGGGTGGGGGGTGGGGGAGGGAAGGGTAACACATGAAGAATAAAAGGTACAAGATCAAAGATTCGTCTTTTATGAAGTTACACTTGGGGAGAGCACGAAAAACAAACAATAAACTACAAAAACAGAATAGAGGAGTGCATAAGATTAACAGATAAGAAGCAGCACATAACATAAGCATACAAGAAATTTGTCCAACAAACTAAAAGAAAATTACTCGGTCAACATGTTATTAACATCAGTACCATGTGTTATCTCAGATATGCCGACCTTCAGACCATCAACAGCAGACATTACTGCAATGAAGGAGGCAGAAACAGTGAATGTGAGAAAGCATTGAAATTAAATTGAAGACATGGCAGTGAATAGAGATGTGCAAAACTAGTTAACCAGAGTTCCAACAACCTAGAATTTCATAATGGCTAAAAAGCAACAACTCCCAGAGTGGGTCCCGCTTTTGCAGATCCAGATTTAGGCAACCCTGACTCTACAGACATAACTGCCCGTATAGAGTTTGGCTAAAAACCAAACCCCCAAAAGAAAAAGTTAATCAGCGGATCAGTTAACAAATTTTTCAATTCAACTACTGATTAACCATTCACAAACAATAAAGAATATATATTTTATACCTCGCTTGTTCATTTTCAAGTCTCAAAAGCTAAAAATAGGATTAAATTTTTGGTTTTTATTAACCCCTATTTAGCCGAATTTTCAAACCGCCTAAATTGAAACTGAACCGATTACTTTTTTGTTTGTGTGTGTTGTGGGGGGGGGGGGGAGTTAACCAAACTGGCCAATCAGTTTTTGAATCCAGTTTCTCAGTCTTCCAGTTTGATTTTTCGGTTGCTTTTTCTTTTGCTTTTTAACACACCCTTGCAATGAACACCTGATGAAGTTGTTATAGTATTCATTCTTTCCTTCAAGAGATAAAGGAACTACCATTTTCATCTATGACCCATTGCTGGACAAAAAACAAACACGAACAAAAGTCACAAGGGGTAGACTAATGACCTGACATTGCCGGTGTAACGACAGCGTCAGCTATTACCATGGAGGTACCAGCAAGAACAAGCATCAAAAGAAGCTTCTTCAAGCCAAAGGAAGACTCCAATCGCTCTTTGATCTTAAGTGACCTCTCAAGCTCTGGAGATGGGACCTTAAGCCTGAAGCTTGATATACGAGTATCTGATGGCAGCTGATTAGGGATGAGACTCACCTTAGCATGTCTGCAGATCAATGAATATAAGGCGAATGTACCACCTGCCATGTAACAAGAGCAACAAAAAGTTCATAGCCACAAGAGCATAGCAATGAGAAGCTCACACTAGACTCTGAAGATATCCAAAAAGCAATGATTAGCTTGCACATGAACTACCTTCACCATCATCATTCGCCCATAGGACAACGAGTACGTACTTGACCAGCGGGATCAAGATTAGTGTATAAAGAACGAGAGACAATGCCCCAATTACATCCTCCTTCACCTTGATAGGGGCCTTGTCAAACATTACACTGAAGGTGTACAAGGGACTAGTTCCAACGTCACCAAACACAACGCCAAGTGTTTGGAGAATAAGCACAATACCCCTCCAAGGCCCAAATTCCTGCAGAAAAAAATTTGAGAAATCCACATCAGTTTCCATTCATGAACACAGGAACTATACCCTGTTTGGGTCAAACCCCCCCCCCTCCTCATGTACATTAGGTTTGCATCAAAGGAGCATATGATCTCTTCACAGAAGGAAGCTGCCTCATTATCCACTATGTGGTATAAAAGTAGCAACCAACATTGTTCAATGTTCTTTTACAGGATAAAGTCTTAGGAATCAACCACTACAAGAAAAAGAAAGAAGCGAGAGCAAAAGGATTCAAATAGAAAGCTTCAGTAGAATAAAAAGTAGCTGGACATTCAGTAAACATCAAGCAGTGATGGAGTTTATTATCAACATTTCCCAAATGGTATGGTTGAATAAAGTGTAGCCAGCCTGCCGTCACTTAGCTTCTATCTAAATAATTTTTTTAGTACCAGGATGGGTTGTAGGGTGGTTCACCTACATCAAGGGTTAGTTTTGGACCTAGGCAAATTTGGTGGAAAGAAAACACAATTCAGAAAGTGATTTTTTTCCCCCACTTGTGTTCAGTTTGAATAAAATTGCAAAGAAAAAAAAATTCAGCGAAAAATTGGGTGGAAAATTGGCTAAACATATGTTATGTAACTTCCATAAAACACGAGCAAAACCTTGGGAACAAAGTTCCAGATGGTATCCTGAGTTCCCGATCTTCCCCTCCCCTCCAAGTGGTCTCTCTTTTTCTCATCAAAAACCTAATCTCTCTCTGTTTTCAATCTTCATCATCTCCATGGAAGAAAAAGTTCAACATCAGCCAAATCACTCCGAGTTCCAGCCATTCTGAGTTGGCGATCTATTGTTTCAGCAATCTGGGTTTAGTTCATTTCCCATGGGAGAAAGGGGCTCTGAAGAGGTTGGGATTTGGAAAGGAGAATACCTAAACATAATTTACGATTGACGAGAGAGAGAGAGCTGGGAATTGGGTTCTTCAAGGATTCACTCACGGTGATGCATATGTAATTTTGCAAACAGAGAACAGGGAAGCTTATTTAATTTTGAGTTCAAGGGATTGAAAGCTTCCTTTTTCATGTCTTTCTACTGGCCCTAACACATTTTAATTTTTGATTACCTTATTTTTTTAAAATTTTACCTTTTGCTGAAGTTAGAAATGTTTCCTTATCTTCTTTCCTTAATCCAAACAAGACAAAAAAAAAGTTATATTCTTCCAACTTTTTTCCTCCTCAGCGCACCCCCCCCCCCCCCAAAAAAAAAAAAATTTGCTTTCCATCTAATTTTCCGACAACCAAATGAAGCCTAAGGTCTTGGAAGCCCATGTATCCTAGGACAAGCCCTGCTATGTACTGGTGAGTGCTCCTCACACAGTTGTCTAGATGGAGCATGAAAATTGTTCAAGGGTGGAAGTTAAAAGATCAAATCACACGAAAGATTTGATACTATTTACAGGAGATGTGACTCCTGCAGTTACATGGAAGTGAAAGGAGAGGAGCCACTTAATGTACATTACAAAGTCAGCAGCTAACCTTTACATATAGCTCGTAGTTCATCTATTCCATTTCAAATATTACAGTATCTGTTCAAGCAAGTTAACTTGAAAAGACAAATGATGAATTACCGAAACTAAGAGCTTGATCAGGAAGTTATCAGTGGAAAAACACTGCACTTACTAAGGACAAATCACTTAGTTCTAGCTCACCGCACACCCTGCGGGATCCGCATTGCATTGTTGTTGTTGACGGCTTTCGAATATTACAGTATCTGTCCACACAAGTTAACTTGAAAAGACAAATGATGAATGACCAAAACAAAGAGCTTGATCAGGAAGTTATCAGTGGAAAAACACTGCGCTTACTAAGGATAAATCACTTAGCTCTAGCTCACCGCACACCCTGCGGGATCCACATTGCACTGTTGTTGTTGACGGCGTTGTTGCCACAGGCAAGAGAGCCAAGATGGAAAAAAGGTACAATTTAATAAAGTTGCATTAGAAAGCCAGAAAAAACATTGGCTGATAATGGAAGGTATTCGCCACTCTTCACTTCTGAACGATTCTCTATTATCTCTGCCCAAAGTTCAATCACCCTTGAACAGTCAGTGTCGAGTTTAGGATGAACTTAGGGGAGTTCTTTGCCAACAAGACAGTAACTACCCCCCCTCCACAAAAAATCCAAAAAAACAGAACACAGTAAAAGCATCTACATAACTAGCCTATAGAGACGGATAAACCCAGCACCTCCGCCATAGGTGAAGTTCCAGTCAAGTTACATTCTATAACCTCTTCTTCTATCAATGATTCTCTAAAAACCAATTCAATCTACATGCCAGCGACAAACAATGAAATAGACCATGACACAGTCATTTCTATGTGGCTCAAAGAGTTTCTAATGGGACATTTCAGCTCTCAAAAACAACAGATAAACCCAAATGACTCACTAAGCTGTCATCGATCATACTTAACAAGCCTAAGCCTCAGGGGATAATCACACTTTCACAAATGTGAATTGCGCAATTCAATTCACATGCCACATTGAACCAAACCCTAATTCAGTTCCAAAAGCGATGTCCATTCAAACATTCAATGTGCACGGCAGTATCAATCCAGATTCACGAAACCAAGACAACGCACACAACAATCAAACAGAAATACTCTGAGCAGCAAAAACAAACCACAACATGTGAATTGTGATGAAACAGATCAACAAACCAACCATGGACAATTACAAACGAATAACCGAGCAAAGAAAGACAGAGAAACAAGGCACCTCAAGGTCATTTCGTTGAGCACCGGGTACTTCAAGAGCCTCAAAATCGAAAGAATCAACCCTAGGACCAGTCCGAATCAACCTCTGCTCGACATTATCCTCGTCTTCAGAATCCATCTCCAACCTCGACGGCGATTCCTCGCCTACATCTACGTCGTCAACGAAGTCGGAATCGTCATCGTCCTGGTACACCCACCGCGACTCCACCGAGTCCGACTTCACAAGGGTTCCTCTCTCCTCCGCGTCCTCCACCGCCATTGGCGAATCGGAGAAAGCAAGAAATTCAAATCGAAGTTCAAGCTGATGATGTTCGCATAGAATCAAGAAAATTAAACCCTAGGGATTTCGAAAGGGAAGATCGAGAAAAATGCAGAAATTGATGATCAAGCTTGTCGAAATCGCAGCTATGGATTTCACACGCGTTTCTTCTCGCCCATTTTTCAGTGTAATTAAAGTTAATATTGCAGATTTGCATTGAATGTTCCGGTAGTAACAATTTTCTAACCTGTGTTAGAAATGTATATGCTGTTGTAATATCATAGAATCTATATGCTTTTTTAAATTGTTTAATTGATGAATAATTATGTATGGACTATGCTAATTCAAGGGGCATGTGCTAGGAACTTATCATCTTGCCTAAGTTTCACATCTTCGTACGTGCAAGTTTTTTTAGTATGAAAATCTATACTATATATAAAAGCAATGTTGTGATGATGTGGAATTTTCTTGCATTCTCATTAATTAGAAATTTCGAACCCTTGGATTCATGCTTTCTCCTCATCACAACCATCCAATTGTTGAAAATAATTAACTTATAATTTTCAAATCTCCCACATAGTGGTAAGGGAAAAAATGTTAAATAAGGAAATGATCGTAAGAAAGTATAATATTTTAAAGTATAATTTCATAATTACTGAAATGAGGATTATGGAGTATTTTTTCTAAAAGAAATTATTATGCAGTAATTAGTGATTATAAAAATTATAAAAGAAATATCCGTCTTAAACCTTTTGAATTCATTCCATCTCCTTATCACCACTAGATTGTAGAAAAATATTAATCCTGGGAAGTATAATATCAAGAAGTATAATTTAGTAATTGTGAAAAAAAATCATTAACAACTGAGGAAATGATCATAGGAAAGCATAATCTCGAGAAGTATAATTCTATAATGGTTGAAATAAAAATTATGGAATGGCTATACCTTTAGTATTATTTCAAATAATAAAATCAAATCCTAATAAAGAATAATCCCATAATTATGGAAATATAAATTATGAAGTAGTTAGTAACAAATAACAATTGTGTTTAAATTCTTTCGTGTTTTATTTATGTTGTTCATTTATGGATTTTTATTTTTTTATAAGAAAAACTCTAATAATTTGATCCTCTTCCTTGGCGTTTCAAATTTTTAATGGAAACAACAATGCAAACTATTTCACATGTGTCTAAATTATTTGGTGACCTATTTATTTACATCAATTAAAAAATTTCAAATATCTATACTACAAATTATAATATGATTTTCATAATTTATAAAAGTTACTATTAAGATATATAAAAGAAACCATAAATTTTGACTTCCATTTTTACATACGTAGATAAGAGTATAGTCTTTTATATTTTCAAAGGCTTTGCTATTTTAGAAATTGAGTGAGGTGGTCAGGTTGGGATTTAGAACAATATAGAGGGGGTGTTAGGGGATTTCATTGGGTTAGGAACGCTTGCAGTAGGATCAAATTGCATTAATGGACATATGGGATGAGTTTAATATTAAAAATTTGATCCTAATTTATAAAGTCTTTAGAACGATTTTGATTAACTTATTCACCTTCAAAATATGCCTGCAGCATTAACAATGTAATTTTTCAGTTTTCTCTTTAAAATCATCGCATACGTTCAATACTACATGCATGTTTGAATCAATGTAATTTTCTGTTTATTGTTCAGTTAGAAACTATAATGCATACTTGAATATTTTCATTGTTTAGTTAGAAATCACGATGCATACTTGAATACTATTTCTATATATTTTTTATCATGGCATACATTCAATACTGTAATGGATGCTTGAATCAATGTAATAGTTTTTGTTGTTCAATAAAATACTGTAATGCATTCTTAAATACTATTTGTAGATTTTTTTCATAAATCGTGACAAATGTTCAAAGTCATTAATCATGTCATATAGTTAACTTAAGATACAAATCACAAGGTAAGGTTATAGAAAATTTTAATTTCTTGGGGTTTTTTTTTAAATCATGTGTTAATTGAGATTTTGATTAATCTTTCTGATTTCAAGAAATAAAATAACTCCATTTTAGGTTAGCTAATCGAATGAACAAATTTGAAAATACTATTTATTGAATTTTTAAATTATGGGTTAACTAAACAGACAATCAGACAGTCAGAACTCTGTGGGTAATATGCTGCAACTAATTATGATCCATGATTTAACTAGAATATCTTAACATGTGTCTTTCTGCTAACTCATTATCTTTCCTTATGAGAGATGACAACTTATATAAAATGATAGGTAGTTTCAAATCAATAGACTAGCTACCATATATGATAATTTTTATTATTTTTTTAAATCAATCCACTATTTTCACAGTCGCTCTTTTTCCAAAAAAATAAAATTTACTTAATTCAAATCACCTAAAATTACTAAA
>JACYFF010031952.1:98722668-98743632 GCA_017589665.1 Selenicereus undatus | reverse complement strand
AAATAAATAAAAAATAAAAGATTAAAAACTTAAAAAATAAGAAATAAGGAAGAAGAAACTAAAAAATAAAAAATAAAAAATAAAAAATGAAAAAAAAAGAAAAAAAAATGAAAAATAAAAAAATAATAAATAGAAAATAAAAAATAAAAATCGAAAAATGAAAAAAATGAAAAATAAAAATAAAAAAAAATAAAAAAAAATTTGAAAAATAAAAAATAAAAATATAAAAAATAAAAAAGTAAAAACAAAAAAAATGAAAAATGAAAAATGAAAAATGAAAAATAAAAACTAAAAATTAAAAATTAGAAATCAAAAAAATGTAAAATAAAAAATAACAAACAAAAATTTCACAAAATTTGGATAACTTGATAAATTATCACACATTAATGACGTTATCATTATTTTCATCCATTTCAACCCACCACATAAAAAATATACCAAATTCAACCAACATTAACTCATTTCAGCCTACTTCAACCTATTTCAACTCACTTCCAAAAAAAAGTACCAACTTCAACCTACCTTAACCCACCTCAACCAACTTCAACCTACTTCACCCTTTTACCTACCTAATTTACCCATGAAAACAACAGGCCCTAAATCTCACATGATACTTTACAAATTATTAAAATTATGAAGGGGTGGGTTGAAGTGGGTTGAAGTTGGTTGAAGTGGGTTGAAGTAGGTTGAGATAGGTTGAAGTGAGTTGAAGTTGGTATTTTTTTTTCAAGTGGGTTGAAGTAGGTTGAAATGGGTTGAAGTAGGTTGAAGTGGGTAAAAATGAATTGACCCACGAAAAGAACAGGCCCTAATTCTTAATTGTATGAGAAACATTTGGCATTCTTTCCAAACTTAGCAACATGACAAGCATGTATATACATAGGTCCATCACATTTCACACTTGGGCAAATGTGAGATTAGTACATTTCAATGTATGTTTTAAAAACATAAAGCTCGAACCTAACCCTAAACTCACAAGGATGGGATCCTATGAGTCTAGAGAAACGATTTTCCTTGAAATAATTTAGTAGGATTTAACAAGTACAAATATTGCATTTACATGCAAAAACTCGGGAAAAGAACACTTAATTGTTGACAAATACGTTTACAAAACTCTGAAATGGCATCACAAAAGCTAATTACACTCAAGAACTATTTTCTACATTGTCTATCAATTATGAAAGTTTAGTTTTCATTCAATAACCTATCTGTAATAATAGTAATAATAATAAATTCAATCATCCTATTTCAATATAATAAAAAGAAACCTAATTGAGGTCAAGCTTAGTTTTCATTCAATACTCTTCAGTCTCAGATGGGGTAATCACCAAGTTCGACAGAGTCCAATGTGCATTTGTAGAGACGCTAGTGTTATGTTTGGTTAAATAAACAAGTTTGTAATTGTGTTTTCATTACCTTATTTGATTGTGTAAGAGTATTGCAATATAAGAACTATCTTGTAATTATGATTACCACAAATTAAGTACTCATAATTGCATTGCATAGTTAATAGCATTACATTACGATTACATTATATCCAACCAAACTTTTTAAAGTGTTCACATGTCAAACTCAACCATAAAGATTTATAAATTATGGATCGAATATCAAACTAGATAATAATATGGAGCTGACCACTTTAACTAATCAAGAGTCGTTGAAGAGGACGGGTATGATCAATTTGAACGAATTTAATGTCATGGGTAAAGTTACGAAAGTTCGACTCAATACGAAAATACAACTAGTACTCCACCTAAAATTATTGAGAGAAATGTGAACCCGACACAAACCGAACCGATTTTAATATGAAGTTATATGACTTCACCGTGAATCGTGACAAATATGTTGTTTGCCAATTTTGAGTAACTTTGGCTATTTTCAAGGATGACGGGAAATTGGCCTGTTTTATTAAATAGGTTAACCTGACCCGTTTCTCAACTCTATTTATGAGCAATGTTATAGAACTCTTTTTTTTGGGGGGGGGGGAATAAATAAGTTCCTCACAGTAAAGATACTATGTGAGAAAGAATTCCATGTCATATTGATACAAATTGCTATGATCATCGTTGTATTTTTTTCTTGCTTAACAATAATTTAGAGTTTAGACTATAAAATTCGGTTTTAGATTCGAATTTGGATCTTTTTGCATGTACAAGACTAGACTAATAGCTCAATTTTGATATTTTTTGCACTGTGAACTAGATTAATTGGCATTCTATTCGATTTCCTTCTAAGTCTTTGGTCATTCATTTTGGGTTTTTGCTGTATAGACAAATATGATCCACCTTAGACTCATTTCAACAGGCATATAATTGAGAGTTCACCATCTGTTTTACTCAAATTTATACTTAAGATGAAATATAAGCACTGATAAAACTCTTTATACATTAAGCAAAATTAGAACACTTGAATTTCAACCCCTTGATCAAAGAACTCTACTAGCATGTTCAAACCGAAGATAAAGAACATCAAATCCAATAATACATTATATATAAATAATCTGATACACATTTTTTCATTCCCCCCCCCCCTCCCCCTGTTTTTTTTTGAGGGGGGGGGGGGTACAAGTATAGCTAAAAGTCACAGAATTTGTACCTAAAATTACTACTACTACTACTACGACAACAATACCGTTATTGATGTCAATCCGGATGCTCAAGGTACACATCTCCATGGTTGTAGACTACTACAGGTACTGACATCTAAACACAGTTTACAGTACATAGACATTCCAATATAGCTACTGTTCTAGGTAACAAGGTTATCTTCTCTACACAATCAATCAGGTTTGGATAGTAAGCTCGGGAGCAGCAACTCCAATGATCCTAGGCATATCAGCCGCGACATTCACAGGGATATTATTTGAGCTCACAGCATGTCGGTCATAAGCAGAGTTGTGGACTCCCAGGGCCGCCCTACCCGAGGGATCAAGGTTCTTTGACCACCCTTGGTCCCACTCAACGGCCTTGGCAGTGCTGCATGCCACACTTGGCCCTCCAGGCACTGTAAGCCTAGCAGAGTTCTGCAATCATTGAAAGTAGATCATCACAACGAGTCAAGGGAAACACAGAGCTTGTTCTCTTCAACTTAGTTTAACCAACGTCAAAATTCAGTCAGATCAATCCGACTCTGATGCTTATCAGCATTCAAATTCCAGATGCTACTGGTTCCATATTCCGACACGAAGAAATTGGCAGCGGGGGGATCAAAACAAGGGATTAAGACAGAGAACAAAGCCTTGGTAATAGTTCTTAAATGGTTTAAGAATAATCAATTACCTGTGGGAAGAATCTCTCAAAGATCATCCTGTAGTAGTAGGCTTCTTTTGTGGTTGGGGTATTATGTGGGAATATATGTTCAGCATTCTGCATCATCCTGTCTGTCACCTGCAAGAAAATTTTGGATGCAAAGATCAGATATCACTTTGATTCGTCAATCAATTAGCAGAATTGTGTAAAGCAATTAAGACATATACATGCGATTCAGCATGTGCCTTGAGCCCATCGATCCAGCTATAACCAACACCATCACTGAATTGCTCTTTCTGCCTATACAGAATGTGCTGCACAAAATAAGAGAGACCCAAACAGGAAATATTAAGCTGAGAAAATCCATATCCTTCCCTTTCAGATGAACTCGAACAGGAAGTATATGTTGGGACGTACCTTAGGCAAGTAAGGACGTTCCTCATCATCAAAAGCTCTTCTAAGAATCCATTTCTCGATGCGCCCTTGTTCAGGCATAATCTGAAACATAGTTGTCGGAATTACACAAACAGTGCTTTGCAGATTGTAGTACATAATTCATATATAATCAAAATCTCATTTTAGTACCATCTTCCCCTCGGGATCAATGGACATAGCCACGTTGATGAACTCTTTATCCAGGAAAGGGATGCGAGCCTCTAGACCCCAAGCTGAGGTTGCCTTGTTGGCTCTCAAGCAATCGTACTGGTGAAGGGCCTTTATCTGCAGCAGTTGCGCATTTTTAGAATTGACCTAGACCCTTTTCTACTACACATGAGATTACAACATTCATGAATACCTTGCGACATGTTTCTTGGTGAAACTCCTCTTTGTTGGGTGCCTTGTGAAAGTAGAGGTACCCACCGAAAATCTCATCAGCACCTTCTCCAGAGATGACCATTTTGACCCCAAGCGACTTGATCTTGCGGGACATAAGGAACATAGGTGTACTAGCTCTAATGGTAGTGACATCATAAGTCTCAATATGGTAGATAACATCATCAATGGCATCAATTCCATCCTACCAAAGATCACGATCTTTTCTTAATACAAGAAAAGCATATATATGCATCAACTAGAAGATTAGCTGTTAATCAGGTAAGTACCTGAACTGTGAAATGGAATTCATGGTGGACAGTGCCCAAATAATCGGCCACTTCTTTGGCGGCCTTCAAATCGGGTGACCCCTCAAGGCCAACACAGAACGAATGAAGTTGAGATCCCCATTGCTTGGCAGCCTTGGTACCCTCAAGGTGGCGTGCTGTGATCGAGGCCACCAGGGATGAATCCAGGCCCCCGGATAAAAGAACTCCAAAGGGCACATCCGTCATTAGCCTCTTGATTACCGCCTGCATATTAGTCATTCCATCACCACATAGTATAATCCCAAAACTTAAACCAGGTGAGAGCTCATGACACAAGAAGCTCAAAAATTAGGAAAAACGTACATTTTCAAGGGCATGCCTTAGGACAAGAGGATCATAAGGGGCTGAAGGAATAGACTCGGAGAACCAAGGAGGATTATACCAACGGCGAAGGGCTCCAGTTTTGCTTGAATACAAGTGGCCCGGTGGAAAGCTTTCAAAGTGTTCACAATCATCGTGCAGGCCTTTTAGCTCCGATGAGATCCAAACCGAGCCTAAAAGTGGACAGGGGAGTTAAGTGCAACATACCATTAAAGCAAACAGAGAAAGCATGGGAATTGCAGAAAGAAGCGGGAAAGTAAATGCATTTACCATCAAGACCCCAACCGATATAGAGAGAGGTAATGCCAATAGCATCACGAGCGACAATGAAGCTGTTGTCCCGTGTGTCTAACAACACGAAAGAGAACACTCCATCCAGCATGTCAATGAAATTCTCACCATGTTCCTCATACTAGTTCATAACAAAAACAACACGTTAATTATGTTCGTTGCATACTCGTAACAACCATAGAAAGAATGAAACCGATTCTAAAAGCTTCATTAAGCAGTTCATGCCATAAAGATTGACTCATACAACAAGAGATTGAACTGACATACCAAATGAGCAATAACATCACAATCACTTCCAGTCCGGAACTTGTGATTCGGAAGACGCTCTCTCAATTCCTCATGATTGTAGATTTCACCATTAACCTGCTCAGTTCAACAGCAAAGGACCCTTCTTACAACAAAACAAAATGAAGAAAAACAAAGTAACTTGTATACACATACATAAATACATACATACATACATACATACATACATACATACATATACATATATATATATATATATATATATATATATTTATATATATATATATATATATATATATATATATATATATATATATATATATGACATATTTAATCAAGCTTTTGAGTAGGTGATCATATCATTGACTTACAGTCACAGCAATAGTTTCATTCTCATTGAAAAGAGGTTGATCACCAGAAGCAGGGTCAATAATAGCAAGGCGTTGGTGAGACAAATAGAAATCACCATGTTGGTAGATCCCACTCCAATCCGGACCCCGGTGCTTAAGCCTTCATATCATAACAACAACAACAACAACAAATCACATCATAGAAAAACCGACCACGCTAAGAACCCTCATACGAGATCAGTTAACTTAGCGGATAAAGTAAATTAAATCCCATCTACATTAACCTTTACGCTTTCTTTTAGGCCGGGAAAAATTTGATTCCCCTACCTTTGAAGCAACATATGTGATGAGGAAATGAGACTGACTGGCCCCCATCAGAGGGTGAAAAAGACAAAGTGTCATATCATTGCAAGGAACCATATTTTGAGGTAGTTTTGGTTCAACATCAATCAATTTTATCCATGAAAGCAATATAAGTTACTCATAAAGGTGATTTTTAACAACATAAGAGTCTCAATCATGCTAATAGAGGTGATAATCACTATATTAACAACCAACAAACAATCCTTTGAACCCAACAAATAAAACATAAAAAATAAATCTCTATGTCCCACAAAATTCTCCAAAAGAACTAATATCCCAAAGATAAATAGAATTAAAATCTGCAAAAAAAATCCCAGAAATTTAAAAAAGTATTTAATACCTGCGAGAAAGCTCAAGAACACGGCTCCTCTTAGCCTGGGAATCATCAGAACAACCAAGAACAGCCAAAATTCCACACATTTTGAACAAGAATTAAAATCAAAAACTGGGATTATAATTAATTAATTGAGGGGAATTAGGAGGAAGGGGGGGAGATTTTATGAAAAGGAGGCAGAATTTATGTGAAGAGGAGAGAGAAAGCAGGTGAAATTGATGGAGAAGAAATTGAAACCAAAGAAAAATTAGAAGAAAAATGGCTGCAAATTATTTTTTTATTGTTTTTTTATTTTTTTTAGAGGAACGAGTTATACTATGCCAATTGACATGTGATTGCCTCTGCAACTAAAGAGGACGCATACTTATAGTCTTATAGACACTTGGCGAATGAAGAACAACCCCATGCTACCGGGCTTGCTTTGCCGGAGCAATACATATATTATACTTTTAGAAGTACATACTCTCAATAGTCATATCAGTAAATATATATATATATATATATAAGTTAATATATGATAAATACATGCGTAAAAAATATATGCACATGGATAATGAGAGTATGTGCTTCTGAGAGCACATAAAAAATTGTCTTGTCGGAGTGTAGGGGTGATAATTTCACCCGTATTTATTGAATATTTATTTTATCTAATTTAAAAGGTAGATGAAAATTTAAAATATATGAGTAATGGATGGATGATGAATGATGATTTGACAGATTGAATTGAATTCGGATAATCCTCTATCCGAATCACTATCCAATTCATAATCCGCTTAGTCATCCACCTCTTTACCCTCTATTTATAATTAGTTTACTTTTTATTTTTGCCCTTCAAACTTTACATCTTTTTTGTACAACTATATTATTAACTTTATAATTTTCGTCAAATTAATATAATAAACATGACATTTATTCATTTGTTGTACTTAAAATATATTTTTTAAACTTTTTAAAAGGTAAAGCTCATTTTTTTCTTTATAAGTTTGTTAACATATTAGACATAAAACCCATCACTTGTTTACAACCTGATCTATCCATTTTCATCAGTAGAAAATAGATAGATGGATTAGATTAAATTTTTACGAATGATAGATAGATTAGATGAAGTGGCTTAAAGTAGGTGATGAATACGGATGATAGTTCACCCAATACAAACTCCATCCATCGCGAGATTAATATAGATTTTTATTTAATTTTTAGTTCAATTCCCTTGGGATTTACCTACTCTAGAGTATGGAGAACAGATGACTCTCATCATGGAAAACTTGCATTTGCAGAAGTCCCATGAAATTTCGCCCTGAGAAATGGAGAACAGAAAACGAGCTCAGTGTTTTATTTGAGAGAACTGGAAATAAAAGGGCTGTAAAGGCGGGTTTGTTGCAAGGTTAGGTAAAATGTTCTATTCATGTAAAGTGTTCACTGTTTTATTTGTTTATTTATTTTCTTTTCTTGTGATAAAAGAGATAAAGTTCAGTAAATAACAAAGCATCTGTCATCTACGGTTGAAATTCGATATGAAGAAATATAATCATAATTTAGTGTCAGAAAAATATATATTACTCCAAAAAATCTAACTTAGATCCCTGTTGGAGTATGAAAGTGGATATTGTCCTACATTGACAAAATTCAAAGAAAATAACAGTGGGTGTTGTCCCACATTGATGAAATTAAAGGGTTTAAGCATATATATAAGCTTGTGAGTTACTTCACCTATTGCCAATTGGTTTTGGGATGGAACCTCATTTGAACTTATGTGCATAACTTGTTGTTAAAAGCCCAATTGATATCAAAACTTTAACATGGTATCAGAGCGGGTTGCTTGATCTTGATTTGTCACCTTCCCCGTTTGATTAAAATTGTGTGCACGTGTTGGGCCTTGTTGGTAGCCCACACGTGAGGGGGCGTGTTGGAGTATAAAAGTGGGTATTGTCCCACATTGACAAAATTCAAAGAAAATGACAGTGGGTGTTGTCCCACATTGATGAAATTAAAGGGTTTGAGCATGTATGCAAGCTTGTGAGTTATTCCACCTATTACCAATTGGTTTTGGGATGGAACCTCATTTGAGCTTATGTGCATAACTCGTTGTTGAAAGCCCAATTGATATCGAAACTTTAACAATCCCACTGAACGTTTATCTTCCCTCGTAATATTGTTTTTCATCATTGCAGTATAGGAAAGAGACTCGCATATTTATTACGCTCTTCTTTAGATAAACAATATGCTGATCTAGTGTAGATTTTGCGGAGGAAGTTAACAACCGATAGGGAGGACTACACTTTAAATATCGAAAACTATTGAAAATCCAAGCTGGCGTCTTAAGATGGTTCATCCCACAAACACAACACAAAACATAACAAACCAAAATAAAGCAAACATAAACTCCTATCCAATGATGAAGACTAATAAATTTCACAATCAGGGAGACAATGCATACAGATTATCATATTACAACAAATTTACTTAAAACACCAATACAACAAAAGAGAGAATAGAGACCAAAAATAACCCAAAGATGACCTTCCCCGACCTTCAACATGAACGAAGGCCAACAATTGCAGACTAGTACGCTTATCATGTATGATACCACATATGAGAGAATAATAATTTGAGATATTTTAAGGCAACATAGGATGATACATGAGATTTAAAATAAAAGTAAAAGCTATGTATGATGGGTGTAAATTTAATGCAAAATTAATTCTATTTAATAATGTAACTTATCACTTACCTTCCTATTATTTAATAATAAAATTTAATCATAAAATATATATAATTCAATGATGCAAATACAACAAAAAAATATGAGTTAGATATTAATTAAGAATTAAAAAAATACGTTATTAGTAGAGAAAAAAAGAACTAAAGAAGACTCGCTTTACGTTTGCATCAACAAAATAATATAATACACTAGTTTATTGTTTGTTTTTTTTATAAAAAAAATCTATTCTCTTAATAATATATTAAAATTAAATTATTTAACTCGGACCATTTCATCGTAAGGGTATAACCCTACTACTATATATTAACTAAGTGATCATTATATCCATTGGTTAACGGAAGAAATGTATTATCTATGCATTATTAGTTCGATTTTCAACTTTTTATATCCTGTAATTTGATGAGTTAATTTATTTTGACACCAAGATTTTGATATTATTTTTTAGTGTCTCTATCTAATTAATATGTTATAATATTTTGGTCACTTTTTTTTGCTTAAATCTAGTGAATAAAATTCAAAATTACTTTTATGCTTGTTTTCATTTATTTATTTTTTTCCAACTTACCTCTATGACAAAAGTTATCCCTAACCTCCCATTCCTCCTCTGTCATGATTACGATGGCAGCTGTCTTTAACCGTATATTGAGATGTGCACATTTCTCTTGCAAATATTATTGTTATCTTGCGATGTAGACATTTTGTTATCGGTACTATTCTTTCCCCAATTACCCCACACATAAATTAATTACAGAGCTATCCAGATAGATTCAATTCCCACGTCCAATATGAACTTCCATATCCCTTCACATGTTTTTAAAAGAAAAATATTTTAAAAATATTTTAGATGAGATCGTCTCACATAAGAGTTATTGTAAGACGGATTCTTTTAGAGTGACTTTTTTGAGGTTTTATAGTGATTAATAATGTGTCTTGGAGTGACTTTTAAATTTAGGAGCGACTAATTGTTCATTTAGATGTGATTATAATAACAGTTACGCCTAAATGAGTTATTAGTCATCCCAATTAATTATCAATCGTCCCCATAAAAATATCCTTCTGATACTATGATTTATATGGAACTATCTTACACAATACTTACTATAAAAATTAAATGCCCTCTAAATTTATGAAAAGCTTAAATATTATCTCTTTTGTCCCATATTCGTACCTATAGATTAAAATTTTAATTTTTAATAATAAATATAGTACAAAGAAAATAATTTAATTTTTTCGTGGTGCGTCTAGTAAATGGACGGCAGGACACGCGCTTAGTCCTTGTTGTGCTTAAAATGTGGTGCTAGAAATCTGATTAGGCTATTGTCTTTGTCGACCGATACAAAGTAAGAATAAATAATGTATTTATGTGGAGAATTGTGGCCGCCTAGCGTACGTGCCTTTTGCCCACTACAAGTATGCATGCAAGTCGTTTATTATTTAGAGCAAATGGTAAGTCAATTTTTTTGTTCATCGGTGAAGTTTGTCACTGTCATGTTAATCCCCTTTTTAACTTTGTACCTCACAATTTCTACTCTTTTCAGTGAAAAGCTCACCACTTTGTCTCACCAAATAAAATAATATCTATAAATCATACATGTAATCATAAAATAATATCTATAAATCCACTTCATAACACACAATTTTATTTTTAGAATTAAAAAAAGGAAAAACTAATAAAAAAATATTTTAAAAAAACAATACAAACCTCACGAGTGAGCTACACTTAAACTTGTCATGTCCAAAATATATATTGTATTTTTAAGAGTATGTATTTTCATATGATACATAAGTAGTTACATATTAAAAAATAGAATATATGATAAATATATCCCAAAAAATATTTGTGAATTAGATATAGAAGCACGTGCTTTTAGATATGCATAATAACTTACCGTCATGTCGAAAACTTATATTTCATCACTTTTTTTAATTAATAGAACTCTGACCTGGATCACTAAATTAAATATTTATTATGGAGCCAAACGTTAAATATATTTAATTACTTTATCATTTTATCAATAAATAGGGGTGTTCATCGGTCCAGGATCGGACCGAACCGGACCGGACTGGCTGGACCGAAGACCGAAAAATTGCCAAAAATTGGACTGAGGACCGGACCGGTCTGGAGTCGGTCCTGGACCGGACCGGACCGGTCACAACCTGGACCGGACCGGACCAACCCCAGACCGGTTCAAAGCAACCCTGCGCCACAACAGCACAACTACAGGTTAACAGACCTGCTGAAAGCTTAGCTGAATGCTGATTGAACTAATTGAAATTCTAAATTCTAAATCAGTAAATCACAAGCCACAGTGCTTCATTCGTCTTGAATCTCTTGATTAACTTACAATTACAAATGGAACCAGAAAACTTGTTTTCACTAGAGTCTTCATTGATATCAATGAATTATATCAGAAACAATTGAGAAATCAAATGAAATTGAGGAATTCGACCTTTGAAACAGTCACCGGTGACTGGTGGGAGGTCGGTCGCCGTGGTCGATGGCGGACCTGGTGGTCGCTGGAGACTCGAGTCGAGAGTCGAGGTCGAGGACGACGAGGAGACTCAGGAGAGGCAGAGCCGCAGAGGGCCAGAGGCTGAGAGGCGAATGGGAGTCTGGGACTGGCGACAGGTGAGAGTGAGACCGTGAGAGGCCAGATGCCCAGATTCCAGACCAGAGACAGAGAGGCACGGTGAGGCCGGAGGCCGGAGGGCCTGATGAGCGATGAGGGCTGTCTGGGCTGAGGCAGTGAGGCACAGAGGCAGTCTCGCAGAGCCGGAGAGAGAGAAGTCAGAGAACCATGAGACTGTGAGAGTGAGACGGAGACCGTGAGAGCTTGAGAGGACTGAGAGCCAGACCAGAGAAATCAGAAGAAGAAGATCTGAAGAAGTGAAGAAGAATAACTGAAGAAGAAAAATCACGACTCACGACTCCTCTTCTGCTTGCTTCTTTCAAAAATCAAAACTGAAAAAAAGATAAAAAAACCCTAAAAAATTCGGTCTACGGTCCGGTCCACGGTCCTTCCGGTCCAGACCGGACCCGGACCGAAGACCGAACCTGGACAAAGACAGGACCGTGGACCGGACCGACTATGCCCGATCCAGTCCGGTCCAGGGCCGGTTTTCGGGCCCGATTCGGTCCAGACCGAAAAATGAACACCCCTATCAATAAAGCCTTAGTTTAGTTGTTAAGACCGAGGAGTTGGGTATAATATGTCTCAGATTCGATTTCTCCGTTTCTCATTGTATTGTATTGCCCTTTAGGGCTCATATAGATCTAAAAAAAATTACTTTTATCTTTTTAATTTGTGTTTGTATTTTATATTTACAAATTGTATAAATATTTTCTATTTTCTGGAAAAATGAATATTTTTTTGACCCACAAAATGTACATTACTTTTTTTTTTGTTGAACATGTAAAATATTTATTGTGTTGCCCATCTCAAGATCATGCCCAAAAAAAAAAAAAAAAAAACAAAAATAGTTGTTACCCATCTTATGGCCTGCTAATTAATATTGTCCGTTGCCCAATTCAAAAAGCAGGGCCTAACTATCAAAAACATAATAAAAGTTGTCTATATAAAAAATACATCATGTTGTAAGTACCATTCTCTCCCAATCCCACGTCTAATGTGAACTTCCATATCCTTCACATGTTTTACAAAGAAAATATATACTTAATTAAAAAATAATTTCATATTGCCCTCTAACCATTAAAAATAAAGCAAAATGATAAATATTGTGCCACAATTAAGACGCTCTTATCTTGACCTAATAATCAGATTATCATATATTGGACTTCAATAAAATGGTATGATTGAATAGTTAAAGGATGTCACAACGATTAGGATTTTATACGTCTTTGTCAACAACAAAATCGAGTCGACTGCTAAAAAGTAATTAAGAACAAATAATGTTTTAGTTTGAAATGTATCGATCGTATTTTATTCGATAGTGTTGGAGTATATTATTACCTTTGTTTCATATGAATTTTCATCAGGTATGCATATGAATTATTTTTACATATTCCCTAAAATTAACTACCAATATGCATATTGGTAGTTAATTTTAGGGAATATGTAAAAATAATTATTAAATATATTTATATTGTTAAAATGAATTTTCAACTAATAAAAACAATGTTACGTATTTGAAAAAGTAAATTTTGACAACAAATATGGGACTAGATAATAGATGTTTTTGATAATGAATATGGGACGGAGGGAGTATAAAATTTTATTTATTCTAAGTCTTTTAACGGCCAGTTTAAGTATTTAATTTGGTTGTTTTTGTTAAAAAAAAGAAAGGTTTAAGTTTGGATTAAGATATCTCTAGAATATGTTATTAGTATCTTTTTGAGTAAAAGATTTTAAGTTTGAATCTCAAAAATTCTTATATTGTGGAAGTTGAGGTGGAATCTCTACATGCAACATTCATATATACTTTTCAAAGTTGTTATCATACATTCGAGTGTATATACTCTCATATAACACATAGATAGTTATATATTAAAATATAAAATATATGACAAATACACCCTAAAAATATATATAAAATAGATATGGGAGCACGTGCTCACCGGTGTATATAATAATTTGCCTATACTCAAAGCTTCTCTGTTTTGTATATATAAAATAGAGGTCCTGTTTTGTATAGATAGAAAAAGAGGTCTTGTTCTGCTAATCACAACTAATGTCTTGGAAGTTGTTTCAATTGCTACTTTGACTTGCGATGTAATTTATAAGGGCATTCGCAGCCCATCCCTCGCGTGTCGAGGTGTGGGGCAGCGAGTGACACATGAAGGCGCCAGTCCGTGACACGCGGGTAGGGGCACGATGGCTCCTCGGTCAGCTGGGCCTCCCTGCGAGCTATTCTTTGTTTTTTTTTCTTTTTTTTTTGAGGTAATAAATAATTTTTATATGATTTAAAAAATAGGTTGTGTGTTATGAAGTGGATCCATGGTAAATCTTTTTATTCGGTTATTCAAATTGGAGTTCCATGGGTTGGATAAGTGATGGAGTGCAAGTTCCAAAAATCTGAAACTTTTGCTGACGTGGCAGGTCAGAGTTCCAAAAAAGTGGAACTCTGGCTGGGAATGCCTAAAGCTTCTCTGTTTTACAAGGCTAATTACTAGAACTGATTAGATACTAAACGAGCTGCTAATTTCAGAGCTTATTTTGGCACAGTCTCTTTGTTCTTGCAGACTCGTTTATAAGTTTCTTTAGTTTTTACTTAGATTATACACAAAATATATTATTCCTTTACTTCTCATCCTCTATCATTTTTTTGGGGGGGTTTGGCCAAAGATCATTTCAACTCAACCCAATTAATTGAGAGTGAGATTGGTCGAAACCGTGTAATCCTTGGGAGAGGCAGCGACCAGCAT
The DNA here is from genome assembly GCA_017589665.1 of Selenicereus undatus. Taxonomy (NCBI): domain Eukaryota; kingdom Viridiplantae; phylum Streptophyta; class Magnoliopsida; order Caryophyllales; family Cactaceae; genus Selenicereus; species Selenicereus undatus. Next base: position 98,729,232 of record JACYFF010031952.1, on the reverse strand, counting down.
CGAAAAGCTTGTACCCTTGCTCAGGCAAAATTGCTTCTATGAAGATAGTGGTTTAGGCCATGTCACAATGCCTGTGTATTGTTTGTTGTTTTGTTTTTTAGACTTCCAAGTGATTGTCGTGTCGTAGTCGTGGAATACTCTTGCTGCAAACTCTGCCTTTCCGACATTACTTATTGAAAAAAAATGGCAAAACTAGCCATTTTTGTTACCTAATTTGTCATCATCATATAGTGGCTATGGCGATGGAGAAATAATGCTTGTTTTGGAAGATCATTGGATACCCCAACGGATAAAATCAGGTTTCCGCTAGATCAGTTTGCGGAAACTACTAAAGCTTACATTAATGAGCGCAAGTGGTATAATCCGAACAACAATATGAGGAATGAAATATTTGTGGGATGGGAGGCCCCTCCGGCTGAATGGGTTACACTGAACACGGATGGCACCTCAAGACAAAACTCGGGCTTGGCTGGGTGTGGAGGTGTCTTTCGAGGAGGAAAGGGTGAATGGTTGGGTGGTTTTGCTGAAAAACTGGGTATCTGCTCGTCGGTCAGGGCGGAACTGAGAGCAGTGTCGAGAGGACTCCTTTTAGCAAGGGATAAGGGTTTTAAAAAGGTTATAATTTTTGTCGATTCGATTATGGTAATGGGAATGTTAAAGGGAAACATGAATTGCAACGCCAGACACCACATGATTGTCCAGTGCTATAAAAGCCTTATAGAATCAAACGACTGGGAAGTAAGGATATCCCATTGCTATCGGGAAGCTAGCCAGGTAGCGGATGCACTGGCAAATTTAGGGATTGGACTTACTTGTAGTTTTGCTTACTTCAATGAACCTCCTAGGGAGGTTTCGCCCTCCTTGTACGCAAAAAAAATTAAATTAATATTAATTTTTCCAGGGGTTGTATCCCCTCTTCTGCACCAAAAAAAAAAAATTAATATTATCCATTATAAAATATGTGATTTTTGAAGTATAATAAGATCTAAATTAAATTTGACCTTTTTGATTCTAAAAATTTGTGTTTCTTTTGATTTTTTTAGAGAATTGTTTTGATAATATCTCTAAAAAAAATCAAAAGAAACATAAGTTTGGAAATAAAACAGGTCAAATTTAATTTACATCCCAGTAGCTCAAATCAATTGAATTGTTTATGTTCAGGAACTAAGTCAAGTAAAAACATAAACTAATGGTTAAAGGCCGGTCTATGAATAGGTTTTATACTCCACAACATAACCCCCTCATGTGAACGTCTTTCGGGCTTGAAGCGTGAATACTACAAATGATCCCACAACATTGTACAATAAATCAATATAGGAGCTATTGAGATTAATTCGAACTCGAGACCTCTCGATCAAAAATGCTTTAATACTATGTTTAAGAACCAACTCAACCAAATAACTTAATCTAATGTTCAAAAGTTCAGGAATAGATTTACACTCTAACAGGCTAGATCAGATCAATACCGTCGTCCATGATCATAAGTTATATCTTAAACTGAATTGGCTAAATCATATCACCATTGCCGTCCATGCCCGTAAGTCATAACTGACACTCAACACTCTAATTCAAGAACGTTAAGCGGTTGCCATACATCTCGTAGCTAAACACAGTAATCTAGGATGGTCCCATTAACGACTTAAGTGACCACCAGGCCTAATATTAAGGCCGGCCAACAACAATAACCATGCATGTGGAGTTCTAACGATGCACCAATTAAACCCACTTGTCTTACATTTGAAAGGGGCGAAACACAAAACAACCTAATTAGTAATTAGGTCATATAATTTGGGAGCATGCTTGCTTATACAATGTGTGTTGTTGTTGTGGGTTCATTCCTTTAATGATTTCAGGACAACAAACTAGCATTTATCCAATGTTTTAAGATACTAAACTTATGAGGCAAATCGTTGGGGCGAAGTTTGTTAAAACACGATAAAGTAGATACATCAGTTTCTAAAATTTTTCAATAGTAAGCAATAGTACGGGAGGAACAGAGTTTTATTATTTTATAGCAGCAATAAAGTAATACTGCAAAAATGTTAAAACACTATAAAGCAGATACGTCGGTTTCCAAAATTTTAGACGATTTTGAATTTTCAAATTCATTCAAAAGTTTTTGGACGCGAATAATCACCAAACTTTATGGTATATGTGCACTTTACCCAGTAATTTGCACCGTTTTTTAATTTTTAAGTGAAGTAATTCCTAAATTTTGGAAGAAAGAAAGGAAGATGGAAAATTTAATTTAGAAAATCATCAACAAGATATTTGAAATAATATAAGGTTAATTTATCATATGAAATAAAGGAATTGTCGTACAATGACGGTAACAAAAATAATTTTCTTATTTTACTATGTTTGGTAAAATAAAGAGGAGAAATTTATTTTTAGGGGAAAATCACTTTTCCTAAAATGAAGGAAAATATTTTCACTTTGACTAGAGCGTAAGTTGATTTTATGTTTCTTGGACTCTCACACTCTTTCTCTCTTCCGTGTCTATTTTCTCGATATATGGTCTGAAGATTAAGGAAAATCACTTTTAGCTTTTTTGTACATTTTTTCTAATCAAACTCATTCCCCGAAAAATTCATTTTCCGCTTTACCAAACAACCGAATATATGAGCTGAAAAATCATTTTACCTGAAAAATCATTCTACGTGGAAAATTATTTTCTAGGAAAATGATACTCAACCCTACCAAACACACCATTAGAGCGTGTTCAGTAACATTAGCTGTTTTGGTAATAATTAGTTATTTTACTAGCTGTCAGCGATTTTACTAGCAATTAGCTGTGATTCACTGGTAGTTAGTGGTTAGCTATTCAACTATTGATTTAAAATTGATGCATTTGATAAATATAGCTGTTGAAGTAGCAAATTTATGTAAAATGACCAAAAAAGCCATAATAAATAAATATTTTTAGTAAATAGAAAGAAGAATTTTGTAATTTATAATGCGCCTAAGTCTATATTCGGTGTCCAGCATCTCACTCTTCTAACCCAAACTCTCTTATTGGGCTTGAGCTTGCTACTGCAATGGTGGCCCAGATGTTGAAGTTGGAAGCCCAGCCCATGACCCAAATTCAGTCAGATTTTGGACCCTCCCACTCCACATTGCGGCTACTCATTCGATTGGAAATCCCTAATTTCCCCCTCTTTTCTCTCATATAAAACGAATCTTATCCCTCGTCCATCATTCATCTCATCCTCTTCGACGACCGAAATTAGGGTTTCCTCTCGGCTTCATCCCTCTCTCTCTCTCTCTCGATCTGGATTTTCGATTTCGTTGGTTTCCGATCAGAATCTGAGAAGATCAAACTTGATTTGATTCGAATTGCAGATCGGAAAATGTTTGAAGCTTCATTTACTGGTTTATGCGGAGATTCCATTCCCATTTGACTCGTTCCCTTGAAGCGATATCGCTATGTGTTGCTCTTTTCTGTTCACTCTACGCTTCGATTCCTCTCTCTTAGCGTCGGAGAACATTGGGGGCAACTAAATTTCTCCAATCAGATTTCTCTGTTTTTGTTCGATTGAATTGATTGAATTTCAGAAAAGGCCGTGATGAGCAAATACAGACCTGTAATGAATTGCGGATATGATCGCAACTCATGTATGAACATCTAAGGGACTGAGCCTTTCTTTTCAATCTCCAATCTAAAAATGTTTGAGTTTTTCTGAATTAATTAGGGATCACTTGATTTGATTAGGCCAAAAATGGTGCCCTAATTTGTTTAATTGGCATTGTTTTCATTCGTGGATCCTATAAAAAATTGGTTCCCCTCGCTATCCAGTGTGGCTATTCTGTGTTGCATTTGGACGTTGGGGAACTATATTTTTCAATCTTTTTTAATATTTGTTTTTTGTTTTCAACATCTTAATTATTTCAGCTGCAAAATTTCACCAAGGTTATTAGTTCAAATTGCATATAATCAAATATTTTTTTTTTGTTTGGCAAGAACAATGGAATCTACAAAATATATTTGTTTTAAATAAATATAAGCTCTAATATTAAAATACAATCTCTATCTCAAAAAATACTATTTTTACATGGATTAATTGTCCATCTTTCAATGCGTTATTTTTCAAACTATCGTATGGAGAAGAGATCTATAGATTTAAATTAATATCTTTGTGGAATGAGATTTGTCGATCTAGTTTAGCTGTGTCGAGTGAGATTTTCTTTTGACATAAGAGATTATATTTGAAGTGCCAACTTTTACCATAGAGCCATTGAAAGTATTTCATACCTTGAAATCAAGCAGATTACACCATAAAAGTAAGCATAAGATGCTCATGACAGGATAGTAAGGGTGTGTAACGGATTGGCTATCCGTTTGGGTCAAGCGGTCGGTCTGTTTAAATTAGGTCTAATAAAAGGACAGGTTAATAATGAATTGAACTAATAATGGGTCACTACATTAAGGCATATTAACGTTTTGGATAAGGTTGTCCTATTAATGGCCTATTTAGTGACCTATTATATTTTCAATTTATTTGATAAATTAGTTTATATGTTTTAATTAGTTAAGTTTATTACAAATACTTTGTACATAACAATAATTATTATATACTGTTTTTTTACACAAGTTTGTTCAGTTTTTAAACGGCTAAAAGTGGGTTGCTTATCAGTCAACTTGATCCAACCTGTTTATTAGTTTGATTGTGTATTTTCTAACTTTGAATTTGGATTAGTTTAATTTGATTTGAAAATTACAGAGACATTAATTAAAAAATTAACTCACCAAAAACACTCATTAAGTGATAATTGATGGGTTAGGTTTATTTGGCCTATAATTTAGTCCGACCCATTAACAAATGTGCTGGGCTTGGCCCAACTAATTTAGTTAATAGGTAGGGCTAGTTTGATCCAACCTGATTCGTTGCTCATCCCTACCGGACAGGGAAAGGCTCTCACAATAAGAGAGATGGTTACTACCAAGGGTTTGTTGTATTTTCCGTTTTAGATAGATAGATAGCTGTAAGAAACTGTAAGAAGCTGTAAAGAGTTGTAAGGATAGATGTAAAATGCTGGTAAATTGTTGAAGAGTTGTATAGTATAATTTGTTTTACAATGAACGTTTTGGATGAAAAATAATATTATTAAAATAATATACTTATTTAAAAATAAACAATTAATTAAGTTAATTACACAACAATAAAATACATTAATCCCCATAAATTTGGTGAATAAAATTTCATCCACTTGAGATGATTTTTTATATGAACATTAGTTTGATCGAATAAGCAAATTATAATAAAAAACAAACAAATTTTTTTGATAAAATTGAATACAACTATTCAAATAGATTCCTATTTTCAGTAAATAATTTTAAATATAAATAAATGTATGGTCATCTATAATAATATATATTTCATGTTGAAACTCAAATATAATTTACGTCGTTATATTAGGTTTTTATGTTTATGTAAATGCTGTGTTCATAATATATTTATAAATTTTGTAAATTGGTAGTATCATTTAAAAAAATATACATATTTCTGTAACTAAAATAAATTAATGTTATAGAAAATTTATGAGATGTAAGACGATGTAAGAAAATATAAGGAGCTGTAAGGAGATGTAAAAAGTTGTAAGGAGATATAAACTCTTAACTAAATTCTGAAAAACGCAAAATAGAACATGGTAAAAAAAGAAAATATTAATAACAGATAGAAGATGATGATAATGAAGAAGGAAGGAATGAAGGATGGGAAGAGGAAACGATTGCCATTGTCTCCTTTTAAAGAAATAACAAAATGATACAATAGCTAGTTGGCGGGCGCCCCCCCCAGCTACCATATTTGATTTTTTCTCCAAGATCAAGGTAATGTTTAATTAGCATATAAATAATTTTGCTATGCAAACAAATTTATAAGTGTATTTGTTTTATTTTGTTTAATTGTGAGAGGTGATTGTGACTTATGAATAACAAATAACTTATAATTGTAATTATTACAAATTATATAATTATGATTACATTATGAATTTAAATGTATTATATTACATGTAATCAAACATCACACAAATGCTAGCCATAGTGGAGGTGTATTTGTCATGGGCCTGAACTGTAAAAAATCAAGTTGATTTTATCACAACGGATCCAGGCCCATTACGTTATATATGAAGCCCAATAGAAAGGGAAAACTATGCTTACTCAAAAATTATTGCATTGGCCTCCTAATCGTTTTGCTCTCGTAGTGTTTCTCCATTGTTGAATCAATTGATTCTTCGGTTAAGATTCCAACCGTAAATGATGGGCCTTAGAATTGCATTAATACGACTTGAATACTAATTCCCCTTTGAATGGTAATGCATACAACAACAACAAACAACAACAAACTCCCAAAGTGGGTCCCGCTTTCGCGGGGTCTGGGGAGATCCAGCTGTAGGCAACCTTACCTCTACCGGTATTCCTACCCATAGAGAGGTTGATTCCATAAGACCCACAAAAACAGTTTTGAGAAAAGGTTTGGAGGGGAAACGATTGCAAAACCATTTACCGAGGTAAGAAAAGTAAGAGAAGTAAGAGAAAGGGAGTGGGGACATACCTGGACAAAT
>JACYFF010031952.1:98707358-98717668 GCA_017589665.1 Selenicereus undatus | reverse complement strand
ATGCATATTATATATATATATATATATATATATATATATATATATATTTTAGCGTGTATTTGTCATATAGATAATTTTCAATATGTAGTGTTGATGTGACTTGTAGGAGTATAAACTCCTCGGAGTATGATAGACTTTGCCCTTGAAGAGATATGTCGGTCATACAACTTTTGGAGTGTCGACAATGATAACAAGTTTTATGTGATGTTTGATTTATTGTAATAATGTAATATAATCAATCTTCAGATATAATTATGATTGCTTAGTTTGTGGTAATTTCAGTTAGTTGTTATTTTCTATGACTACATGCTTGTTAAAATCCAACCAAAAAATACTTTCGTGTGGATCTTATTTTGCAAAGTCTATGTGAGTAATGATACTTCCTCTCTATGGGTAGGAATACCGGTAGAGGTAAAATTACCTACAGCTAGTTCTCCCCAAATCCCGTGAAAGCGTGACCCACATTGGAAGGTGTTGTTGTTGTTGTTGTTGTTGTTGTTGTATGTGAGTAATGACACTTAATAAGTGCATTAGAATATGAAATTGGATTAATTTTGGGTGGGGTCATCTTCAAGTCTATGTAGCTTTCTTCTAAAGAAAGTAATTTTGAAGGAAGATTTAGGCTTTGTTTAGCCGGTGAATTCATGTTTTAAGCATAACTTGGTTTATTTGTTTTGAATCCTGGATCAGCCCCGACAACCAAGGTACCCAAGGATCATTCCAAATATCATGGATATATTCTTCCCAACTTGATAACACATACTTAAGAATATCTTTCCGCATCATTGAACCACACAAAATTAAGCCAATTGGCTCTGCAATCATTTTTGTTTTTTTTTGACAAGATAGCCACCCAGGGTCTATTTGGCTACGTTAATACAAGCTAACTTAGCAGCTTTTACACTAATGTAATGTTTGGCTAGATGGAATCAACTTTATAATGCAAACAAGTTTGTAATTGTATTTTCATTACCTTCTAAAACCCAGCTCACCTTGCTTTCATGGGATTTGGGGAGATTCCGACATCCCTATCTGTAAAGAGGTTGATTCACACATTCAAAAGACTAATCCGCCTAATGTATATGTAATATGCAGGGTGAAGTATTGTAACACTTTGCATCATTTTAGGTTATTTGTAGCCACACCAAGGTCATAAAAGACTTGTTGACCGTCCCGTCTATTTTCCAAATCTTGAAGATTAGGGGCCACCCAGGACTCGAACTTGGGAAGGGGGGATAGATGATGGTTTTGGCGCCAATGAGCCAAGAAGTTATCATAGATACAAGTAGATATTGAGGTACATGTTAGAATTTTCATCAATTCTATTAGCATATTAATTTATTTTTTTAAAAAAAAATGCTTTATAAGTCCAACTATCAATATCAAGAATCGTATTGAAGGGGGAAAAAAAATCTAGTACAGTTTTCATATCATATTGAAAATGTGACAATATTTATTGTTTTATTTGTTTATCCAAATATACTTTTTGCACCATATTAATTTACAAATAAGATTATGCGTGTTACTATTTACTTTGTTGAAACAAAGATTTCTTCCTAGAAAATAATCGTTGCAAATGTCGTATAACTTTTTATTAAGGAACATTCTTTTTTTATCAAAAATATTATGGATTTTCAAGTATTACTCAAGATAGTGTGTTTGATCCACAATCCACATATGCAAACAAAGAAACAAATTCAAAATAAGGGATTGACATGGGCAGCCCGGTGCACAAGCATCTCGCGTTCACATAGGGTCCAGGGAAAAGCCGCACCCAAGGGGTAAATTGTCGGCAGTCTAACCTAACTTTGTCAGTGATTGATTCCACGGCTCGAACCCGCGACCTTTCACGTATAAGGGATTGACATATATATATAGGAAACAAGCTCGTACATGGGTAAATCCATAAAGGTCTTCGTAGACACTACAGGATCGTGAACCTCCTCAACCTTTCACATATAAGTCGTTTTTTAACCATACGATATTATAACATATGTTAAATTGTATTGATTTTAAGTGTTACAACCCTCTAAGTTACTGAATCTAATCTACAACCCTCTTCAACATTGATTCTGACTTCACACTTGGGTTCATAGGTGATGATATTTATCTCATGTCGATTGTGAAGTGCAACTTATTATGGCTTGAACCGGTGGGGAAGAAGAAGGTAAGGCGGTGGTGAAATTAATAGAGGAGGGGAAAAGGATGTGACAAGGAAGGGGAGCATCCAAATTTCGAGGTAACGGTCAAATGTAGGGGAAGTTCAGGCAAGGAAGGAAGTAGCTGATGAGATCCCTCCAACGGTAACTTCCCAGCAATTTCTCAATGAATGAATTATGAACTTAGCGTGTGGCTTTCACAGTTGGCCAATCATCAATCACAACCGGCAAATTATTATAGATTCTCGAGAATACAAATTTCTATTGTCATTCATATATATATATATATATATATATATATATATATATATATATATATATAGTCAATGTATATTTATCATATAAATGATTATTAATATAATATTTTATTTATGCAGCTTCTGGAAGTATATATTCTCGAATGTATGATATAAACATTGGAGAGAAAGGACAGTCATACATCATTTTCATCATCAAAAATAAAGGCAAGCCAAGTAGTCAAATAATCCCCCCCCCCCTCCCCCGAAAAGGGCTACGGAGTCAAATACTCAATAATATCTCTAAAAAGGGTTATAAATCATGAAGCAATCCTGTGTGTGTAGATTCGGATAATTATATATATTAGTCATTTGTATTTTTTTTACATTCACCTCTTATTTTTCAAAGCTTGTATCATACTTGTAAGAGTATATATAGCATTTTTTTTTATTCACATCTTATTTTTCAAAGCCTGTATCATACTTAATTATAAAAGTACATACACCCACAAATCACGTCAGAGCCACATACTAAAAGTTGTTTATATAACAAATACACGTTAAAAATATATATATATATATATATATATATATATATATATATATATATATATATATATATATACATACATGTCAAGTGAGAATACACACTTCTACATATATAAAATATTATTCTTCAAAAACATCCAATGTCTGTAATTTAAGCCGCGTTATTTTAGTAAATAATAGACTCGAATTTACAGTATATGAATACAAGCAAAAGAAGGATGCATGGAAAGATCAAAATGCAATGGGAAATTGCCAATTTGACATGAATTCAAAGGACACGGCATTCTCTCTCCTCTCCAACACCACAGCCATGAAGGAAGTATGCTTCAATTTTAGTGCGTGAACAATTGCTTTTGTTTGTTTATTTTGAAAACCCAGGTGCGTGTTTGACCCTTCACATATAGCCGTTGCTTTCTCCGTCTACTGCGAAATGACACTCTTGCCCCCCTCTTTTTCTCTTATGTTGTTGTGTACACTCTACTCTAGAATGTAATATAATCTAGATGAACATCACATCATACAATCATAGTCAACGTGATTAAATGAGGAGTCGTTCTTCATTGACTAAGCAATAGAAATTTTAGTGTCTCAAATTGAGCTGTGGCCTGTTTGTCATTAGGTGACACAAGATTTTTCAGTATGTAAATTCGCAATCCTACTGTTTTGATAAAACATATAAAAATTAACAAATATATACAACAACAACAACCTCTTGATGTGGGTTCTGATTTTGTAGCATTTGAGGAGATTCAGGTGTATACAACCTTATTTCTAAAGACATTTCTGCTCGTAAAATCGCTGGTTCCAAGAGACCCACAATTTTTTATTTTTTTTTGTGAAAACGAATTAGAGCAGCGCATACGAGATTGTTTAAAAAATTACATCAAATTTTTCCAACGAAATACTAATTGTTGACTCAAAAAGTAGTGATATATTTTATTTTGAATGACACTATCAACTGAGAATAAGTTTAAATCGAATTATTCATAATTTGAATGATATAGCGCGCATGAGATATTTGTTAATAAGAATACCTAGCTTTTAATTTTTTTTTAATAGAAATTTCCGATTTCAATTTTTTTTTCTAGGAGCTAATTATAACAATTATTATGTAAATTATAATTAATTATGTTCAAAAAATAATACGATTAACTTGATGAAAAAATTATGACACTTGTATTATCATAGTCTAATTTTTTATTTTTTTTTGGTGTGGTCAATTTCTTCATCTTAATTTGATCAATAACATGGTAGTAAAAACATACTAAAAGTCATATAACTTAAAAATAATGTTATTATTTTATAACCTTTACTATTAATGTTAATAAAAAATAATTTAAATATAATTCGGTATTAGATTAAGAGCTACCAAGTCCGAGAGTTTCGCAAATAGAATTAGATAGACTTTGAAACTTTTTGTTGTAGCTACCTTTGATCCCTTTATAATGCATAAATTAGCTATGTAACACTTCAGTTTTAAAAATTATTGATATTTTTTTTATATGTATCAATGATAATGGTAAATTTATTTTGGTATCCTAGAAAAGTATAACATAATAATGACATGTTTTTTATTGGCATGTTAGTTACTAATTAGAATCTCTAAACAATATTTTATTTTTTATTTTTTATGTTATTAATATATTACAATAGTCTTAGCGGAGAATATATATATATATATATATATATATATATATATATATATATGTATATGTATTTAATTATGTATCTGACAACCTAAATACAACATAAGTTTCTTTAGAAGTGTAACATCTACGATTGTAGTAAATTATTTAAGATTAGAAATAGATGAAGAGTAAAGAAACCTCCAAATTTATGTGTGTGAGTGTGTGTGTGTGTGTGTGTGTAACAGAATAAAATTCAGCTCAACCCGAGCTCAGGGCTAAGTCGTGAGGTACTAGTAGGTAGTTTAAATTAACTTGACTATCAGATTACTTGTCAAGATAAAATTAATGTCTATCATTTATTCACTATTACTATAACTTGTTCATTGTTATCTTTTTACTTCATCGAAGAATTAAAATTCTCATGATATTTATGATAAAAGATTAGTGATAATAATAAATTATTAAGATATAAAATATGTTTTCTCAAATTTAATTTATCTACCATTCAATAATAATATTTAAAATCTACGATTGAAATCTTTAACATATTGACGATTATGTTGTGTGTGTGTATATATATACATGTATGTTTGTATGTAATTCAACAAATATGATAATAGAGGTGTTTATATATATATATATATATATATATATATATATATATATATATATATATATATACAATAAATGTGATAAAAGCTTCCCGATGGTGTGTTTATGGTGAATTGGTCTATGAATGAAGAGTGAAAGAAAGAAGCTAACAATACTTGAATGTCAAATTACTTAAATAAGAAGGAAAGAGATTCCGGGAAGGGCAAAATGGGAAATTCACACAGGGGTGGGTCACATCCAATCCACCTCTTTTTATTGGGTCAAAGCAAGTGCATGGGCCAGCTACGCTCCTATCAACACGGCCACAGCTTTCAAGTTGACCCCACTCTGACTTTCCCTTTCTCTCTCCTCCTCTCCCCTGTTTATATACCCTCTCTCTCCTCCCTCATCATCTCAAATTCACTCATACTCCCAACTCCAATTTGCAAACCCTCATTGGGATTTACAGAACGACAAATTTGAAGAAAACCCAGTTTCAAAACAAGCGATTTTCTGATTTTACAGCCATGTCTTGCACCGTTGCAGTTTCAAATTCCCCTGTTTTCTCCCCATCACATCACCAAACAATATCTACCTTTTTCTCCTCAAATCTGTCCCCTCGCCCTCTCTCTCCTCTGGCTCCGAACCCTTTCCGGCAGAGCATCGCCGGCGATGGCCCATCGACGTCGGGATCTTCGCCGTCGGCGGCTCTGTTGAAGAGGAAGAGGCCTGCTAGGCTTGATATTCCGATTATGCAAACGGGTTTCGGAAATCCGGCGTCGCCCAGGGCGGCGCAGGATGCCGCAGTGGAGGAGGAGAGAGATGGGTGCTACTCGGTTTACTGTAAGAGAGGCAGGAGGGCTGCTTTGGAAGATCGATTCTCTGCTATGCTTGATGTTCAAGGCGATCCTAAACAGGTATTTTTCCTGCCTTTATTTTTTTTTTGGTTTTTTTTTCTGATCTGGGTGTTGAAAATAAGTTGATGAATAGGGGGGGGGGGGGAGGGTTTTGTTGTTGCAAATATTATGAAATTTTTGTTGAAACCCGGGTTTTAAAAGTTAAAGATTTTGATGGGCTAGGAATTTGCGAAGATTTGTGGCTTTGATTTGGTAATTTTATGCATGATTGCATGTAAATTTGTGAACCCAGTTTGTAAATTTGAAAATTTTGTTAGTAACTTCTGTGATTTAGAATTTGCCAAACTGAGATATAATTTAGGAGGCTGTAATTGATGTTCAAGTTATGTGTATGATGCAGGCTTTGTTTGGAGTATTTGATGGACATGGTGGAGCCAAAGCTGCAGAGTACGCAGCTAACAACATAGACAAGAACATCATGGCTGAAGTTGTAAAGAGGGATGAAGAAAACCTCAAGCAGGCAGTTAAAGTTGGCTACTTGAAAACAGATTCAGACTTCCTCGAGAAAGACTTGCATGGTGGCTCTTGCTGTGTCACTGCCTTGATCACTCGCGGCAACCTTGTTGTGTCAAATGCTGGGGATTGCCGGGCTGTCATGAGCCGCGGTGGTGTGGCTGAAGCCCTCACAACTGACCATCGGCCTTCAAGGCAGGATGAGAAGGATAGAATTGAGGCCACGGTAAGCAAATCTATGAAAATTGGATAGAGTATTTCACATATGGGATACAGGATAAATGTGAGTGTGAACTGTGAGTAATTGGATGCTGATCATCGATGCTTTCTTTCTTCCAGGGTGGATTCGTTGATTGTTACAACGGCATATGGAGAATCCAAGGATCTCTGGCAGTGTCAAGAGGAATCGGGGACAGGCAGCTCAAGCAGTGGGTTATAGCTGAACCCGAGACTAGAGTGATCAAAATCAAGCCCGAGGATGAGTTCCTAATCCTGGCATCAGACGGTCTTTGGGAGAAGGTTACTAATCAGGAAGCTGTAGACATTGCTCGTCCTCTGTGCACTGGGAAAACCAAATCACAGCCACTTGTGGCATGTAAGAAGCTGGTTGAAACGTCAGTCTCTCGAGGATCTTTGGATGATGTTAGCGTAATGGTGATTCAGTTGGACCGCTATATACAATAAGCCGAAGAAAACAGGAGATTTAGCACGATTATTTCTAGAGTAATCTCAGTTCCTAATTTGACAGCAGATGTAGTGGTAGTGTGATTTTCAGTAGGAAGATGATTTCTCTGTTAACTTAACAATTCTTTCATTCATTCATTTGTTTGTTCATTCTTTTGATAGCCATAGTAAGTTAGTTATTGAACTCTGATTCTTTTTGTAGGGAATTATCTTGTAGTGATATGATGGCATTGACAATTACAGATTCTTCTGCAATAACAAAGAGCTGTTATTATTTCATGTCTTTGCTGTATGACACAGCTCTGAAGTATATTATGTGTTCTGAATTGTCCAACATGAGCTGTCTGAGCTTATCTCTGTTGGCCCTGCTTGATTTGGATTCATAATCTCTTAAGCACACCCCCAAAAAAAAAAAAAAAACTAATGCAGTTCATCATCTTTTGTTACATTTAAATAAAATGCTTCAATTGCAGATTCTTCAAAAGGATCTTTGCTGATGCCCAATTCTTGCTCCAACTAATTGTCAGACTCAACATAGCAACAGTATACAAGTGTGGTGTTTAAATTTGTCACATTTTCAGACCTTTTTTTTTTTTTTTGTGTATGTGTATTTCTCGATTTTTTGGGAAGCTGTATTGCAAAGACTGTATTATGCTCCTAAGAGCAAAAGGTAAACCATTTAATTAAATTTATATATTAGAATATGATTATAGGATGAATGCACTATGGTAATCTTGGGCTAGACTTTTGAAAGTGTGCACTCCCGAATATACTTAGGCCATGTTTGGTAAAGATTTTTTTAGATGCAAAAAGAGTTTTTTGGGGTATTAGCTGTTTGACTCTGATCAAAAAGCTCTTTGGAGTGTTTGGTTGATTAGCTTTTTAGATTAGCTTTTTATATCCAAAAAGCTATTTGGAATAGCTTTTTCAAAGAGCTTTTTGATGTAAACTATTACAATGACCGTACTAACCTTATAATTTGGATAAATTTACATTAAATGTCATTTACAAATGATATTCCCGAATGTTGGATGCTTATGCTTTAAATTTTTCAATTTATTTTTTTTTCTCTTTTGGGACGAGAGTTGTGGTTGGTCATGATGTTGAAGTTAATTTTAACGGCTTCTTAATTTAACAAATAATTTATGTTAGTTAGTCTTACATGATATATAAATATTTTTTATGTCACATAATTTCAATTGCTATTAAAAAAGAAAACATTTAACATTAAAAAGATATTTTGATAATAAGTACTAAAATTGAAAAAAAGTATAAATGTAATTTTATATATCACATAAGTCTTAATTCATAATTCATATCGAAAAGAAAAATAAATATCCAACGAAAAATTGTTTTGTTAGAAAAATAATGAAATTGAGTAATGGGCATTAGTGAAATTTTATCAAATAACTTTGTTAGAAACAACTAACTTCACCAAAAAAAAATTTCACAAATAACTAATGCAATCAGCTAAGCCAAATAGCAAATGCAATCAGTTAACAGCTAACAGCTAATGCAATCAGTTAACAGCTAACAGCTGATTGCCAAACATGACCTTAGTATTTTGCTATTTGTGTTAAATTACAGAGGCTTATTATACGTTATTTTTATTGTGGCAAGAATGCACATAAAACATGTGCTTAAGCTCAATTATAATAATACTCCATGCATTAAATATATTTTCTTAATACAATTTATAAACACATTTTCATCATCCAGCTGACCTGGGAATAATATTGTTTTTTTTTTCTTTTTTCTTGCTTTCACACTTATTTATGTTTTTTTGCTTTCATACTTATCTATTACCCCTTTCTTTCAACATTAGTGTCAATATTGAAAATTACAGCTCATTAAAATGTTAAATATGTAGGTTAAGTTCTGAACCGGTCAATATTGGCACAACCCTAGGTCAACCGGGCCCAGTCGGTCAATGGGCTGCTTAGCCCGTCTTGTGGCTCATAATGGATTGAGTTGAGATTCTCTCTTTGGGGGGTCAATTTATCAAAATTGAGCTATTGTTAACCTATAAAGGGAAAAAATTCTTTCATTACAAATTGTTTGCATTCAAAAGACTCAAAATGGAGACTTTATTTAAGAAAAATAAGTGTAAAACTACTTAAACCAGTCTATGTAAGTATTAAATTGAGATATATAAGTAGCGAGCTAACTAGCCAACTAGTAGAAAAATAAACTGACTAAATTCAAAGTAGTACAACCCAATTTGGACTTCTAGTTTAATGATTTCAGCAAGTTCATATCGAAGCAAGACCGGTTCAAGCTGTTTCAAGTCTGGTTGGCCTCAGTGGCGGAGCCACTAATAGGCAACGGGGGTCAATTGACCCCAAGGTTTTTTTTGGGGGGGGGGGGGGGAATTAAATGTGGGACATTCTGGTGGAAACAAAAAATAGATATATATTAATTAATTCTTAGATACTTCACAAATGAATACACAACAAACTAGTTGGTTGCTTGTTGCTCCATGTAGGAGGTTGCAGGTTTGACTCCTTGTGCTGCTTTATGTGTTTTTTTTTTTTGTGAATCTTTTTAAAAGTATGTTGAACGATGATATCATGCTATACGTTCAAAACATGAGATTTCGTTAAAGACAACTTTCTTAAATGCATTAGCTACGCACTTCATTTGTAGAACTGTTAAAGTTTATATTATGTATATTATTAATCTCGCCCTCCTGCTTTGAATCCTGACTCTACCCTCAATTGGCTTTATTGACCCGGTCCGAATAGCCGGATCGGACTGGCCTAATGCCTTGGTCAATAGAAGATGGAAAAAAAAAAAACAAAAAAACAGTCAATAAGCCCAGTGAGCTGAAGAAGTCATAAGCAGCCAAGGAATTGGCTTTGTGCTGTAATTAGACTTGGTCGTTAGGATGTGGTTAATACCTTAACCAACCACAATGCATGTCATTAGATCTAGATTAAGTTTAATTTCTCTCATTTCACACTTGCATATATCCTGCTGTGCTGTCATGAGTGATGAAATATTCCATTACATAAATTGTCAACCTCAGTTGACCATTTCTAGCTACTAAGAAGATCCAGTGAATTTTTGCCACTTCACACCAAAATCCTAGAT
>JACYFF010031952.1:98656345-98695461 GCA_017589665.1 Selenicereus undatus | reverse complement strand
TGCTTTAAGCCTAGTTATTTGAACGTTCGATTCCAATTGTCCAAAATATCCGAACCCAAATTGTTCACAAAATGCACTCTCCATTTCTAATTATTGCTATCAAGTTAATTATTCGTGCCCATCATTCCCTCCGTGACCTTTCCTTTCGTCGGTCATTTCTTTTAATAATGACTTATTGGCCTCGACAAACAACTAATTTTCTTTCTATGTGTGTGATGGGGTCGGGGGGGGGGGAAGCATGCACACGACAAAGCATAAAATATGATGTAAGAATTATTGTATGTCTATAATCATTATTTTTCGTCGCCTTCAAAAATCAATAATTAATTTTGTCCAATTTTGATTGGATCGCTATCGTCTTGGCTTGCACTTCTTCTGATTGAAAGCATACATAATTCAATGAACTTTTGTTGTCTTTTCTAAATGCAAATAGCATGCAATTCAAAAGCTTTACAATTTAGAGCTACTGTATACGTATGTAGAAATATTATTGTATTTTTACAATTTATACGGATTAACATAAGTATACATTCAGATTCCTAGTTTTGGTAAGTTGTTCCTATCATCTAAATCTCACATGGTATCAGAGCAGGTTCGCTCTTGAAAACTCTAATCTCTCTTTCCTCTTTCGTGCATCTCATGCCTAGGGCTGAGCACAACCGGGTACCCGATCGGTTTTTGAGGAACCGGTCTTGGTCCCGGTTGGACCGGGCCCAGAATTATAAGAACTGGTCCCGGTCCCAGTTGAACCGTGTCCAGAAATTCTGGACTTGGTCCCAGAATCGGTTGGGACCGATTTCACCATCGGGTACCTGGTATCTTGCTTCCCGCAGTCCCTGAATGAATCAAACCGAAAAACAACAATCCAAAACAAAAAATAAATAAATTTTTAAATTAATCAGAACAAATTTTTAGAGCGAGAGAGAGAGAGAGAGAATTGAAGTTGAAGCTGACCATATGTGGGACTCCCAGCGACCAGTTCGCCGGTAAGAAGTGACGCCGCGATATTAAGAGCTCCAAGAACGTGGACCCCGCCGGCTCTTTTTCATAATGGGCTGGCCCATCTCCACTGGCTTGCCTTCTGGGACCACGGCTGCCGCTGGAGGGTGGCGGAATGACATTCCGGCCCATTGGGCTCGGTGGAAGTTGCTGTAGTCAGCGGATGAGGAAGAAGGGTCACCGGAGACGGTCTCCTGGCCACCAGCATCCACCGGGAAAAACTGACGAGCAGATGAGGAGTCGAGGGTCGAACCGTGCTGCCGGCAACCGGTGGGAAGAGAGAAAGAGAGACTGAGAGTAGTGAGAGAGCCAAGAAGAGCAATTGAGCATGGGGAGAGAGAGAGACGAGGAGTCGAGGGAGCACTGAGTAGAATTGATGAGAGGATTCAGATTTTAGGGTTTGCAACTTTGCATTTTGCAAAGTTATATTTTAATTTTTTTTTTGAAGTGGACTGGGTAATCGGGTACGGGGACCGGTTCCGGTTCCAAATTTTCAAGACCCAGTACTGGAACCAATTATAACCGGGTCCTGAATTTTGGAACCAGTCCCGGTCCCGATCTAACTGGGTCCAGGTCCGAGTTTGGATTCGGGGAACCGGTTTTTTTGCTCAGCCCTACTCACGCCTCACAAAACCTTAACCCTAGCTCCAAGCCGTCGTGACCATGGCTAACACCAACACCCCCGAGGCCATTCTCCCACCACCAACACCCTCCATCTCTATCTCCACTCCATTCACGGCACCTTTGACTCCCTCTTTCTCTATCGAGCACCTCACTTTTCCTCCGCCTCCACCACCGGTCTTAACCCTCCTTCCTCCTCACCGTGGTTCTTCAATCAGCCTCGCTTGGCTGCATGCTCAACTCAATGTCCAATTCATGATTGCCACATTCGCTTGGCAGTCGCAAGGGTGCAGCACCCCTTTCACCGGTTTCTTTGAACCCTTTGTTCTCGGGTTCTCATAAATGGCTTTCTCGTTTTCCAATGGTTATGATAGGTCGTGGTCCCCATCGTCTCTCCTGCCCCTTCCCCTGTCGTTGTGGACAGTCAATATTATGACATATGCGACTGTTCTCACCTCAGTTGATGACTACTTGTCTGGAAAACACAATTCACCTCCTTTGCTATTTTGCATCTGCTCCAAGGCATGCTCTATGGTACTGTATTCAACCATCATCCACTATATTAGTTGCTGCAGGCATTAGTTAGCCTAATCATGTATATTCCTACTAGCTTCGGGGTGATCAGCTAATACAGGCATAGATCTTCGCTATGATTTCTAAGGAGACATTATGTAAGGTGCGCAATATTTCGCATGCTTTACATCTAACAACATCTTGCTCGTTTCAATGCTGCTAGTTTAGCGAGAGGTTTAGATCTTAGGTGTATGATTACAAATGTCTCGAAAGGAACAAATCAATCAATTGAGGATTATTTTTGACATATTAAAACCCTTCCTGACTCTCTTTTTGCTATTCAAAGTGTATGCTCACAAATCCGAGTTTATTTAATTTACAATTATGGTTTACCGTCAGATTATCGTAGCATTGTTACTATCTATTCCATGCTTCCTGGTGGTCGTACTTTTAATGATCTACTGTCTGAACTGATTTTCTACGAGCAACGACTGAAATTTCAATCGAATTATGAAACTCCTGTGTGCCGGACTCTTGTCAGTGTCGTCAGTTCTGGTAATTCAAATCAAGGGGGCGGTTCTCACAATCAGAACAATGGCACTGGTAAGGTAAGAATAATGGCTAGCGTCGCACCTAGAATAACAAGGGATGCAACAAAGACGGTAACAGGAATAACAACAACAATAATTCTCAGTAGAATGACTCGTCTCCTAGGAGTATGCCTACTGGTACCATAGGTCAGTTCTAATGTGGTCAGTTCTAATGTTTCATTGTTATTTGGTTTTTGCATTTCTACTTTAAATACTCACCACTTATCTGTAGGCACTAATCATTCATAAGAGATGCTAGACTCTGACCCTAATGTCATTTGTCAAATCTGTGATGCCCCCAGGTCACTCCGCTTACACCTGCCCTAGTCGCTATCAACCTCGACAGTAACTAGTGCTTCCTGACAATGGTAAGCCACTCGCATATGACTCATGACAATGGTAAGCCACTCGCTAAATCTGCTTACTCTGAAACAAGTCTTGTTAAAGTTGGGAATGGAACATTGTTGCCTATTAAACATGTTGGTCATAGTACTGTGCCTACTCCTGTCAAGCCATTGCATGTTAGACATGTCCTTCAAGTACCCTAGTTGAGTCATAATCTTTTATCTATTAGGCAACTATGTCTTGACAATAAGTTCTATTGCAATGTGACTTTCGATTTTGACTCTGTCCGTTTTAAGGACACAAGTGACGTCTTTTTTCCAGGCCCCTAGTGCTGGTAATGTATATCCGGTTTGCTTTCCTACTGAAAGCTCTCTAATTCCTACTAACCAGGCGCTTAGTTCTTGGGGAGCGCACTAGCATCACCATCTGGGGCATTTTGGAGCTCATATTCTTGCACTTTTAAAGAAAAACCATGGCTTGAACGTTTCTACTGCTTTGAATGATACATGTACGACTTGTCGTTTAGCCAAGTCTCAAGACTTCCGTTTAATCCAGTTGAACATTGTACTCGTTCCCCTCTTTAGTTAATAATATGTCATAGTCTTTTCTGACAATATAGTATGTCATAATTTTTTATATCTAAAGAAGAACACGATATGCACATAGTGTTTAAATAGACTTTAAAGACATTCAGCTTCAAGATTGAGAAAGGCAAGCTGTAAGGATTTGAATTTTCTAGAAAGCTAAACGACAAAACAATACATAAATTTGGTACCGCTGCCTCCACAACGTGTCGTGGATTGTAGATTCGTCACGATTCACAACTCACTACTCACATGCCTTATCCACGTAATAATAAAACTAGGGTTGTGGGCATCTAAGCAAAACGCCAAAACCCCCTTCCAATCACCACGTGTCCTAATTTCATAGGCTAAGATTAAATTAACATAAAATTAATTAATCATATATTTATGACAACAAATGAAATGTCATATCTACATATAATTAAACCTAGTAGTTTTACATGTACGTCAAGGCAAGCAACATCCCTAGCTACTTAGCCAACACAACACATATACCTTATGCTTTTAAATATTTTAATTATTTTATGCCACAATTTCAAGTATTAGACTTGATCTAACTTCTTGAGAAAATATTTTAAAAATTAAATACAAATTAATATTAAAAACTTAGCATACAAAAATAAATATTACTTGTTATTATGAGCATGTTCATATCACTTCCTTTACATAGCTGCTTGTGATTTCTTATAACTCCTTAATTATCATAACTCCTTGTCAGTACTTATGATTAAATCTTATCACATGCTAAAAATAAATGTTAAAAACTTCAAATGAATCCTACATCATGTACAATATAGTTAATTTTGATCCCTCGGCACATATTTTAGTAGAGTTCAATTACGGTTGACCCTATAACGAAATAGAGTTCTCGCATTAGAAACTTTCTCGAATCTGAAACATTTTGCAAAAAAAAAAATTAAAATACAACTCTAATAGCAGCTAATATTTAAGAAAAATAAATATCAAATCAGTTAACTCAACCTATACTGATAAGAAATGATTGTCAACTGAAAGACCTTAATCATTCATTCAAATTTATCATATTACCAAGACTAGGGGCCTGTTCTTGTGGTTTGTTTTTTTTCAATTTGTCAACTTTAACTTATTTCAACCCATTTCAATCAAATTTCAACCCATTTTAATAAATTCAAACTATTTTAACCTATTTCAACCCAGTTCAACCCACCTCCTTCAAAATTTTATTCTCGCTATTTTAATCAATTTAAAAAATATACCAACTTCAACCCACTTTAATATACTTCAATTTACTTTAACCCACTTAAATAAAAAATACCAACTTTAACTTACCTTAATTGATATTAATCAATTTTATATTTTTATCAATCTTTATTTATTAACAAAAAATACAGATCCTAGACCTATAATTTACTTAATGGCATATTTGATAGTACTTGATAGGAGACTCAAACACATTACCATAGATAATCAATTTACGGAATAGAAAAATGAATGAATGGCAACGAGGAAGTGCACGTTGTAAGTAGTGAACAACCCAATGAGCGTATTCAGATATACATATTCTCTGACAAAATAATAATCTGGACCGCCCACCAACCTGGAGTTTACGTGCAGGGCTATTTGGACCAACCATTTTACGCCACATCACGATTTTTTAACTCTCATATCTTTTTTTTTTTTGCTTTTTTTAAAAAAATTGGAGAGCTGGGAGTTTCTAGCCTAAGGATAAAAAGACACGTGACCGTTGCCCTTGTTCTGTGGGCTCTACGTGGCAACTGAACAAGTCTTGCCCTGTCACTCTCTCTCTCGCCCATCTTGTGGGCCCCCCCTTGGGCCGGGCACTTCCAGATCAGATTTACAGATTCTGTCCTCTTATCTATTATTGCGGCTCTTCAACGCTCTTTTTTTCCAGCTTGGCAGTAAATACAACCACAAATTAGGAAAGGCAAAATAATTTTATTTAAAAAAAAAGGGACTTACTATTTTATTACGTAAGGGGTGAGTTCATAATGATACATGAGAATCAAGTTTTAGTATAGGAGTAAAGATTGAAGTTCAAGGTATATTAAGTTACAGAAACGGTTTTTTTTATTTTATTTATTGTAATTATATTATATTATTTTTTA
The DNA here is from genome assembly GCA_017589665.1 of Selenicereus undatus. Taxonomy (NCBI): domain Eukaryota; kingdom Viridiplantae; phylum Streptophyta; class Magnoliopsida; order Caryophyllales; family Cactaceae; genus Selenicereus; species Selenicereus undatus. The sequence continues at coordinate 98,689,704 of JACYFF010031952.1, read as the reverse complement.
TGATTTTTATGGATCAATATATATATATATATATATATATATATATATATATATCATTGAAATAGAGTAGGAGACGTAAACTTTAAAAAAAACCCAAAATTGAGGTATATATATAGGAAAAAGTGAAAACAAATTGGGATTTTTAGAATATAATGATTCAAATTTTATGAGTGTGTGAAAAATAATAATCGGATCATAAGAAATAAGTCTACCCATTTTAAAAAATAATATAATTATATTATATTAGATTGCTTACTTTTAAGAAATAAGCAACAGAAGCTTGTTAGAAAAGAGAGTTCTACGGATCTTTGGAGGGTTGGAGAATTGTTTTACGGAAGTAACGACTTAACTATAATTTTAGATCATTTGGGGTTTCCAAATGAACTACAATGACAATGCCAATACGACAGTAGAGGGGGAAAATCAAACCTAAAACTTAATACATTGAAAATCTCAACTTAAATCATTAGACGAGATCCCATTAGTGGAGATTTATAATTTTAATTAATTTCAAATTCACCTATATTAATATGTATATCTGTCATTACACATACCTAGGGGGGGAAGCCTTCAAGCTAGTACAATTAAAGTATGGGTGGACAACAGGTCGGGTACCCATTAAGTCAAGCAGGTCGGCCCGTTTAAATTAAGGTCGACAAAGGGCCCCATCAATAGTAAGTCAAACCATTAAGGCATTTTAACAGGTTGGATCGGGGTCGACCCATTAAAGGTCCGTTTAGTAACTCACAATTTTTTCAACCAACTTAACACACTAGTTTGCATGCTACAATTAATTAAGCTTATACTTTATATATAATAATAATAATTATACACTGTTTTTTTAGCAAGTTTGTTCCATTTTAAAACGGACCAAAAGCGGGTCGTCTATGAGCTAACACTACTCAACCCGTTTATTTACACAAAATACCCGAGCGGCCTAAATGTTTAACACCCTAACCCGACCCGTTCATTGCCCACCCCTGAATCAAAGCATGAACAAAACAAATATCTTGAATTCCTAAAAAACTAAAATCTTGATGACATTAACACCTAATGACCCTAATTAAATCAGAAACATTGAAGATTGTAATGCATGACAGTATACTTTATATTCTCATGCTCTCTTTAAATTCACGTATCAGAAAACTCATCAAATGGCAATCAAATCTCATTGCATGACATTCATATTTGATTGCAGAAAGGATACTTAAGATCTTTTTAAATGAACAAAACACAACAAAATCTTCTAAAAAACAAATAAAATCATGAACTTGCTTACACCCCAAAAAAAAAAGTTAAATTAAATCTGGAAAATGAACTGTACCCAACCAAATGAACCTTGGAAGTAGCTGGACTGCTATCTTGCCGACGATCCAAAAAAAAAAAAAAAAACAAGGGAGGGAGGGACAAAGCAAGATTTTGTTGGCCTCACCACTAACCAATCAAAATTCAGATCCAAATAAAATTATTTTTTTTAAAATTTTTTTGTCTCTAGGTGATTGAGGGGGGGGGGGGGGGAAGAAAAAACATGGTTTAATTTTATTTATAGAAATTTCCTTGTTTTTGGCTTTTTGTTTCAACATCCATTGATTTGGTTGGATTCGAGAAGGTCTTGGAAGTTTCCTGGAACTATCACCAATTTCTGCCACATGTCCTAATTGTCTACACTTAAAATCCACACTTGAGCCACCTACCACCAAATTTTTGACCCCTTCTCTAGTGGTGTACTACATGGACAATGGAGATAGAATTCTATCTTCCTTGAAGTTTCTCTAGAAACAAACACATATATATGCTCTAGAAAATTATTATAAGTCAATTTTACAATGAGACATGAACCATATGAAATATTGTGTACACTTGGTGATTCTTGAACTCCTAAACAAAGTTAAATATCACTATTTAATTAGATAAAAAAAATGTTTAAATTGAATTTTAGCAGTGTCATAACGTTAATTGTCTGATCTTTTTCCGCTAAAAACTCATCTCATCACTGTGATATCTTCACTTGATGTAGTTTTTGAACTCCTAAAGTATTTTTTGTGCCTACTTGTACTTGCTCATGCCAGTTGCCACGAGTCTCGGCCCCCTCTCAAAATGAAGAAAAATTGCTTGAGCTACTTGAATGAGTAATACAAGTATTTATTATTCGTGATCACGTCCGTTTTTCTTTCTGGTGCAATTTATTTACAAAAATAAAGCATTATATATAATACCTTATTCTATTTTTAAAAAAAACCATATAATGTTAAGTGCAAAATATTGTCCTAAAAAAATTTAAAAAGAGGGGAAAATACTAGTATTAGTGGAAACTAGTAGTATTTAGTTAGTAGAGTACGCTATACATTTGAATTTTCCTTACACGTCAACTAACTTTCTTAACCAACTAGGCCAGCAACGTGTGCTTACGTCATTCCTCAACCCACGCAGTTTTGGATAATTCTCGTTCTTCTCTCTCCCGCGCTTCCCCCTATAAATACCACGCGCCCTACTCCCTCCTCCTTGTCCATGTCAACCAATTAAGAGAGAGAGAAACTGAGTTGGAAAAAGAAAAAACAGAGCTAAAGCAGAGCATCAGCTCAATGGATACTCAGAACCATCAGAATTCGCCTTCGAGTCGCCGGAAAATCATCGGAAAAGGATCCTACGGCACCGTCAGCCTCGGAATCCGCCAATCCGACGGCCAATGCTTTGCCGTCAAGTCCGCCGACAAGGATTCTCTCTCCTCAATTCAGGGTTTAGAGAACGAAATACAGATCCTCCGTTCTCTCTCCGCCTCCTCCTCACCGTTCATCGTCGAGTACTACAGCGACGACGAGACGAAATCTCACCGGAATCTGTACCTAGAGTACGTCTCCGGCGGTGACGTGGCGGTGGCGAGCTCCGGGGGAATTGCTGACGTGGAGCTCATCCGGTCGTACGCGTGGTGCCTGGTGATGGCGTTGAGGACACTTCACTCTCATCGGATCGTTCACTGCGATATCAAGGGAAGCAACGTGCTCCTCGCCGCCGACTCCGGAGTTGCGAAACTCGCCGATTTCGGCTCGGCAAAGCGGATCGATCAGGAAGATGATGAATGTGATGGGAGGGCGAAGATCGTGCCGCGCGGCAGTCCCCTTTGGATGGCCCCTGAGGTCGTCCGCGGAGAATCACAGGGATTGGAGTCGGATATCTGGTCACTTGGGTGCACGGTTATCGAGATGTTCACCGGTGTGCCAGCTTGGCAGGACTGCGGGGCCCACACTCTGTACAAAATCGGGTACTCCAACGACCTGCCCGAGTACCCTGCCCGGGTGCCCGAATTAGGGAGGGATTTCCTCGACAAGTGTCTTAACCGTGACCCTCTCCGGCGGTGGAGCTGCGATCAGCTACTCCAGCACCCATTTTTACTCCCTGCACTCGCCACTAAGATCGCAGAATCATCCCCCAGGAGTGTTCTTGATCTTGACTTCTCCGACTATGATGATGATGATCACGAATCGGATGTTGAAGAATCTGATCGAGTTTCGGCCAGGGAGAGGATTGGTGAATTGGCCACGATTTCAGGGGTAAATTGGGAAAGTGACGGTTGGGTAGAGGTTAGGACTCTCAGAAAGGAAAAACAAGAAGATAACGAAGAGCAATGTGCAACAGGGATATGTTCGGAATATTCCAATTTGGAAGAGGAGGGTATACAGGTAATTTCACTAGAACAGTACGACCGCGATTATCCCACGCTGATAACTTCGGCGGGAGGCGGTGACGTGGATGAGAGAGAAAGTGGCGGTGATCGGTGCGGTGACGGCGGAGCCGAGTGTGGTGGGGCGAGGAGAGAGAAAGCTACAACAGCTGTACTGAGTAATTTGTTTTTTATTGTATATTTATTGTATTCTCCCACAATTAAGGGATTTAACTACAATAATAATAAAATAAATAAATCAATTGTTAATAAGATGATTTGTTCGTTTATTGTGGTTTATTATTGTATGGTACTTCTTCCGTATTTTTTTTCCGTCTATTCTTTTTATAGGCTAATTTTAAAATACTTCAATATATGTCAACGTACTTTATATTTTTATTCAGATTTTGCCAAAATCTTCTATAAAATGGCTTCACAAATTTTTTTTTATAAGTATCTTAGAATCAGCCTCTCTATGGATAGAAATATCAGTGAAGATAATATTACTTATATCTAAATCTCTATCAGACTTTACAAAAACAAAACTCACACCGAAAAATATTACTATTTTAATTTTTTACTTATTTTAATTTATCCATGAAAAAAACTGGCCCTTCGTGGTTGAAGAAGTATGTGATGAGCCACCACGAAGGCAGGAGCATATTAGTTGGCAGATTAGACCGACGCCTAGAGTTGGTTTTGCCAAGTGGGCATTACTTTCAATAATTTCTAGCAACGTGTTCTGGTTCAAGTCAATCACTACCACTAGGCTTATATAGGTGTGAATGGCATGACATAAAAGTGATCAATTTCGTCAAGTATGCCCACGTTAAAATTAAAATTTTTTTAAAAAAAACGAACATGCTCTTGATAAACCAAACGTGTTTTCAACTTCAATTTCTCAAAGTCTATTAGGGCATTCCTAGCCGATTAACCGCTAGGCAACCCCCATATGCGGGACACCCCCCCCCCCCCCTCGTAGCCTGTGTTACGCGGGTAGGAGCACGCATGTCTCCTCGGTCAGTCGAGCCTCCCTGCGTGATGCTCCTTGTTTTTTTTTTGTTTTTTTGTTTTTTTTGAGGTAATAAATAATTTTTATATGATTAAAAAAATAGGTTGTGTGTTATGAAGTGGGTCCATGGTAACTTTTTTTATTAGGTTATTCAAATTGGGATTCCATGGATTTGAGAAGTGATGGAATGCAAGTTCCAAAAATCTGAAACTCTGACTGGGAATACCCTTACACACGGTGCTTTTTTGAATGGTTGATTTTTAGGTACTTAAGAATTGATATATTAATTTTTATAATTATTATATTTTCGAGTTTATTTTTAAGTATCCTTTCCTATGAATTTCTTATAATTTAGTGCCGAAATTATAAAAATACTCTTATTATTGTCTTTTTAATTTTTTTTATAAGTAAAAATCCTGAAAACTATCTTTCCGCTATTGGATGGTCTATTGGTGGGTTGGTGGTGTTGTGGTATACTTAAAAGAGAAGGGTTGAGGTTTAAAAAAAAACAAAAACAAAAAGGACAACAGTAAATGTATTTTTGTAATTTTATAACTGAATTGTAAGGAATTCAAATGTGATAATACTTCGAAACAAACTTAAAAAATATTTGAATCATAAAAATTAATGCACCAAATCTCAGGGTATCTAAAAGCCAATAGTTCGTGCTTTCCTTCATACAAAAGGGCATGCATGCCCAAAAGGATTGAGTGGGTACAAAATAGCATAAGTCGTTTTTTTTTTAATTATACAGTATTATAAATTAGGTAAATTTGAGTTGATTTTCAATATTATAATTATTACATTATTCAATCTAATTTATAATCCCTCGTTAATAAAAAAAATCTAACTTTGCCCTAATTAAGGGCACATCGGTTAATATAAATGTAAGTCAAATTTTGAGAAACTGAGATAGTAGACAATATAAATGAACAAAGTAAGAATAAAATTACCGAATATAGCTCAAAAAACAACCACTATATGAATAAAGCCTATTTACTACTAAAACAAATTTTTTTTTAAAAAAAATCATTTTTAAACTTTATATTAACTTCGTTTTTCAATTTCAAATTTTTTAGTATGACTAATAAAAACAAAGGGAGATTATCACAAGAAATTCTACCCCAAACAATTTGTTATTTTTCAACAATATAGAACAATGGTAACACCAATAGCAAATTGCATTAGTTATGTATGGATAGATACATGTGCATTGCCTTTAATACATCCTCATACATACAAGATATTAGGTATAACATAATTTATACCAAACCAAATGACAACACTAATAACCCTAAAGGTGTTGTCAAAAAATAAAGAAAAATAGAACAATACAAGTATATATGGTCAAGATAACTAACTAGCACCTAACAATGTGAAGATATACACATATTAAGCACCAATTACACCAATTTCATGTGGCTTTAATTAGGAGTTTAGGTGTTTCAAATGACAAGGGCAGCCAAAGAAGCCAATAAAAATTGACCAAACCAAATGATAACATTAGGCGTGGGTTAGGTAATATATATATTATACTTTTAGGAGTACATACTCTTAAGAACTACATCAGCAAATATATATTCGAAAATTAATATATAATAAATACGTGCGTAAAAAATATATGCACGTGGGCAATCAGAACATGTGAGTACATAAGAAATTGTTAGGGTTAGGGTTAGGGTTAGGGTTAGGGTTCTTAGTTACCAAAAAATAAAGAGAGGATCATATCATTATGGCGGCTGGCCGGTTGGGAGTATGAGAAAGCCATTTTATCAGCAAGTAGCGCAACTAGTGGTACGAGAAACTTTGGAAGGTTCAATCCAGGCTGACCTCTAAATTCAAGTTGGGGACGTCAATATAGGCCGCCCACTTTGGACTGCGATGGGTCCAAACTTTATCTGGTCTTGATTACAGTTTTTTTTTACTTGTCTAATGTTCAACTGTTGTTTCATATATAGATACCCGTATTAATAATACGTATTGATTTAACTGGTGTAAAATTTATGAAGTGAAAAATCTATCTGATGAGAGTTCTATATATATATAAAAGTCGACAGTTAGGTTGACTCCTATCATTAAAGGATTAAAGACCGACAAACTAAACAAAATTTAATAGTGTCACAACTTTGTTGAGATTCTCCCTAGACTTGCAAGGTTAGATTTTCCTCTTCCCCCCCCCCCCACCCCTTCTTGACATTGGAAACATCATGGTGACATTGAATAGGATAAAGAAGACAGGTTCTCTCGTTGAGTCCTTTATGTATTTCTCATGATCTTTTGTCACGAGAGGGAGAAATAAAGTTGCCTATGATTTAGCTCATCGACAGCCGATTTCGTTTGATAGTCCTGTCTGGAGGGATGAGGTCTCGGATAGTATTCTCAATCAGGCCTCGAAAGATATCTATGCGCATATTTCTTTGAATTTAATATAGCTTCCCCTCCTTTGTTTATCCAACAACAACAAAAAAAAAAGATACCATTGATGAAATAAGATGGGAAAAATACATAGCTATGTAAGCGTACTAATATATTCTCTTTTATGTGAAAGTATATAAGTGGATGGATACAAATTTAAAACTGGATCCTAATTGAGGTGTGAGTATTGAATTTGCTTATTCTGCAAATAAATTGGGGCAAACTTTTTTTTTTCCATTTTTTATTTTCTAGAAATTCATTAATGAAAATCCCCCTTTACATTAAAAAAAATGAATAATTTTAAATATACACATACTGTCCTTCTAAGGGGTTTTTTTTTTTTTTTAAACAAAGTTTTTAAAGCTTTTTCATTTTTGGAACTGAATTTCGTTATAATATTGGCTAAACTATAAATTGGAATGGTGGGCTTCTAATGAATGGGGTATTGTGGGCTTATGGGTGGCAATTTGGAACCAGGCTCTCAAGCACCCAGCCCAACATTAGGTGGCCCAAATTCTTTAGGGTTGTAACTTTAGTGCTTTCAAGATTATTTTAGCTGGATTTTCAAATTTTAAATAATTTTTAGGAAAAAAAGCTACTTTCCTTGAAAACGAACTTCCATAATTTTGAGAATATGTTGGGAGCCAACCTTTCATATTAACTTTTAAAGAAAGTTGGATTGTCATTGATGAATTTTTTAAAGTTTAAACTGCCCCGAACTTTTGAATCATAAATCCAATCAGTCTTAATTAATTAATTTTGTCAATTGGCTACAACCTAACCATGGTACAACTACAGTCTAGCCACAATCTTTCATTTCACTGGAGTTGAGCTATTATCGGATCAATAAGGTGTAATAAAACTCTCTTATCATAAATTTTCTCCATTCACGAGACTCGAACCTGAGATCTTGCTTGATGGGAATAAGTGTCAAATCACTTGAACCAACATGCGTTGATATATTTAAATTGTTATGATCATTAGTTCCACCTATAACTTGCAAGCTGTTAAATCAGTTGTGTTATGCTTTCAAACTTTTATTTGTATGCTTTCATATGATAGCCACTCTTAGTCACATGCTTGGTGTGGTCAATTCTCTCATAAATCACTGTCTTTGATTACATTTGATTAGCTCATAAGTTGAAAAATATACATCTACTCATGTGATCAACTAAATACAATTAATGTGTGATCTCAATGTCATGAAATGAGAAGTGCACATTAATCCCACACTTCACTTTCAAGTGTTTAGGTACACTGAATCTAAAATTGCCAATTTTAGCATGAAAAGAATTCTAATAAAACTATCTTAACTTGGAATTAAACATTTCTTTATCACAATAACCTCGAGTTAATCCCTTAACTCAAAAGTGGGGATTGAGGACTGTGTTTCAAAATATGTTGCAAGATACTCCTTTTTTTCTTTCCACATTTCCTTTTTTTTTATTGTCGAGCAAGTGTTGGTTGGATGGCCAACTCTCCCACGTTTCACCCTCCCCACCTATGTTCAAATATGGGGGGCACACACTTTTGCTATGTGCAAGAATTGTGTGTTTTGGAGGCTTGTGGGTCTAGGCTTCTGTTTTGGGCTCGGCATCCCCTCCCCTAGCCTGTTAAGGTCTGCTGGATACCCTGTGATAGAGAACTTGTGGGCTGACCCTCTTGCCCTTGTAAAAGAAAAAAAAATCATTTTTCCATCACTTGTGATGAGACCGTTGACAAAAGTAATATTTGAGGCTTAAAATTTTAAATGAAAAGGGTTCAAGAACATATAGCCGAATTGGACCAAAGTTCTAAAACTAGTTTTAAGCATAAGCCCAATCCAAAGTCCATATTTAGAGCCCATCGGCTTCTTAAATGTTGTAATTTTTTTAGTTTCGTATGATTTTTCACACTTTATTAAGTATCAAAATCAAAACGACAACTCTATTTTTAATAGCGAAAAATATACTAAAAGTATGCTGGTACATTATAATTGGATGATTTCTAAATAGGTTGCAACATCTTCAATTTTTTTTTTCCTTCCCCTTTCTCTTATTTATTTATTTATTTTCCCATATTATAATGTCATAGGCATAAATAATGTTTGAAGACAGTTTCAAAGGTTTCAAAATTTTAAATGAAAAGGGAACAAGGACATATAGAGAAATTGGACCTTGAAAGTTCTAAAAGCAATCTTAAGCCCAAGCCAAAGCCCACATTCAGTAGCCCAAGCGACTTCTTATTTTCAATTTCATTTGATTTTTCACACTTTATTAATTACTAAAATTACATCAATGACTTCAATTCCAATAACAAAAACTATACTAAAAATATGCTGGTACATTATGATTAGTTTATTTAAATTTTTATTACTAAATCCCTCCATATTTATGATAGTATTTTTCATTTATGGTGTGTTTGGTAGGGTTGAAAACCATTTTACCATAAAATAATTTTCCATGTAAAATAAATTTTCATGTAAATGATTTTTTAGCTCATATATTCATTCGTTTGATAAAGGGGAAAATGAACTTTTTGGGGAATGAGTTTGATTAGTAAAAAATGAACAAAAAAGCTAAAAATGATTTTCCTTAATCTCCAAACAATATGTTGAGGAAATAGACACATAAGAGAGAAATAGTGTGAGATTATGTGAGAGCTCCAGAAACATAAAATCAACTTACGCTCTATTCAAAGTAAAAGTATTTTCCTTTATTTTAGGGAAAGTGATTTTCCTTTGAAAACAAATTCCACCTCCTTATTTTACCAAATGCCGTAAAATGAGAAAATTATTTTTCGAAAAAATGATTTTCACCCGTACTAAACACACCCTTAATTATATCATATCATATTAGCAAATTTCAGTGAAGGAGAGCCCTGAAGCAACGGTAAGGTTGTCTTTGTGTAACCAAAAGGTCGTAGGTTCGAACCGTGGAATCAGCCATTGACAAAGTCAGGTTAGGCTGTCTACAATTTACCTATTGGTGTGCAGCCTTTTCACGGATCATGCGTGAACGCGAGATACTTGTGCACCGGGCTGATTTTTTTTTTATATATATATTAGTAAATTTCAGTATTTATTTCATTAGTATGCTTAGAATGGTTAAAATCAAAGCTAATCTCAGGATTATTAATTCAATTTATCTGTACACATAAAAATTCTATTTGACAGAGAGTACCAGAGAGGGAGAAGAGAGAGAACAGAAGAAAAGAAAACAAAGGAAATAACCAAAGTCTTGCGATAATAAACCCATTTTTAGATCTCTCTCTCTCCCGTGACCACCTTCTTGTGAACCCTTGCTCTTCAGTTCAGGGGAGTATTCCGAATTCGCAGAGAGAAACTCAGCCATGGCTGCCGCTAATGCTCCCATCACCATGAAAGAAGCCCTAACGGTTATCTCTCTCTCTCTCTCCACTGTTATGTTGCTGCTAGGGATTTGCAATTGAGCTCAATTTCATGTTCTTCAATCATTCATTTCGTTTCTAGTGCTGCTATTTAATCTGAGTTTGTCCTGCTATGATCAATTCGTTTATTCACTTCAATTCAAACCCTAGTGATTTTGCATTTACTGCTCATCTCCGCTCCGTGTTGGATCTGCCCAGATCTTACGTGCTATTCAGCTCTTAGCTGTTGATGTGAACTTCATTTGCTGGATTAACCTGCTTGTATTACATGGTTCGATTTAACTTCAAGTTGGCTTGATTTTGCTTGGTTGTTGATTTGATTTGTAATTCAGTCAACCTGCTGGAATGTTGTTTTTAAGTATAGTTGATGTTTTGCGATGTGTGTTTGGGGAAATGGAGTTGAAATGGTGTAATTGTGATTTGCAGCTACCAAGCGTTGGGATCAATCAGCAGTTTATTACGTTCACTCATGTGACTATGGAATCAGACAAGTACATTTGTGTTAGGGAGACTGCGCCTCAGAACAGTGTTGTTATAATTGATATGAACATGCCTATGCAGCCATTGAGACGACCCATCACCGCGGATTCCGCTTTGATGAATCCCAATTCCAGAATTCTTGCTCTTAAAGGTATGATAGTTTTGACGTCTGATTGTTCTGTTAGCTTTAGTTGTTGAATTGTGATATCGACAATGTGGTTTGTTTTCTGCTTGTGCCTTTGTTGTTTTATCAGACCCATTGACTTTAGTAGCTTGTTGCTTGGGATGAACATGATATAGTCTTGCCTAGTTTTAGCATGTAACCTCCTTTTGTGGCTGGTGGTTATGATACTAGTTTAGAGCGTGTTCAGCAACAGCGTTTTGGGTAGCGTATGACATTTTTATTAAGTCAATACACTCATCAGATAATTTCTAGTGTTCGGTAACATAGTGATTGACTAACATTTCAAGTAGCGTTTAGTGTTTTAAGCAGCGTTTCTGAAAAAAGTTAATAGTATTAACGTTTGGCATTCAAAAGTTGCTTTTCATATTTTTTGGCCAAAAAATATCATTTGAAAATTTTATCTTTGGAAATTATCTATATCCTTTTATGTCAATTTATATTAATTAGCTAACCCAACAACTAAATTTATCGGACATATTTATTTCAACTGCTCATCTAAATAGCTATTTGCGAACAGCTAAATTGGAACCGATATGCCTGAACCGCTATCCGCTACCTGGATCGCTATCTGCGACTTGAACCGCTAATTTTGCCGAGCATGGCCTTACTTCATTCACACTTGTTCCTTCGCTGATTTGTATCTTCACTTAGCTGATTTGATTCATTCGTTAGGTTTATCAAAAGTCTCTTAACATGCTCTACTGACATTATTATGCTTAATTCTATTTAATGTTAAACTACTGCAACCTTCATTTTTGATGTTGGATCCAAAACAGGGAGCAGTACTTAGTCTATCTCTATCCTTGTTTTTCCCATCTGTGGCCATGCTTGGAGAATTCTGTTCATCTTTTTATCATTGTTCTGGTGTTAATCTTCTTAAAAGCCATTGTTACCCCCCGGCCCCCCCAACCAAAAAAAAAAAACTTCGGGTGATAAAAGATTAAGTCAAAGTCTCTTTACACTGTTTTGTGCTTCTTATGTGTTGAGAAATGGCAGCAATATACACTCAATGTAGTCTTAATCATGGATTAGAATGTAACTAAGCCAAACCGAGCCTGAGTATGAGCCAGGCTCGTGCTCGGCGAGCTTAAAAGTGTAGCCTCAGCTTGGGCTCGGTTTCACATTGGTGGGCTTAGAGCTTGGCTTGGTGTGTTTTTCTTTTTTTTTCCCCTCCTCCTTTTGCTTGGAAACAATTTTGAATGCAACATTGAACTAACTAAAGTTAAGATGTTAAATATAAGAATAGATTCTGGAAACAAGAGAAGGGGAAAGAGAAAGATTGCCAAGAAAAATTTGCTATCCTAAATTCAAAATTTGAATATAACTATGAACCTATAGAATAACAATAAATATTGTCTTTGACCATGCAAATTTTTTTTTAAAAAAAAAGCCCAAAGAAAGCAAGAATACATAATTCTTTTGTAAATAAATATATAAAGAAAAAAACCACAACATCTGAGACGAGCCGGGCTGGTCTCAGGTCAGTAAGGTGAACGAGCTGGCTATATCTTTGCTAGGGCTCAGTTTGACTCGAGCCTAAGCAGAATACGAGAGCTCAACGAAGTGGCTTGGTTTATTCATGGATCTATGGGAATAGCTGGGTTAGGCATGTTTGAACCCATCCTCCATTGTGGTGGGAGTGAACAGAGGACTTTCAAGTGACACTTGTAATGATATAGTATTCTGCAATTCAAAATATTTGTCATTAGTGTATTTGCTTGCATCAGTTTATCTTTTTTAGAGTTGCCTTTTTTTTGGGGGGGGGGGGTTTGGGTAAATTTTTGAAATCATATTCCTGATTTGCATCATTCTTTGTTAAGCTCAACTTCCGGGGACTACTCAGGATCACCTTCAAATATTCAATATTGAAGCAAAAGCGAAGATAAAGTCCCATCAAATGCCTGAGTTGGTATGTTGCCTATTTGATTCTTTATTGTACATTTGGTTCTACTTTTGGTTATTAGCTCACCATAATCTTGATATGTGAAGATGGCCTAATATCCTTTCTTTTATTTTCGTAGGTTGTCTTCTGGAAATGGATCACTCCTAAGATGTTAGGCCTTGTTACACAGACCTCAGTATACCACTGGTCAATTGAAGGCAAGGCTTGATTGCATATGTGCAGTTACCTTCTTATCTTCTTTGGTGAAATGTGCTGATTGCTTATCATCTTACCTTTCATGTTGTGTTTAGGTGATTCTGAGCCTGTCAAAATGTTTGAGCGGACAGCAAATCTTGCAAACAACCAAATTATCAACTACCGTTGCGATCCTACAGAGAAATGGTTGGTTCTGATCGGAATTGCTCCTGGCTTACCGGAGGTAAGCTTATATCTTTCTTCTTTTTAATTAACTCGGGAGATACATTTTGAAGTGTTGTCTGAGGGAAACATTGCTTTAATGCTTTGTCATTGATATTCGTGCAATAGGAACATGGTATTAGTTATTGCTCAATAGATAGATAAGGGCGCGAGGCTCAATCAATAAGATTAATGTTCTTAATGATGAGGTGATAAATTCTTCGTTTAATGCCAAGCAAACTCTATATTGAACCCTACCCTTGAGTTCAGCATGTATATATGTAACTTACTCTTAAGAGCTACGAAGCTCAACAACAACTACTGCTACTTCCTCCAATGTGGATCTCAGGTTAGCACTAAGCAGATGTAGATATAGGCAGCCTTACCTCAGCAGGTAGAGGGACCAATTCTGACACTAGGAGTCACTAAATTTTTGGTTTAAACAATTTCTGATGCAAGCTGGCATTAAATATGAAGGCTTGATTACCATGATGCCAGCCTACTGTCTAAGTCTTAAGCAACGAATTCACATAATTATTGTGTTCCTCTTGTACCCCTTGAGCTCTTGTCCTTTCTTAGCTGTCCTTGGAAATGCTTAAGTTCTTCATCTGTTTTGATGCCGTGTATCATATTCTATCAATTGTTGACCACCCACTATTCTTGCATAGTGGAAATGAGTGTAAAATTCTGCTGACAGCTACACGTTCCTTACTTTTGACTTGGTACAGAGGCCACAGTTGGTGAAGGGAAATATGCAGCTGTTTTCCGTGGATCAACAGAGAAGTCAAGCTCTTGAAGCCCATGCCGCCTCGTTTGCTCAATTTAAGGTCTTCATCCATTTTATCTTCTATTTCTCTTTGATGATGCGTTTATCAGTCCTTCGTCTTTCTGCATCAGTGTTTCGTCAGCGTTTTTTTTTTTTATAATTTTAATAAATAGGTGCCAGGGAATGAAAATCCTTCAACTCTTATATGCTTTGCCACCAAGAGTTCCAATGCTGGACAAGTGACTTCAAAGTTGCATGTCATTGAACTTGGTGCCCAACCAGGTATTTGTATGGCTCACATTAATCATATCATAAACTTTGTCGTGCAATATTTTTGGATGCCTGATGCATTTATTTTAATTGGTTGATTTGGTTATGTGTGATAATTGGTTAATTGATGGAACATCCTTCCACAGGGGGAACTCTTGGGCATTGGTTTGGTTATGGCTATTTTTTATAATTCTGGAATTCTAGTCTTTAAAAGGCTGAAAGAGATTAATCACTGAGTTCTTTGCTAGTATAGGATTTGTTGGTGGATTGCTAGTATTTTTTATCAGTCACTACTTAATGTTCCTAAATTCAGCTGTTTAAAGAATGGGGCTACTGTGTTCCCTTTGTAGATTCAGCCTTGCTCTAAAGCCTTATGGGAATTGACATCGGGAAATTTATTTCAGGGAAACCTGGGTTTTCGAAGAAACAGGCAGATCTATTTTTTCCACCGGACTTTGTGGATGACTTCCCAGTGTCAATGCAGGTAAATTTAGTGACCTTCATTACCTTGTTGTAGCCTAGCTAATTATATTAGATCCTTTTTACTAACTATCCGGGTTTCTGTGCAACAGATATCTCAGAAATACGGCTTGATATTTGTGATCACAAAGCTTGGTCTTCTATTTGTGTATGACTTAGAGACAGCTAGTGCAGTCTACAGAAACAGAATCAGTCCAGATCCGATTTTTTTGACAGCTGAAGCATCCTCAGTTGGTGGGTTTTATGCCATCAACCGACGAGGTCAGGTGTTGCTAGCAACTGTTAATGAAGCAACAATTGTGCCTTTTGTTAGCGGCCAGGTCGGTAGTGGATTGTGAATCTTTAATGTTTTGCGTATCTAAAAATTACAGTTGCATTAACGGTTTATTTGAATTTGCAGCTTAACAATCTAGAGCTTGCAGTTAATCTTGCCAAGAGAGGAAACCTTCCCGGAGCTGAAAACCTGGTAAGTGTTTTTCTGTAATTTCCAGATGGTGTAACAATGTTTTGGGAATTCAAAATCTTCCCTTAAATCTATTGAGTTTATTGTGATAAGAAACATTTGGTCAATGAGTTTATTTTAGTTGTTTTACGATTCGTATATGGGGCTATCTGCAATTATAAATATCTATTTGATGTATGATCATGGATTCAGAATGTGGCCGATTCGCGACGAAACAGCCGCATCAGAAAGGTTTTTGAGTTGGCCAAACCGCATTTCCGCCGCGATATGGGACGCGATTTTCACATTATAGCGATTTTTCCATATCACGTCTGAAACCGCAATCGTGATTGAAATTGTATTTTCAATCCTTGTGTATGATTAGCCCTTATCGTGGATAAACGGACTCGGGTATGGGATGTCGGACACTGGTACGGATCCGAGTGTTTGGCCCATTGAAGCTAAGACTTTAGGATGCGGAGACACTGTCCAAAATTTGGACACGTATATAAGGACTCATCATTTTATGTGAAAGTTGCAATTTCAAATTAATCTTTCAAGAATATTTCAATAATTAAAAGGTTGTTCACTTATCAAACCATTAAAAAAATAGTGGAACGAACAAGGAAAAAGACCATATATTCTAATTTTTTTACCCCTGCTGCTTCAGAGTTTGGATAAGGGTCTGACATGTATCCCATGTCCTATCCGGAGAGTGTCGTGTCCGACACGGGTACGGCAGGGTAAAATGAAGAGTCCGGTAATCGTCGGTCTTGATTGTTTTTAACTGGATCAACTTAATTATTTGATTGCATCAGTAAGAAATTGGAACTACTATATCCTATTGCAGGAGATCAATATTATGGTGCATTAAATTGGATGAAAATATGGAGTTCGTTGCCAATTTTTAAATGTCTAGCCAATCCATTCTGTAGTACCCAGTTGGGTGGTTATGCATGTCTTCTCAATATTTCCTTATCCCATTAAAACCTGAGGTGTCTTGTGCTAAAGCTGCATTATCTGAAACTCTCAATAAAACTGGATAAATTCTTACTGAAAGCATGAACTACACTCATTGGCCGCAAGCATTGCTCCTTAACTGTTTGTGCAGTGTAAAACAACCTACTCTAAAGGAAAACTTCAATTCGTTTACTTCCATAAGTTTGCTAATGTTTGAGCTATTGCCTTGCATTTGTTTTCCAGGTCGTCCAGCGGTTTCAGGAATTGTTCTCTCAGACAAAGTATAAGGAAGCAGCTGAGCTCGCTGCAGAATCTCCTCAGGGCATTTTACGTACTCCTGAGACTGTTGCCAAGTTCCAGGTATTGCACTTAATTCTTTGCATTTGGGAATAGTCCTTTGCCCCTTGCACCTTGCCAAAATCTTAATTTAACATGTTCGCTGCTTTTCCTTTGAGTGGAAAATGGAGTTCGAATTTAGAAAAGAAGCTATTCTCGTTGCTCTAGCATTGGCATCTGCTGTTGTACCTCTAGCATTTCTAGACGGAGCATTCATAGCATGGAGAACTAATTCAGCAGGAATTGCCTGTATTTTTGTCAATATTTTGCAGAGTGTTCCTGTGCAAGCTGGGCAAACACCACCATTGTTGCAGTACTTCGGTACTCTGTTAACCAGAGGGAAGCTCAATGCCTTTGAGTCATTGGAATTGTCTAGACTAGTTGTTAATCAAAACAAGAAGAATCTCTTGGAGAATTGGTTGGCAGAGGATAAGCTTGAATGTAGTGAGGAGCTTGGAGATCTTGTGAAGGTTTGTTTGGGATCTTTACTCTTGCTTTTCTTAAGTTTGCTTGCATACTTCAAATGCATGCTTAATGGTGTTGATTTTGGTGCAGTTTCTTACACCTTTTTGTTACCTCCTTCTTTCCTACAGACAGTGGATAATGATCTTGCTCTCAAAATATACATCAAAGCTCGGGCAACCCCAAAGGTTGTTGCAGCTTTTGCCGAGAGGAGAGAATTTGATAAGATTCTTATATACTCAAAACAGGTGTGCACATTATCAACATTTTGTAGATTGTGCATGTCAGTGTAAATGCTGTGCGGGGAGTGTCTAACCTTAGGCCGCCTGTTCCTGTCACCAGTTCCTGCTGGCCTTGGTGTGGATGGGGTTTGATTAGTCTTCTCAAGTGGGCAGTATGTAGGTTGTCTTAGTTTGATTCATCTTTGTAATTGTCTGACTGGGTTCGTGACCTCTGAATCAAAACGAACATTGGCTAGGGCATCAACATCCAGAGAACCTTCCTTTTGCATACCATTGCCCTCTCCTGAGTGATGCTTAGTAATCTTAGAAGCAGCATCTGCAATTTTCTTATGGATGTGCACCCAGGTGAATAGGTTGTATGATAGATCAAATTCCTGATAGAATGAGTAGAAAAGTTCAGCTACAGTGTTGTGTATGTGTAGGATGTGCTTAGTTTCTGTATTCTCAGAAGCATGATAGAGGCCCCGTTATTTGGGAGGACTATCAATCACTCCTGTCCTGTTTAGTGAAGAGCTGGCAATTACTCTTTTCAGATTTAGGGAGATCCACCCGCAAGTTGCGTCAATGTGCTACTTGTCCAGTGTTGTTGTGCTCTGCTTAAACAGGCAGCCATTTCTTTCAGGATTTGATGGGGGACTTTTCTGAGTGTCATTGGTCCTGTAATGTCTGGTTTTATGAAGCTTTGCCATTTTGTAATTCTTGGGGAGCTTAATATCAGTTGTGCCATTGCCATTGCAGGTTGGATACACACCTGATTATTTGTTCCTTCTTCAAACGATTTTACGGACTGATCCACAGGTAATCTTCCATTGGTAGTACGATTTTCTTGAGAGGTTGATAAGTAAAATTACTTACATGATGGTCGTTGTGCAATTTGCTTACTTTGCAGGGAGCTGTTAACTTTGCTTTGATGATGTCTCAAATGGAGGGAGGATGTCCTGTTGACTACAACACCATCACAGATCTTTTCCTTCAGGTTCTGTAAACGAATTTGTTTTAGTACATATGGTTGGAGTAGTTGATCTGGAAGATTAAAAGATCATTAGACTTTGTGCTTACTAGAAATGTGCACAATTGTTCAAGTTCCCTTAACTAGATTAAGCATAGTGTCTGAATATACTGACTTATGCTAGATGGTGATGACATTTCTTTCTGTTTCTCAGAGAAATTTGATTCGTGAGGCGACAGCATTTTTGTTGGATGTGCTCAAACCCAATTTGCCTGAACATGGTTATCTGCAAACAAAGGTTAGAACTTAAGTTACCAGGTGGCCCTCTTCACGCCATTATGCTTACGGCGATTTGTTGTCTGTATCCATAACTCTTCTTACACTACTACTAAAACTTCTCAACAGGTTTTGGAAATCAATCTAGTCACATTTCCAAATGTGGCCGATGCCATTTTAGCTAATGGCATGTTCAGTCATTATGATCGACCTCGTATTGCACAACTATGTGAAAAAGCTGGCCTCTATTTGCAGGCTCTCAAGGTAACATATTGATCTTTCTTTCTAATTATGTAATTATCTTTCTTTTCTTGTATTCACGGATGCTTTTTCTTGTGTGCAGCATTACACTGAGTTGCCTGACATTAAGCGTGTCATTGTCAATACACATGCCATTGAGCCACAGGTTGGATGATGTGTTACTTGAGTAACTTAATATCTGTATATGTGTACATTCTCTTCTAACTAATTATTCTTTATTCAGGCACTTGTGGAGTTCTTTGGAACGGTCTCTAAGGAGTGGGCTCTTGAGTGCATGAAAGATCTTTTGCTTGTCAATCTTAGAGGTAACCTACAGATAATTGTACAGGTAACTTCTCCCTCTTCCCTGCCTGCATTTCTTTTCGTTCATGTCTACTTAGACTTCCTATGGGGACTTAGTCTTACACATGTTCCTGTGTAGGTTGCCAAAGAATATTGTGAACAGTTGGGTATTGATGCTTGCATAAAGCTTTTTGAGCAGTTCAAGTCTTATGAAGGATTGTACTTTTTCCTGGGTTCATATTTGAGCTCCAGGCAAGCTTCTTGTCATCATATTTTAGTATAATAGTTTACGTGCTGTTAAGTTCATGCACTGTTTTTCTCATGTTCTCATTTATCATTGAACAGTGAGGATCCAGAAATACATTTCAAGTACATTGAAGCCGCTGCTAAGACAGGGCAAATCAAGGAAGTGGAGCGTGTTACTCGGGAATCTAATTTCTACGATCCTGAGAAAACAAAGAATTTCTTAATGGAAGCCAAGCTTCCGGATGCAAGGCCTTTGATAAATGTCTGTGACCGTTTTGGTTTTGTGCCAGATCTGACCCACTACCTCTACCGGAACAACATGCTCCGTTACATAGAAGGTTATGTGCAAAAGGTTGGCTATTTGGACCCTGGTTTTGGAATAATTGAGTGAGACATTCTGGTGTTTCTGTCATATGTGAAGACTGCTTTAATTCATCATCACTATTTTGTTATATTCAATAGGTAAATCCTAGCAATGCACCTCAAGTGGTCGGGCAGCTACTGGATGATGAATGCCCTGAAGATTTTATCAAGGGGCTCATTCTTTCTGTGCGTTCTCTTCTTCCGGTGGAGCCTCTTGTTGAGGAATGTGAGAAAAGGTGAGCTATGTTCTCTTATTCAGCTTACCTCCAATTTTAATGTTCTTTGTCAATCTTATAACGTTATTTCTTGTGTCTAGGAATCGTCTGCGCCTGCTCACTCAGTTCCTAGAACACCTTGTTAGTGAGGGGAGCACTGACGTACATGTTCACAATGCTCTGGGTAAAATCATAATTGACAGTAATAACAACCCAGAGCATTTCCTCACAACCAATCCATACTATGACTCACGTGTTGTGGGTAAATACTGTGAGAAAAGGGATCCTACTCTTGCTGTTGTTGCTTATCGGCGAGGACAGTGTGATGATGAGCTTATTAACGTCACAAACAAGAATTCTCTCTTCAAACTACAAGCAAGGTAGGTTAAAAATTGAACCTGCAGGAATATCCTAATGTCTTTCATGCGGTTTGTCCTCTCTTCTGCTGTGTTTTTTAGCCATATGCTTGGCTTATTTGCAAATATATTTCCTCTTTAGGTATGTTGTCGAAAGAATGGATGCTGACCTCTGGGAGAAAGTGCTCAGTCCAGACAATGAGTACAGAAGGCAGTTGATAGATCAGGTTGTCTCAACTGCTTTGCCAGAAAGTAAGAGCCCGGAGCAAGTTTCTGCTGCTGTGAAAGCCTTTATGACTGCTGATCTTCCCCATGAGTTGATTGAGCTTCTTGAAAAGATTGTGCTTCAAAATTCTGCTTTCAGTGGGAACTTCAATTTGCAAAATCTACTTATCCTAACTGCTATTAAGGCAGATCCTTCGAGAGTTATGGATTACATCAATAGGTTGGACAACTTTGATGGACCAGCAGTTGGAGAAGTGGCTGTAGAAGCTCAACTGTATGAGGAAGCATTTGCCATCTTTAAAAAGTTCAATTTGAATGTTCAGGCTGTGAATGTACTGCTGGATAACATCCGTAGCATTGACCGGGCAGTGGAGTTTGCTTTCAGAGTCGAAGAGGAAGCTGTATGGAGTCAGGTTGCAAAGGCCCAACTTAGGGAAGGACTAGTCAGTGATGCCATCGAGTCATTTATCCGTGCTGAAGATGCAACTCATTTCTTGGAAGTGATCAAAGCTGCTGAGGATGCTGATGTTTACCACGATTTAGTGAAGTATCTTTTGATGGTGAGACAGAAGGTGAAGGAGCCCAAGGTTGACAGTGAGCTTATATATGCATATGCAAAGATTGATAGACTTAGTGAAATTGAAGAGTTCATTCTTATGCCAAATGTTGCCAATCTTCAAAATGTTGGTGATCGTTTATATGATGAAGCTTTGTATGAGGCAGCCAAGATAATATATGCATTCATCTCCAACTGGGCTAAGCTAGCTGTTACACTTGTTAAGCTGAAACAGTTTCAAGGTGCTGTTGATGCAGCCCGTAAGGCTAACAGCGCAAAAACATGGAAGGAAGTCTGCTTTGCTTGTGTTGATGCTGAGGAGTTTCGATTGGCTCAGATATGTGGTCTCAATGTCATCATACAGGTAATGCATATGTTCCTGTGTCTTCTCAAGTAATGCCTTTGTTGGTGACAGTTCTTGTTTCTACTCTACTTGTTTTCTGAATTATGAATTTCTCCCTGTAGGTGGATGACTTGGAAGAGGTTAGTGAATACTATCAAAATAGAGGATGCTTCAATGAGCTCATCTCTCTAATGGAAAGTGGTTTGGGATTAGAGCGGGCACACATGGGTATCTTCACCGAGTTGGGAGTTTTGTATGCCAGATATCGTCCTGAGAAGCTCATGGAGCATATTAAATTGTTTTCAACTCGGCTTAACATACCTAAGCTGATTAGGGCTTGTGACGAGCAAATGCATTGGAAGGAACTTACTTATTTGTATATCCAATATGATGAATTTGACAATGCCGCAACAACTGTGATGAACCATTCTCCAGAAGCATGGGATCACATGCAGTTCAAAGACATCATTGTTAAAGTTGCAAATGTAGAGCTTTACTATAAGGCTGTGCACTTCTACTTGCAAGAACATCCTGATCTTATCAATGATGTACTGAATGTTCTTGCTTTGCGTGTAGACCATACACGTGTTGTAGACATCATGAGAAAGGTGCCTCCATTGCTTGTCAATTCGCACCTTTGTAAGTCAGTCCTTTCGTTGTGTTATTCTGATCTTTCGTTTATTGTTCAACAGGCTGGTCAACTTCCTCTTGTGAAGCCATATATGGTAGCGGTCCAAAGCAACAATGTGGCTGCTGTAAACGAAGCACTGAATGAAATTTATCTCGAGGAAGAGGACTATGACAGGCTTCGTGAGTCAATAGATTTGCATGACAATTTTGACCAGATAGGTCTTGCTCAGAAGGTAGGACGGCTGAGTACCATCTCCTTCATTAGGGAACTGTTTGAGTAAAGAGTAACTCTGACCACAACTACATTTGGTGAACACAGGTTGAGAAACACGAATTGCTTGAAATGAGACGTATTGCAGCTTATATTTACAAGAAGGCTGGCAGATGGAAGCAGTCCATTGCATTGTCAAAGAAAGACAATCTTTACAAAGATGCTATGGAGACTGCTTCTCAATCTGGTGATCGTGAGCTTGCTGAGGAGCTTCTTGTGTACTTCATTGAGCAGGTGTGCTTCTGTTTGTGAAAAACTCTAGAGGGTTTCTGTGTTAGTTATGACTATTGTTACCCACCTCTGAAGCTTGACTCTGATGGTTGATGTTGATTAGTGACTCATGATCTCAAAGGCATCTTTTTTTTCCTTTGCTCCCGTCACTGCTCTGAAATCTTCTTTGCAATAGACTTATTGCTCCTAATGCCCGTGCAGGGAAAGAAAGAGTGTTTTGCGTCATGTCTCTTTGTATGTTACGATCTCATTAGAGCTGATGTTGCCCTGGAGCTGGCATGGCTGACCAACATGATTGATTTCGCCTTCCCGTACCTGTTACAGGTGAATCAAGCTGTTATTGTTTGATCTTCCTGTGTATACATAAACGTTGTAATCTTTGTTTACATTCTTATTCTTGTGCACAGTTCATTCGTGAGTACACGGGCAAGGTGGACGAACTTATCAAAGGCAAACTTGAAGCCCAAAATGAGGTCAAAGCAAAAGAGGCAGAGGAGAAAGAAAAAGTTGCACAACAGGTATCTATTGTTAAAATGCCTCATTGTCCAACCATTCTTCAACATTTTCCCTGTCCTTTTTTGCCAGCTCTCCAGTCTCCACGGTGTCATTTTTACGTTCACGCATGCTTTCTGTCTGTTTAATTGTCGTAATGGAGTCCTTCTGGTTCATTTTTCTTGTCCTGCAGAACATGTATGCGCAGTTACTCCCTCTGGCTTTACCAGCACCACCAATGCCAGGAATGGGTGGCGGTTTTGCTCCACCGCCTATGGGTGGCATGGGCATGCCTCCAATGCCTCCATATGGCATGCCACAAATGGGTTCGTACTGATTGCTGGGGTTTTGCGAGTGATTTGAGACTAAGGTAGGTAGTAGTGCTAGAAAATTTTGTAGGCTTGCTGTTTCCGCTTGCGGCAACGTCAATTTTTTCTAGTCGCTGGCTTTTGTTGGTGAACGTGCAGGGCTTTGGGCGTCTCATTTGTTGGGCGTGGTTTGTGTGCATCTGCCGGTTACCCGTAGGAATGTAATATGCCATTTTAAAGTATTAAAGTATTCTTTTGTTAGCCTCAGGCAAAGTTGCCCCCTCCCCCCAACCAAAGATAAAAACAAAAAGCTGGAGTATTCAAAAGGCAGTTATCTAGGTTTTACCACTTCTGTATGTCTATGCTGTTCGTTGTTGAAAATTTGGCAGATTTTGTGGATTCTGAAGTGGGCGTGGCATATTAGCCACTGTGTATAGGTTATAGGAATTTCCTAATCGAACTATTTGGTCTATTGTTATGTCTTTTGTTTCAAGGGTTATGATGACTTCAGATCTGTATCCTGACTTCTCAACACTAGTGTTAATTACAGACTTTCTGTTAATACATCCGACTCTTTCAAGCATAATGGGGCCTTTGTCAGTGCAAAATTGGATTATATTGGTATGATGAATTTTGTGTTTCTCTAACCTGATTTTCTTTACATAGGGCCCCCAGTTAGTGTTATGAGATCAAGTTGAGACCACCCGGTTCAATTGGGAACCCAAAGATTGTAGCTCGATTTTCTGACTTTGCTAACTAGTTTGCTAACCCCTAGTTGGTTTTCTTAACATTGCCCAAACATATGCTAGCCCACTGGTGGATGTCTAATCTGCTGCTCTGGCACCCATAGATTGTAGCTCTATTTACAACACAGATCTTCAAATCTAGCTCGATCTACAACAAAGATCATCCACTTAATTTGGGTAAAACAAGATTAAATCGACTTTTTGTTTTTCCCCCCTTTTCCGAACTACTCTATATGCTCTATCATACTGTGTCCTTTGCAAGTGTTACGCTCTCACAGTAGATAGAGATAGGGGCCCAAAGCGATAGGGGCCAAAAGCGAACAGGAATGATTACGGGTTGCAAACACCTGGACTGTACAATGCCCTGCAACTTCCGCCCCAAGATTGACACTGTTGAGTACCCTTTTTGCTATCTTGCAGGAACATTTTTCTTGGCGCCAGGCCTTGCCATTCCCAATCCCAAATCCCAAATGCATACAGGGAATTTACAAGAGCACACAATGCTATTAGGATCACAAAATAGACAAAATGTTCCCTATAGCTAAAAGTTAACTTGCTACCGAAGCCTGGCCGATCTCCTCAATCTAGTTTCTTGAGAGGCACCGGTACCTGACTCCAGTGGCTGGGACTGGTTGCTTCTTCTCTTCTTTCTCTGCGAAGGCTCACTAGAAGGTTGGCTCTGTTGTGTTGGCCCTCGCACCTCATCCTCATCATGGTCAACAACTTCTGCTTTGGTCACTGAATATGGCCATGGACTTCGACAACCCGGACAAACTTTTTCAGCCTACAAATAATGAATTTCTATAAGTACAAATTAGAGTAACCACTATTTGCAAAATGGGGGGTCTAATGGGACCAAATGCAGTACCTTTCGTTGGGAAAACTTCTTAATAAGACAGTACTTGTGAATTCGGACTGCACAGCCTTCATTCGGGCATGACTCTGCCTGTTAAGCCAAACCAATATGCATAACATTGAAGTCTTTTAAAACAAAAAAGTAGTAATAACAATGGCAGTATCTGTAACGTAGGAAAAATGTGACAAAATGGACTAATGCATCCCGATTTCTGATAAACAGATTATCAACCATATATTCAGAGAAAGTTATCAGATTGGTTATCAAATGTTGGCTCTTCAATAAATTCTCTCCAGCGTTGACTCGTTGAGGAACAAACCTCCTAGACAATTCATGAATATATTGTGCGATGATTATTTAGACATGAACTTCATATATCCTTGTAATTGACTTGTGTACTTAAACCACCCTCTAGAGAAGAACTTCCATTCCAAGTAACTACAGCATAATCTTGCCAGAATCCTAGTACTAGCAGAACCCAGAAACTAAGAAGAGGACACCTATTGTTGATTCCACACACAAGAAATGGAAAGCCCAACTTTTCAGTTAATGTGCCATATAAAGAGTTGAAATGGAGAGAAATACTTGCAGAATCAAAGAGGGCTGGCCAGAGGGAGAAAGGAGATGAAAAGCGCAAAGAGAAGAAGCCAAACCTTCACTCCAGCCTCATTGCAGACCTCACAAGCTGGAATCTCATTATGATGAAACCAACTTCGGAGATCAAGGAATGACCTAATTCCAAGTCCAATGTTACCATCTGGAGTAGAGGATAGCCATCCATCACGCACAAGTTCCTCGAGAGTCTTTTCTTTCTGAGACATTGAGAAATTCCTCAGCGCAGCAGGTGCATCAGGGAACTGTGACCCTGGCTGTGATTGTGATTGTGAACCACTTGGAACCTGTTCATTAGCCATTCACTGTCAACCACACCCTGATAGGCATTCCAAAAGAAGACCAGCAAAACACATACTAAGACACCTTATACAGATCTCCTGCACTCCTAAGTAGAGACACAAATGCCAAACACTGACAAGAGCAAGAAGCTTTGCTTCACTTGGAATACAAACGCGCCATCAAAGAGCTGATGATTATAAGCATGTCTCCCACCACAGTGAGCGCAGAGAATTGACAAACCTGATGCTCCAACTTTATATTGAGTGCATCAATATTGCTGATGCTACCTTGGCCTGCACCATCTTGCACAATTGCTTCTATCTGTAATTTCACAATATAGGATGAAATTGAGGTCATAGAAGAACACATCAACCCATCTTACTCAGAAATTTGCATTAATCAACCACAAAATACACTGGTTTGTACCTACGACTAT
Source organism: Selenicereus undatus (assembly GCA_017589665.1). NCBI lineage: Eukaryota > Viridiplantae > Streptophyta > Magnoliopsida > Caryophyllales > Cactaceae > Selenicereus > Selenicereus undatus. The sequence goes on along the minus strand of JACYFF010031952.1, from coordinate 98,663,375 downwards.
CACAAATAACAGCAAACTCAATTTGATAAAAGGAAATCCGCATTGAAACAAGTTATCACCAAACCCCTCAAATCATAAACATTAAAATTCTACGGCTCATAATACTGCTTTCTTCACTTGCCCATCAAGTAAATAAACGGATTATACGTCCAAAACCGGAAGTATTGGAGCAGCAAAAGCAAAGAAATGTTCTACTATCAAAAATCTACAAAAGCACACAATTAAACCGCTGCAAAATTCAAGTGGGAATTCAGCTAGATGAGCTTACAATGCCCTTGTAAAAGGCAATCTGAGGAACCGAATACTTAGTTCCAAGCTTCGCTTGCTCATCCGCAACATTATTGACAACCCCATAGTATACTTTACCATCATACTGATTTCTACAAGCTCGCAACTCAAATTGAACGAAAGAAAGCTCTTTGTTTATGTTCAACAGATAATCATTGAACAACTGCTCATTAACCCCTGCAAACAATGAATTAAGAGAGAGAAGTAACGATTCAGAAAAACATTCTGCAAATTTCGAAGAACAAATCGAAAGAGGGAGAATCAAGCAAGAGAAGTTACCGGGGTTTCGTCCAGTAATACCCTCGAAGATTTTGTGAAATTCTTCCGCAATAAGAGGGCCACGAGAAAGCAGAGATTGAATCAGAGTGTGATGCTTCCAGTTTAATTCCGGCATTTTTCAGCAAGATTTCGTGCAATCGGAACCCTAAATCGACGAGGGTACGTGAAATTGGGGACGGAAAGTAGTGTTGGAGATGAGCCCTAATTTTTAGCACCCATGGATTCGCGCCAAATATCAACGCCAGGCAAATTTTTTTTGTTTCTCGTTCCCCCCCCCCCCCCGCCCCTCCTCACTTCTTTTTTTTTTTTTTCAATTATTAGTTGGACAAAGTCACAAAACTGTAAAACCAAAAAATAATAAAAATAATAAGAGATGTCAAGGGCATAGTTTATTGTGACTATTAAAAATTTAAAATCATACCTAAGTAGCTTAAAATCATACTAATTCTATTAAAACAGTTTAAAAAACTCCCAAAACACACAAACACTTTACGTTAACAATGTACTACAAGAATATTAGTGACCGTCAAAAAGAATACAGATTTAGTCGTCAATGTCTGCCACTTCGAAGCTCAAAAGTAGAGCTAGCAAAAAGTTCAACCCGAATATCCGAATTTGTCCGACTCGTAAAAAATCGGGTACGGTAATGAATTTTTCGTCCGAATTTTCAATCCGGATACACCCTTTTTTATATTTTTATTGTCCAAACCCGGTTTTGACCCGAATTCGGCTTCGTCCGAATTGTTCTACCCAAAAAAAAATTAGATATTGGACATTAATTTTTTGTCCGAATTTTAACATTATCCGATTTGTCCGACCCGAATTCAACCCGAACCCGAATTTTTGCCAGCCCTACTCAAAAGAGACCAATCATACTTGTCTTTTCTTTTCAAGTTCCTTTATCTAGCTCCTCTTTAGACGCAATACCCGCATGTTTTTTTTTATTTTTAAACCACTCACCTACTTTAATAGTTTTTTTTTTTTTAATAACAGTTGAATAAAACCAGAAGTTTTCAACATCTTAAATCTATGTCCATGGACTCCAACATTGAGTAAAAATCATGCTTGTTCATTTTTCCTCGTTTTCTTCTTTTTTTTTCCTTATGTTCTAGAGTTTCCATCTCACTATGGTAAGTATGGGAATTGAAACGCTTAATGTCCAAACAAGGACTTAATAATTAATACTACACACAAATTGAAGTAATTTGTTATTTTCTTCTTCCTTTTTTTATGGATAAACAGAGTGTTTATTTGCTTTAAATGTCCAATCAAAGACTTAACACTTGATACTACACAAAAATCGGTGTAATTTGTTATTTTCTGCTTTCTTCTTTTTTTTTACGCGTAAACAAAGTGTGTATTTACTTTAAGTAGTGTTAAGCATAAAGCTTACAACTTTGCTAACTCGAACAAATCATACAGTCTTTTATATCTGCTTACAGCTGCTACAACTCTTTATAGCTGAATTGACTTTCCAGTCCTTCTAAAACATTCTATGACGATGTACTTTCCCCCCCTTGTTTATGACAATGTTGATTTCATGACAATGTCTACATTTTAAGATAATGTATATACTAATACTATCAATATAAAAATTTGTATGCATTTTTTTCTTATTTAGGACGTGTATTTTTTCCAAACATTATTTATTGATTTAAAACAATATATATATATATATATATATATATATATATATATATATAATAATACTATATGGTGAGCACAATTATGCTTGTTACCAAGTGTCTTTTGCCACTCTCCCCTCCTAGGTTCAAATTTAAGGGGAAATCTATTCATCAATTTCCTTGTAAAATAGGGGTAGATGTTGGGTAAATCTATTAGCCCATTAAATTTTCTATGAGATAGGGACCCAATGAGTAGCTTGCATTTACAAATAAAAAAAATTAAATATTTCATTTAAGTTAGAGTTTCAACGTAATTTTTTTTTATTGAAGTAATCAAACTGTAGGTGATGAAATTATTTCAGTCATTCCGTCACTAAATTGATCTATAGCAGTTTGTTGCTATTATTGCACAACTAAACATCGAGTGGCCCATCAATATTTGGCTTCGTGACGCATATCGTTGCACCCATTTTATACAGACAAATACAATTGTAGAGAATACAAGCAACAATAACCTCAATCTATGCAGTTTCATGTGAGGCATTTTCCCAACCAATATTTCCCATCTCTCCTTGACTATTCCAATTATTCTCTCAATTGTCATTCATAAAGAGGATAGTCAACAGTTATATTAGCTTTATGCAAAAAAAAAAGAAAAGAAAATATCAACCATTTATTTCATTGTTATTTGCTAATAGAAAAAGAAAATCCCCATATAAAAGAATCCTCAGTACTTTGATAGTTGAGAACACATTATATTTTAAAAGATTGTATTATATTTTTTTCTCAACCATTATGTCATTTCATTATTCATTTTGCACATAATAATCCTATATTCTCCTTGATATTAAATATCAAAAGGCGGAGGGTTTTTTTCCTCAATCCAGTTTCTTCAATGCCTTTGTGGATCCCATCTAAAGAAGACTTGTAATTTAATCAAAACAACCAATCTAGACATTTTTTTTGGATCCGTAGAAGCCACAAAAGGCAATACAATGGGGGAAGGCGGATATGGAACCTGAGATCTAATGTATCTAGTACATCAGTCTTCACCACTAGGCTAAGATAAATAAAGATTGCATCAACTACAAGATTACAACCACCTCATGTTGTAATACTAGTAGTCCTCGAGGCTATGTGCAGACAATAGGAAAGGGGTGTACAGGATCGCTTGTGCTGCTCCTGCAGTCTGCAGAACAAGGAAGACAGCTCACAAAGCTGTTGATCAAGGGACACATGAATGCCCTAAAGTATGCATGTATAACTAGAACTAGTACAGAGCTGCCCCAAGTAGTTGGTACATTACCATCAGTGAGACCTAGCAAATTCAGTTGGATTTTGATTCAGTTAACTTCGGGTTGGATCATACAGGGATTAACAAGGTTCAGTTCGACTTAGATTTCGAATAAATTCAATTTAAGTCAATTTCCGGACAATTGATGTTTAATCTAATGAGCTCTTTTGGCAGTAAGAAATAACTTCAGTGAAAGATGTTCGATTTGAGTTTGCTGCAATTCAAGTCATTTCAGTTTCAAGCCAAACTTCAGATTTGCTATTTAGGGTGTCCCGCAGCTGCTTGGGTATGATTTCAGGTCACATTCAATTCAAGCTACTTGCTAGGGCGTAACTCTCACCGGTTACATCACTCATCACTGTCAACCTAGACTGGAAAAAAATCAAAATAACCTTGTCAGAATAGGTGAAAGGCCATACAGCCACTCAGGGAACTGGGATAAGTTAGCAGAACCCGAACTGGTTGAAGCAACTAAAATGGCTGGTTAGCTATAAAGTTGACAAGATCATACACACTGGCAATAAAGGTAACAACAGGTAACATTTCCAACTAAACTAAACAAATGCATAGATTCATTGGTGTCATAGCTCATCCAAGTTTTCCGATTGTACCAAAACAACAAAATTATGTCTACAGAGAAACAGGTCGAAAATATTGTAACAAGTTTCCTATAACAGCACCATCAAAACTGCTCAGCTAGAAAACCAAATAAACCGTCCAGCTATAGTTTGCAGATCCCAGAATCCAGATAGCCAACAGCGCGCACAAAGATTAAAAGAATCCTTGTACAATGCAAATACATCTGGTTTCTAACATCAGTGGTCGCTTGGCATGCTCTTGATGATATCAGAATCACCTGAGAAAAGAAAGTAATTACAGTTGAGAAAAAGTATTTGCAGTTTGAGCTATATTTATCAGAATCATCTGAACCTGGATAGCGAACAGCTGTTTCACATACCTGGGTCAATGATGCTGAGGCAGCAAACCCTGAAGTATTTCCCGCAGGCAGTGCCTAGATCAACATTGTCTGCCAGGGAAATTATTCATAGTCATCAAATGAGCCATTTTGCAACTCATATATCACATCACATTAACAAGGACAAAGAAGCATTGATCATGTTCATTGTTCAATGGCACCACATTATCGTGAAGCTCATGTGCTGATCATCCACAACGACAAAAAGACTATTACATCAAAGATAACATTACATGTATGTATCCAGCGATCATAAAAGCTATCATCTAAAGAGATTATTGGAATCTCTCCACACCTTGGAACATCTCAAAATCAATCCTTCCATGCAACGATAGCATGAAATGAGAAGAAAACTCAAATTACAAAAAAGTCATTGATCCAACATTAACACATAAGTGGTAAAGATGAAGAAGAGAGTAGACACAAGATACTTACTGCCATTGTAATGGTGAACTCCAACCTTAGCCAACATAGCATAGTACTCAATCTCAGACTTCCTGAGTGGTGGGCAGTTGTTTGAGATTATCACCAGCTTAGCTGAAAAAATGGAATGCATTTGGTAAGTATGCAGCTATAGCACAGAAACAAAGCAGCAGCTTGTTTAATGAGCTGCAAAGACAACAACTAAAAGCAGCAAAACATCATAAGTCTAGTTCTAGATAACAAATCATTGGGATTCTGACAGCTACCAAATGTAGGGGAGCATTACATCACAAATACAAGTTATCAAGAGACTTCCACGACTTAACTTCAACGACATTGAAGCCAGGCACAGTACAATACAGACTGAATTTCTCATCTGCATTACAGATGGTACTAACCTACACTTGCTGCACCTCATCTCTACTAAAAAGGCATCTGGAACCATGATTCTAAAAGCCTAGTAGCCTATTTATCACTTCTTCGTCCCAATGTCATTAGGTACAATTAAATTTACCCATAAGCAGTCACATAGCTCTAGTCAATCAGACGAATTGACAAACTGAAACTCATCACAAGCAGAGTTGAAGCACCAAGCATTTCTAGTCTTACTTTGATAATGCTAACAGAGCATAAACATATCCACAATAAGCTGTAAGTCCATGTGCTAGGAGCTTTCTCATAAAATCCATAATCAACAAACTCAGTGGTCTCTGCAAATGGGGTAAACAGGATCACAAGCAACACCAGTATAACACCCATAAAGATTTACCATAGAATAAACTCAAAAAATTCAGAAAACAACTTCCATTTATCAAATTGGGTCACACAGCATAATTTCACACCAACCCCACATTCTAGCAATCCATTTTCTACCAAATACAAGATCAACTCAAATTGGGACTAATTCAGTGAAAAGTAAACTCATCAACATCTACTACACGATAGAATCTAACTTGGGAAGAGCAGACTATTGAACTGAGGTTCAGAGAGAGAGTGAAAAAAGGAGTCACCTTTGGAGGTCCTGAGGGTCTTAAGGACGGTCTTGTAGCCAAGAGTGTACTTGCCACTCTTCATGACAAGAGCCAACCTGTTGTTGATGCTCTCATGGGTCTTCTTCTGCAACAAAAATTCAATCTTTTAACACCATTTCCTATCTACCCACCAAAACAAGAAAAGGGAAATGGGTACCCGTACACACACACACACATAGACACACACACACAGAGAGAGACAGAGAGAGAGAGCTTACGGTCTTCTTGGCGGCAACCATGGTGGCGGGCGGCGGAGGCTGGGGAGAAGAGAGAAAGGGGTAGAAACTTAGCAGCGGCTGCACGTTCGAAAGACCTACTGCAAATTAGTGGGGAGGGTCTTATAACTGGGACATTATTAGGGTTTTTGAAATGGGGCGAACCACTCCTAATTGCAAGTCTATCCAGCCCATGAATTATAGGGCTATCCACCAGATCAGATCGAACTAAATTCGTATTCGTATCGTATCGAATTTAAACGGGTTTAGAAATTTTTGATTAGAACTTAACTCGTTTATTAAATGGGTTAAAATTCTGATCTGTGCCCATTTATTTTTTAAACAGGTTGACCTGAAATTTACTCATTAACCAATTTAATATACACGGGTCATGTTCAGATTATCCGGTTACCTGTTAACCCGCTTTACATTGACTAAAATATAATTATCGAGCATTATAAATCAATTTTTTTATTTTAATATAGCACCATAATGCAACCATTATTTATGATTCACGAGAATCACAATCACAAATATCAACTTGATTAAACCACACATTTTCACAGTTCCCTCCAAAAAGTACAAGGTAATTGGGTAAATTGATCAACTTATTTAATCCATTTAATTAAACGGGTTAAATGGGTATTTTTTTCATGTCAGAATTCTCAACCTGAACCTAACCCAATTAATTAAACGGGTTAAATATGTCAACCCATTTAATTAAATGAGTTGAAAATCTTTACCCAAACTCACTTAATTTTGTGTTCGGTTCGGATCAGTAATTATATTGAGTTAACTTTTGATAGCCCTAATGAATTATATATAGCCTAACCAACAAGTAGCCCAAACATAATGTACACGACTTGTAGAAATAAACTCCTGTATTTACACCCTCCTAT
>JACYFF010031952.1:98633199-98655945 GCA_017589665.1 Selenicereus undatus | reverse complement strand
TTTAAGTCATCAAGTTATGTCAAAAATTTTGGTTAGCAAGATAAGATCTATTATTAGAGCTTATTCTTTTCATTAGAAAATAGAGATTTGATTATAGGTAAAGTTGGTTGAAGTAGATTGAATTTGGTATATTTCGTATATGATGGGTAGAAGTTGGTTGAAATAGTGGGTTGAAGTTGGTTGAAGTTAGTATTTTTTTTATTGAAGTTCGTGAATTGAATTGAAACTTATAAATTAGTATTTACCAACGAAAAGAACAAGACTTTAATCGATTAATTTCACCTTTTAAAAGTGCTACCGAAATGATTGATTCATAATAGCATCTTGCTAACACATGAAATTGAATTTATAAAATTTAAAATCTTAAGAGCAAATCAGCATAGGTTGCTATTGAATTAGATATCGTCCATTTTTGGGTTTTCATATCTTTCAATGCCAACCTTGCTCGATTTTTAACAAAACATTAATAAAATAACTACAAATAAGTCAAGTACTTTTTTTTCAAGGCATATAGAACGGTTTTAATATAATTTTATTTAGATTCACATACCCACCAAAAATCGGGTTTCCTCGAATATGAAAGAAATTTAATAATTAAAAAGCATGCAGTACAAATCGGCTTAGAAAATAATGCCTACCAATGACTATAGTTTATGGGTCTAAAGTCTAATCTATAAGGGCACGTACCCACCAAAAATCGAGTTTCCTCAAATATGGGGAAAAAAAATTGATTCGTTAGTTTGTAAAAGCCTTGTTAGAGCATATGTGGAGATTTCACTGGAGTCGAACTACTATTGTTCCAATAAATGATAGAGCTTTCTCATTACATATTTTCTCCATTCGCAAAACTTCAAAAGAATACAATCCTCTCATAACCAAAAACTCAAACAAAGAATTTCATTTCTATTATGAGGCAATGAAAATCTAAAAAATGCAGTTGTGTTTGATAATGAAATTTCAGACATCTTGCATGCCTAACTTCACAAAAAAGGACACCAAAAAAAAAATGTGTTCATCGTAGATTCCAAGCTTACACGTCTGTTGATAATTGTCTTAGGGCTCTTGTCATCCACTGCCATCTTAATCCCCCTGTTTTCAATATGTATTTCGCACTCCTATGAGCACATACTCTCAAGAGTTACATCAGTAAATATATATTAAAGAAATAATATATGATAAATACACACGTAAAAAATATATACACGTGGACAGTGAGAGCATGTTTCTATGAGCACCTAAGAAATTGCCTCCTGTTTTAGGATTTGTCAAACTCAAGTCTAACCGATTACTCAACCGCTGCAACAATAGAAGGATCCATCACTTGCAATTTGATTCAAATATAAGCATGGTGCTTTTACTCTTGATTGAATGGTTACATTGGTCAATAGCGGTAGCAATTACAACATCAACACAAGACATTGTCATGGTATAGTCGCTAGTTTGGGGTGGTGAGACAATTAATGAACAACAAATTTATGCCTCTCAACTGCAAGTAGAATATGTATTACATGCTTACTGATTTGGCTCGGGATGAGAAAATGGCTGTTGATGCCTACACCAAGGAGTTTCATAAACTATATGGTATGTCTTGCTTAGATGAATATGAAGAATTTAGGGTATTTAGGTTGTCTACAATATGAAAAGGTTTGTTTGATGCATTTGAAAAAGTGGGAGAGATCCTCTTGACCCAGTGTGGGATTTTGAGTATAAGTGTTATCCTTTTGACATTTGTGGGGTTGCATCGGAGTGACGCATATACATTAAATTTTTTCACAATGAATCCAAGATCATGGTCAACACTTGTCCAAGGTTAGTGAACTATAAACACAGAATCTTTTGAAGATAACTGAGACGAGACTCTGCACATTAGACTCCTTGGTGAGTACATTAATGAAGCTTATTATAAGAAGTTGCTGTAAATTTTTTGTTTTCGGGGTCTGTTTTTATATTCAGTCTTTGGGGATGAAATGAAGTCAAAATCATGCATACTAGGTATGCATGTAAATCCCTTTGAGCTTACTTTTACCATATGTTGGATATCTTGGCTAAAGTCACATTCTAGTAGTGATTTGTGCTAGTTTTTCATTACTGTTGAAACTATCTGATTTATTCCAATCAACTTTGTTGTATCTGATTCATTACCATATGCATGTTATATATGTTTTGAAAGCTCTTTGGTACAATTTTCACCCATGAAAATAGTTTTCGGAAGCTTCAAGCATTAAGAGAGAATTTCAACAAAGAAGCCAAACCATATCAGAATTCAAACCTGCATTGCTCGAGCTTGGTAGGAAAGTGAAAATTAGGTTTAGGGTCCCTAAATTTCTCAGATAGATAGGAGGTGTCCAAATAAATCACCACGATGAAATTTTAAGAATATTCCTCAAATGTAAGGTGTAAGGAAGCTTCTCTTTTACAGCTTATAGACAGCGAATTTTCAATACAAGAGGATACAGAAGATTAATACTATGGGCCTATTTTTTTCGTTGGTAAATTGGGGTGCGTAAAAGGATGATGTGGGTTGAGGTTGGTTAAGGTGGGTTGAAGTTGGTATTTTTTGTGAGGTGGGTTGAAATGGGTTGAAGTTGGTATATTTTTTTTGTGGTCAGTTGAAGTTGGCTAAAATAATAAGAATGTAATTATAAATGGGTGGGTTGAGGTAGGTATTTTTTTTCAGGTAGATTGAAGTTGGTTGAAATATGTTAAAATAGGTTAAAATAGGTTGAGGTTGGTAAACCTAAAAAGACCTACTAAAAGAACGGGGCCTACTTATACCATTTTCTTTTGTAATTTGAATTTGCTTGTTCATTGGTTTGTACAATCAGTAAATGTTGTCTCATGCAGTCATGCCTATTGACCATATGATTTTGTTGTTTATTTTCTATTGGTCATAGGGAGGGATTTGACCTATTTTCTTATTGGGTAATACTAAATGGATAATTTCCCTATTGACTAGTGCCCTGCTCGGGGAATAAGTCATTAGTCTTTGTAAGACTTTAAATAAACCTATTTTCTCTATTATAAGTAGATTTGATAGACGTCGATGAATGATATACGATAAAGTTGATTGATAGTTCTCTCACAAAAAATCTCTCAAAATTTGTGCCCGTAATGGGTTTATTTTGGGGGATGTGTTTAGAGTCTATACCTCATTTTGGCCCTTAGTGAGCTAGTTTTTACAAGATTAAGCGATGATTAGTCCGTTTAAGTGGTGGAAGAAATTTCTTTATCTTAGAGACCTATCTAGTCTTTGTTTTTTAGTTAACAGCCACATCTAGCCTTAGATCTCTAAATTGTATCTCGTTCTAGTCAAGGTCATTGTCTCAGTCTATGACCCCATACTTCAGAGTACCTTAACTCTGACCTTGATGATTCAAGAGCTCAGCCTTGTGTCAATTGGTATTAGACCCCTTAGAGATGCATCATATTAGTGTTAGAGGCTTCGGAACTGTATCCACTACTATTCAAAGTTTGGCTTTTAGATCCTGAATAATGACTTCAATCATTCAAGGAACCCCAACCCTGGTCTTGATGGATTAGTTGCTCCATATCACTTAGGCACCTTAAGCCCCGAGTAAGGGAAGTGCATGTTGCGAGGGAAATAGATGTGTGAGTATGTAAGGTGACTCAAACACTAAATAGATGAAATTGAAAGTGCATAGTATTGTGAGTGTAGCTGAATCTAATCTATCTTATCAATTTTATAGTGGATGCACCGATTATTGCTAGGTCATTATTTTTTCCCCTAAATGTGGACCTCCTAAAGTAGGAGCGGCATATTGCATGCACCGGCAGATCTACATTGAGTGTAGGGGTGTCCATGGACACCCCTAAACTCCAAAAAAAAAATAAAAAATTTTATTTTCAAATAGGTTAATTTAGTAACGATGTTGGTTTATGGACACCCCTAAAAAAATAAAATAGTGTATATTAGTAACGGTATTAATTTATGGACACCCCTATCCTAAGTGTCTGAATCCGCCACTGCCTGCATGCAAACTTTTATTCTTGTGGAGGAAGATAGAATGTTAGAAGATGGGATACAATGGGTAATATAAGCTAGTTTCAATAAGATAATTACTGAAGGTGAATGTAATATAGCAATTCAAGGAAGGAAAAATTCAGACTTTTTTTGCCAATTATCTAATATTCTAAAAGATATACACATTTGGTTGGCTCAAGACATTCAATTCAACATCAAACATGTTTTGGCTGGGTAAAAATGGGAGGGGATCCACTTCACAATTTTGTTTTGTTTAGATATTTATTTTTTCTCCGGTTTTGAGGACAATTATTCCAAATGACGTAGTCAGATGTACGTTTGTGAAAACAGATACCTAATAATTATCGATTTTTGATCGACCTTTGTTTTAAAAAGAGGGAAGAAACAATCTCCAACATTAAATTATACAATAGTTGCAAATATTAATCATTACATTGACTACCTTAAATCAATTTGCAATCAAATTGATTCCAATTGAGCCTTAGGCTCCGTTCGGCAAAATTAGCTGTTTAAGTAGCGGATTGCGGTTCAGGTAGCGGATAACTGTTTAGATAGCGGATAGCGTTTAGCGGATAACTGTTTAGATGAGCGGTTGAAACTAACGTATTCGGTAAATTTAGCTATTATGCTAACTGATTAATGTAAACTGACATAAAATGATATAGATAATTTCAAATGATAAAATTTTTAAAGGATATTTTTTGGCTAAAAAATATGAAACGCTACTTCGAAATCTCAAACGTTAATAGCATTAGCTTTTCAAAAACAGTGCTTAAAACGCTAAACGCTAGTTAAAATGTTAGTCAAGACACTAGTTTACCGAACACTAAAAATTAACCAATTAGTGTATTGGCCTGGTCAAAACACTAAATGCTACCCAAAACGCTGTTGCCGAACACGACCTTAATGAAAATTGCAATTACTTTAATATCTACTGTCAAATTATCAACATTGCCAATTTACCAAACGTAATAAATTACAAATAAAAACATCTAAATATATTATTTTATTGATTATTTGAAACATGTTAGTGAAATTCTTGGGCGCAGTACCCAGTAAAGACCACGATGCATTAGCTCGTATCATTCTTTTTCCTTTTTCTTTTTGAAGTGAACTCATCCCATCCCATTGCTTCTTGATAACTAAATGAAATCAATAAATTTCAAATACAATGTCAATGTGAATATTATTTTACTGTAATCGATAAACAATGAAGCAAATATAAAATATTGAATTAAAATATATAGATAGGAAGCAATGTTGGACCTGAACCGTCCATCCTTCAAGCATCATCAACTTCTTGCATTCCAGGATGATATAGAAATGAGGATGGTAGCTAGGCAATTCCTTATTGAACCATCCTTTCACAAGTTTAGAATCAACCATCACGTGTAGATCACTTGCTCCCATGGTTTGAGCTAGCTCCAGCCCACCTAGAAGCGCCAATAACTCTTCTTTTGGTGATGAACAATGACCATAATTCTCCATGAAGGCGTTGAGCATGGCACCTCTATGATCTCTAATAATTTTGCGAACCACTCACTTGACCCAGGTTCCCTTTTGAAGTACCGTCTGTGTTGAGTAGAATCCAACCATTCATTGGTGCTTCCCATTTAACAAATTTCTTAAGTTTAAGGTGCTTTGGATCTCCAAACACTAGTTCATCCAACTAAAGGGCTCTGCTATTTTCTTTAAATCGAGTGAAAAGAACAGCAATAGAGTCAATAGGGATCATACCTTCATCATTGAAAAAAGGGCATTATGTCAACGCCAAAGCCACCAAGTAGCGATTGCAAATTTCATAGACCAATCCAACGCCGTCACCAAGGGGAGGGCATCCGCCTTTAGATTCTCAAACACCCAATTTTGGAGCGGTAGTAACCATTTTATTTCCCATGTTACTAGATATTCCAAAGCCGATCTAAACAAACCTTGCTTGTGGACCATCTCTAAGGACATGCATGTATAAAAAATATATACATATACATACCGAGAACATATGATGTTGGAAGCGCATTAAAAATTGCCTGACTACCATAACACCTGACATGCCATACCTGATACGTCCATACTCCATACTCTTTCGATGAATTAAATCAGGAGTAGTGCAAAATTACCAGCAAACATCCGTGTCGAACCGGAGTTGGCAACTTCCGAGTTGAATCGTTTTCTTTTCCCCCCCTCTCTCTGTCTCACATTTCTTGGCCTAGGGTTTGCTCTCCATGGCGGAGGTGATGAACATGCCCGGCGCCGGCGAATCACTGGACCGCCGCCGCAACAGCAGCGAGCGCAAGGACGACGCTCCTCCCTCCGACTCTCCTCCACCGCCTCCTCCGCCGCCTCGCCGTCGTGACCGCGACTCCCGGGAGAGAAGAGACGATCACCGCGACTTCGATCGCCCCCCTAACCGCTACTACGACCGCAACCGAGACCGAGATTACAAGCGCAGACTCAGCCCTAGCCCTCCCCCCTACCGCGACCGCCGCCCTTACTCGCCTTCCCGCCGCTCCCCTCCTTTCCCACCATTTAAGCGCTCCAGGAGAGAGGAAGGTGGCTACGATGGCCGGAGGGGCAGCCCTCGAGGTGGATTTGGCCCGGGTGATAGAAGGTATGTGAGAGAATTTGAGCTCTCTTTTTGATATTTGTTCGTGAAGTTTGAAGGTGCATTTTCGTGTGGTTTAGCTGAAATGAGTGATGATTGAAGCTGAAATAGGTTATTGATTTGTAATGTTTGGTCAGAATTCTCTAGCTACTATACTAGTATGCCAATTGTTGGGATCGAGGTTTAATTTGGAAGGTTCTTGTTCGGATTGGAATTTGGAAGAAGCGGTATTAGAATGAAATAGATTGTTGGAGTTGTTGCTGGTGACTGGGGGGACTGAAAATTGACTGATATGGTGCAATCGAAGAAGTAGTTTGTGTGTGTTGGGGAATGTTGGGGTTTTTCCTTTAGTCTATGGCTCTTCATCGAGTCGTTTGTTGTGTGCAATTGTTGCACCTTTGATAGAATGTGAATTATCACGGCTAGCATAATTTGATGTTCTGTTGGTTGGAAATGGTTCAAAGTTGGGTTAGAATGGTTTTTCCTTTTTCTTGTCTTTTTCCCCCGGGGGTGCAGGTAGGATTAGGATTTCCTTATCAATGCTTGGCAATACAAGTGGTGATGCATATATGAAGTGAGTATCTGATTTGGGAGTGGTGATATTTATTGTCAGTTGATGTGTTTTTTTCCTTCTTCTATACAATTCTTGGAGTTAGGACATTGGTTAATGTTAGCCTGTTGACTTATCACAGTTCTAAGCTCTGCAGAGAAATTTGTTTCCTGTTGAGCGATGGTGACAATCACCTAGTTAGAATTATGTTGGATACTTTGATAATGATTGTCATGGAGAAAATGGAACTTATTTGTCTGAAATTTTGTTGCCCTATGTTTGGATAGCATAGAGCTTGGGAAGGGAGGCTAGTGAAGGGGAAGGGAGGAAAGCTTATTTATATTCACCTTGTTTGCATATCGAATTGGGGGAGGGGGAGTGGAGAGTACTCGCTAAAAATATTCCCTTTATCTTCCATACCCCCTTAATTTTTGGATGATTAGGGGTGAAATGTTCACCTTCTTTCTCTTCAATCTGGATGCACTTGGAAAGTGGTTCAAAGTTGGGCTATTTTTTCCTCTGTTTCCTTCTTTTGTTTGCCGAGGGGGAGGGGGTGTGCAGGTGGGATTTCCTTGTGAATGCTTGGCAGAAAATCCAATGATGCATAAACGAAGGGAGCATCTGATGAGGGGTGGTATTGATTGTCAATTGATGATGCGTATTTCCTGTTTCCATATGCTGTTGGAGTTAGGCGGTTTGGCACTGATATTAGCTTATGACCTATCAAAGTTCTGAGCTATGTGGAGAAATTTGTTTCCTGTTGAGTGGTGTCAACAATAACATAGGTAAAACCGTAAAACCATATTGGATATTTTGAAATTGAAATAAAATGGAAAACATTTGTAGTTGAAATGGTTGACATGATGGTTGTGTTTGTTTGCTTACAATTTGGCAAATAGTTGGATGGAGATTCATATATAGGTGCATGAGTAGTTGGGTGAGGCACAATTGACTCTTGTGGACGCATTATTTGGCTTGAATAGGGTACACTGAAGTCACTGATAAGATATGGGTTCTTATAATTGATGCAACTAGTCTGCTAGCTGTAAGCTATACGTGCAGGGGTTGAGTTTTGTGCGTTTCTCTCCTGTTCTATGACGAGGCCCATTTATGCAGCCTCTTAGCTGTAAATCTTTTCTACGAGGTTGATCATGCAGTTGGTTGACTATACATTCCCAGTTTCGCGTTTCCTGTTATTCATACTGCAAAAGATCCTTTCAATCCTTGGACCAAATCCTTGAAAAATTGCTTTAAACCCTTTGTGCTTGTAGATTTGTTTTGTGTATGTTTGCCGAATCTATAGATGGGGAAAGATGTAGGAGGTGATATGGTGCCATTCATCTCTAGTAAAGATGTTGAGCGTCACTGGATCCCCTTGGAATTATTTCCTTCATGGTTTCCACAATCTCCTTTGGAGATCCTGTTGGTCCTAGATTTGTGGTATAGTTGCACTTGCACTATTCGTTCTGGTTTCCTCAGAGGATTTGATATCATCTTGTTTTTTAGTTGCGGGGCACTGAATGGTATGTATCCTTACCTCATATTTGGTGCGACTTATGAATCTTTTGCATTTGTTATTGTTCCAATACTAGTGTCTTTTTATACTCAATGTACTTGAGTAGAACAGCTAAGTTGTTGCTTATATAATTTGTTTCTTATGTATGTTTAACTTCTGTAGTTCTATGTTTTTCCCCCTCTCGCCCCCCATCTATATTTTTGTTTTTAACCATGTTGGTGATCTCAATTTTGCAACTGCAGGTTTGGTTATGATTACCCTGGTGGTTATGAACGTGAAATGGGTGGTCGGCCTGGTTATGCTGATGATAGGCCTCATGGTCGATTTCGCTCTGGCTTTCCTGGAGGCCCACCTGGTAATTTCCTATTTGGTTCTTGCATGCTGTTTATATGGTAGCAAGTAGCAACGGGACTTGTGTGTACTCTTTGCTTGCTTGTGCAGTACTGAATATCTTGAGTTTCAGTTGCCAAATATTTCTCAAGTTTTTTGTTTGCCTTTTTTTTTTTCAATTGCTTGAATATTATGGTAAGATGGTGCTCTATAGAGCCGGCTTGTGCTGTTGATAGTTGGATAATCTTCTGGTGATGAGGCCTTCCGTATGCACGATCAAGATCTGACAATATAAGCATTGACTGCGCATTCACTGATTACTGATTATCTGTTCAATGATCCCCTCTATATTTAAGTTGTCTGACAAAACGTGGGCATAGGTATGATCCTATGAATAGGCTGTAAATCACTATTTCATCTTTGCCTGTTTTTCCCGATTGGTTTTGTCGGCTGTAGGGTAGAGTAAATGTGTCTTGGTTTACATCATACCTTCTGCCCATTCATCCTTCTCTTCTTTCATTCCAACCTTTTTCTTCTCTCCTTATGTGGGTTGCCTTCTATTACTAGTCACTATACTAGATAATCATCGCCCATCAGGTTTCAAATGTATGCCTGGAGGGGGACTGGAGTTTTGTTTCACCATAAATTGAGTAGGCCTTGGTGGCAGTAGAGTGCTTATTGCATCCACTTTAAATATGTGGAATGGACAGTGTTTTGCTGGTTTTCCCCATTGATACTGATTGTTTGATGTTTGTTCCCTTTCCAGATTGGGATTCAGGGCGTGGTGGTTACGGTGACCCTTCAAATGCGGGCAATATTCAGAGGTCAGCTATTCCACTGTGTAATGACATATTTCAGTAACATTTTCTTTGGTTGCCTTCTTCCTTCTGCTTCCATTTGTTTATGTAGGCTGCTTTCGTTGGCTCATGGTTTCAGTATGCTGGTCTGAAGTTGCTAATTTCTGCGATCTCTTTGAATCTTTAGTTGCTAAATACTCTTATGATCGCGTTATTCGGGTGCATTGTGCTGGTTCTGAACTAAATCTGATTAGTTGGATAATTGTTACAAAAGCTTGGGGCATTGAGCTTTGCTCAGAAATATTGGTGGATTAAACTGAAAACAGAATCCCAATATTGGTGGATTGAACTGAAAACAGAATCCCACCCCCTGCTGCATATGCATGCCTCCCTATGCGCGCGTACACACACGCGCGCACACACACACACAGATTGGTTGCCCCTCCCCCTTGTTAACTTTAAGCCCTTCGTGTTTACGTATTTTTCTAGGAAAAAAACCTTGATTCCCTTCTTTTTTTTGTTGGTGTGAAGGGAGGCATTCATGCCTTCTTAGTCTAAAAAGGCGTGAGTCGCATTGAGGAGCAAAGGGTTCCAAGGCCCGAGGCGTGAGCCTCGAGGTGAAGGCAAAGGCGAAGGCGCACGCATCATGGATGCGCGACACACCTTTACACAGATGGCTCAAATGTACTCAATAGATAGATTTTGCCCAAATGAGTTATATGATTCATTAGATATCAATATAAACCGTGACAATGTGTTCAAAAAAGCTCGTGAAATAGTTTAAAATACAATACAAAGTAAATTATATTATTTGAACGCAAATCAAAATGCTAATAAGTAACAAACATTCTCGCTATAAGTTTTTAAAGGAAAGAAAAAAAATCAGATCTGAGAGGACAGGAAAAATGGCTTCTTTAACTCAGAAAAATATAATAAAATAAAAAAATATGGTTGATTCTTTCCTAAATAAAAGATAAAAAGAAAAGGAAAGAATTTTACCCTATATAAAAAATTAAGACGGAAGGAAATCTGTACTAAATAAAAGTATAAAACTATGAATTAAAAAGGAAATAATATGCACAAATTCTAACCTAGCCGCTTCCCATCTAGACTTCTAACGACCCCTCACACACGATGGAAGAAGAAATCCGGTAACTGGAGCCCACTACACTAATTCCAGTGAAGATCGACCACCGCCCACTACACTAATTCCTGTGAAGATCGGCCACCGGAACAATATGAAGATGCACATTCGACCCCCTTGGCACCGTTAGGTTTCCATACTTGGCAATTCGAAAATTGGGGTTTTTTAATCTTAGGGTTTGTCAATTGCATGAGGGATTATGCTCAAAATCGCGATGTAAGACTAAGATAAGTGTTAATCTTAACAAAGTTGGTGATTTTAAAGGTCAGAAGTTCTCCTCTTTGTTATGTAGCTTCCCTTCTCAATTAAGATCAATAAAGCCCTTGCTTTGGTTGCGTTGCTCCTCAGATTGAGGCGTGCTGAGGCGCACGGGTCGATGTGCTTAAAGGATTCGTGCCGATGTGCTTAAAGCAGTGGTCACCTCATCCCTCAGGGCGCCTCTGGCGCGCTTTTTTAAACTTAGCACCTTTATAGGTGGGATTTGCACCTTGGTCGCCAACAACAACTTTTAGGAACTTTACCAGTTGAACTAACTGGCACCCATAAACGCCTTTATTCTCTATGTACCATCATTTTGCCAGGGGCTTTTAAAGATCTGCTTGGTTTTGTACATCATGCGTTTGCTGTCTTTGTAGACTTTTTCTTTGTGAGTCCAGGAGGCTGGTTATGACTGGTTTTCCCTGCTTTTGCAGGGAGGGGTTGATGAGTTATAAGCAATTTATTCAAGAGCTTGAGGATGATGTACTACCATCTGAAGCTGAGCGTAGGTACAGAGGCTGCCTGTATTTCTTGACCAATATGAATTCGAACGTTCACACAAATTTTGTGTCTGAACTGATGAACCATGTGCTTTGATTATTATTTAGATACCAGGAGTACAAGTCAGAATACATTTCAACTCAGAAACGTGCATACTTTGATGCACACAAAGATGAAGAATGGTATCCTATGTTCTTTCTTCTTTTCTTCGTGGTGGTTGTATTTGTCTTCCTTTGCCAACTATCTGCTAATTGCACTTCAACTGTGAAATTCAGGTTAAGGAACAAGTATCACCCAACAAATTTGCTGTCTGTCATAGAAAGGTATGCCGAATTTATATTTGGAGTTTGATTATTGCATACAGCTAGCTACATCAGGCTCTTAATCGGAACCCCCCCCCCCTGTGTAGGCGGGAAGAAAGAAAGAAAAAATACATGTAGTTACCATTTTGATGCTGGTCTTGGACTAGCTTGCTTTTCTTATGCAGACCAAAAGCATAGCATTTAGCATGGTAAGAAGTGTGTTTGTAACCTGTGTAACATTCATGTGTTATTGTATTTATTTAGGAGGAATGAACTTGCACGTAAAGTCGCAAAGGACTTTTTGCTGGATTTGCACAGTGGGACGCTGGATCTGTAAGATCTTTACTAATATATTTGCTGAGTCTTTGGTCCTAAGGATATTGTTTCTGTGTCGGTATGCATCTATTCCGTACTCAAGTTTGATGTTCATGCAGAGGTCCTGGTGCGACTGCCTCATCCGTGAATAAGTCGGGTCAGACAAGTGAACCAAACTCTGAAGATGAAAATGATGTAGGTGGTAAAAGGAGGCGGCATGGGCGGGCACATGCAAAGGAAGCTGATATGTCAGCTGCCCCTAAGGCTCATTCAGTTAGTTCTGAGCCAAGACGAATTCAAATTGACGTTGACCTAGCACAAGCGCTTGTCACAAAACTGGACTCTGAAAAGGGTATCCAGGATAATATCTTGTCTAAAGATGATACTGAAAAGATGAACAGGGAGAGATCACACAGTGGATCAATTGGTCCAGTTATTATTATACGTGGATTAACTTCTGTCAAGGGCCTTGAGGGCGTTGAACTTTTGGATACTCTCGTGACTTATCTTTGGCGTGTTCATGGTGTGGATTACTATGGTATGCTTGAAACAGCAGAACCTAATGGCCTCCGACATGTGAGGGCTGAGGGAAAGAGTTCTGATGTTCCTGGTAACGCGGCGGAGTGGGAAAAGAAGCTTGATTCACATTGGCAAGACAGGTTGCGGAGCCAGGATCCATTGGAGGTCAGAACTGCAAAGGAGAAGATAGATGCGGCTGCTGGGGAGGCTCTTGATCCGTTTGTTAGAAAAATTAGAGATGAGAAGTATGGTTGGAAGTATGGTTGTGGGGCCAAGGGGTGCACAAAGCTCTTTCATGCTGCTGAGTACGTCCACAAGCACTTGAAACTCAAACATCCAGAACTTGTGATGGAACTTACTTCCAAAGTGCGTGAAGATATATACTTCCAGAATTACATGAGGTATGGCTTGCCCTTGTTCTTCTTGTATTTGTGCAGTGACTAGCAGGATCATGTGTTGACTACATTTCTCCCCCCCCCCCTGCAGCGACCCAGATGCACCTGGCGGTCAACCGGTAATGCAGCAATTTGTGCCGGTATGATCCATGAACCCAATTGTAATACACCTGTTGTTTTGCCTTGGTGGTGCCTAAATCAGGTTGCTTCAGTTAGTTTGTCATTGGTGCCTTTGAGTGAGGAAATTACGTTCCTATGCTTCTGCATCTTCTGAAGTCTAACTAGATTGGAGAAAATGATCAACTGAAAATTTTGTTGTTCGTTTTTGTTGAGCTTTGTCTAAGCTATCAATTATCAAGTGATGGTATAGCTTCTTCATATTTGCTTCTCTCATGGTTATAGATTTTTGTCCACCCCTTCCCCCCCAAAAGAGTAGCAATTTATTGATTTACTTGTATAATTTTCACTCTAATGGCTGCTAAGTACTAACATTAAGTGTTGACATTTTCTCTGATTTCTTGCTGTGCAAATGCCAGCAAGGCTGTAAGGGTGTTGATGAGGTTGGATAGAGTTTTATCTGTTCAAAATCGATGCACAGAAGCTGACACTAACAGAACAACTATATAGATTCTGTGTTATGGTCTCATTGATGATTATTCTTCACCTTCAATTTCTAATTTCTTTCTAGAGTGAAAAAAAATATCTTTCCTATCTGAAGGTCTCTTGGTGAAATTTAATTTGTTTTGCAGACTACCTTCTTTATGAATAGAGCAGTTTAAAGGGTTTCCTCATATTTCCTTTCCTGTAATTATCATTCGTTGGCGTTGTGCAGAAGGACAAGATGCAGAGACGAAGACCAGGTGCAGACAATCGTTTGAAAGATGACCGAGGTCCCCGTAGAGATCGAGAGAGGAATGGTGGTGAGAGATTTGATAGATCAGAGAATCCTCCAGCTGACTCAACAAATAATGATGGTTCTGATAAGGGCAACCCTGATGAACCAATATTTGATAACTTCGGTGGACAGGGCTTGCGTGTTGCTCCATTTGCCCCCGACATCCCCCCACCGCCTGTCTTAATGCCGGTTCCTGGTGCTGGGTATGTTTGAATTGTTTCATTTTGTGTTTGTTGTTGTGTAACTTGGTGTATGATGTGTTGAGGCAGATGCCTGTCTCAAGATGGAGAAGAAAATTTCTTTTGCTGAAAGTTCATGGATTATGCCAGATTTGAGGAAGCAAGCTGTCTGCTAACTAGCATCTAATCTTTATCCTTCTCACATAGAAACTAAACTGAAAAAGCTAGCTGTACTTGAACAAAACAAAATTATTTTTCAACTGTTGGTTGGCTTTTTTTTGGGCGTGTTTTTTTTGGGGGGGGGGGGAGAGGATGGACATGGGGCGGGTTGAATCATATCCACACACATACCCATTTTCGAAAATCATCCCCATACCCATACCCATCGGATTTTGTATTGATATATACCCATATACGTCGGGTGTTTTGGGTTTACGGGTTTTACTCGGGTACATATAGAGTATGCAAAGTGCCACTCATATTCAACTCATATTTGCATACAAGTTATATTTTGATTGGTAATTTCAAACAACGCTAATAAATTCATGTCCAATTACACTCACAGAAAATAAAATTGTAAAAAAAATAATAATTTCATTTCTACATAAATAAATACTATACAATTAGAGTTTCATGCGTAACATTTATTTTTGGGTTTTAGCATATTTTTGTTGTATTGTATTGGCAAATCGAGTACACAATCAGTTTCGGATTTTAGGAATTCATTCCCATACCCATACCCATACCTATTGTCGAACACAATGCCCATACCCATACCCACTTGAAACCCATTTTCATCATCCATGTGGGTGCTACGTGGGTGGGTTTTAATCGGGTTTGGGTAACATTCCCATCCTTAGGGGGGTTCTAAATCATATTTTCCTTGTTTTGGTTGGATGCCTCTTTTCAACAGTGGTATGAGAATGTGGTCTGCCACTTCACCCTTTTTATTGTGGACATTTTGCCATAGGAATCCAATTGTGCAATCCTGCACTTACAATGAATTCATGAGCCCTAGGAGCTAGAATATGCCATTGCATTTGGTGGAACATGTATGCATTGGGATCAATTGAAGATTAAGCCTACTAGATGTTATTTATTAGTAAGCAAAGCTTACTTGTGATTGCAAATGCAGTTGACCATATTAATTAGCTAAGCTTACTTATAATTATAAATGCAGTCCACTGGGACCTTTTGTTCCAGCCCCTCCTGAAGTTGCGATGAGGCTTATGAGAGAGCAGGGTGGTCCTCCGCCTTTTGAAGCACCAGGGAGAAATGGGCGAGCTGCTGCACCTCCAATTATTTTACCACCATCCTTCCGGCAGGACCCAAGACGCCTGCGAAGGTGATCTCTTGGATCTTTTCTATGGTTGAACATGTTGTATTATGTCATTGTCCTTGTATAGTGCTCTATTTCAGGCTGTCTCTGGTTGAACGCCAGTTAGAGTAAAAAATAAGAATTCTTTGACTTGCTGAGGACATTGGCTTTTCTTAATTATCTAACTTTTCGGAAGAGTGAAATTTAGTTTGTTTGGGTTGAAATTAGTCACAGACTTCGAGTCTATTGCTGCATCTTTGACTGATTTGCTTCGGGTGGAGTACTTCACATTCTTGAGAATGTTGGAAATTAACAGAAGTTAACAGGTTGAAACTATCTAAACTCTGGGTGCAGATGTCTTTTCCTTTCTCTGGCCAGGATCTCATTTTTCATTTCTGAGAAATGGAATTAAATCTCAGGATTTAGCTGAACCCAAATCTTATAACTATACATGCTAAAAGTATGGACTTGATGGTTGAATTATGCACTGGCAGAATCAAGCCATTCTACGGAGTGTTCCTTCCTGGCTGTTGTGGGCATCATAGCAAGTACTCTGATGCGATAAAAATGTTGCTCATTTGTCGTGCACTTATCATAAACGGAGATTCACTCCTTGCACATGCAAAGGGCAAACCTTGCACTATGTTCACTACCGTGTGCATGAAAAGTCCTGCCTTTGCTGAATTTCCATTATGCTTTTCCTGTAATCTTCTTTTTCCCTTTTGAAGTTCTTTGGGGAAACTGGAAACAGAAGCTTTTTAACTATGCTGGTTGATAGGCACTGACAGTTTCTTTTTTTTTTAATCATTCTGCAGCTATAATGATTTGGATGCTCCGGAGGATGAAGTCACTGTAATTGACTACAGGAGTTTGTGACGATGCTGTCCTGTACCGTTAGAGAGAGGACTCTTGATGCGCATTCTAAGTCTGAGAATCAGCAGCTTTGGGATGCAGATTGTTAATGAGCTTTGTCCACTATTGAGGATGGGGGTGGTCTTTTTTACACTTTCTTGTGACCTCTTCCTCGTATGACGATGATGAGGGTTGGCCTTTGCATGCAACTTTGGGTGGTAAATTTCTTTGCTCTTGACATAAATTGATGATTTTAGTGTAAATGTTACTTTGATAGACATTTTTGGAGGCATTCTTTTCCTTGTCCTTTTAGCTATCAGATTTGTTATCTGGAGATTATGGGACTTGTTATCGAAACATAAAGGGGCGCAATTGGGCTTAGGCATTCCATTAGTCTCTTGTTACTCTGTGGTGTTGTGTTAATGCCATTCCTTTTTTGAAAGTGTCAAGTTCTTTCAAAGACGATGCTTGAACGTCTCCATGTGAGAGCTTTGGGCGAGATTGTTTGGTTGATTTTTTGGTCATCATGGTCTACATCAAGAACCCTATGTGAAGGTAGATTTGGACTCTCTTACAAAACAGTATTCATCACAAGGTACTACAAAACTACGTATGGATGGGAGCGACATCAATTAGGCCTGGTCCCCTAAGCTTGATCTGACTCAGGTTCGGTTGAAACTCTTGCCTTTGGAGTCTCTTGTAACTCTTGGCCTCCGAAATTGCTTCTGTTGGTTCAAAGAATAAGATGTGCTGGACTTCCCTTCTCAATGAGTGAATCGTCCTTCTCTTGTTACTCAGGTTCACTTCTCTTCTCCTAACTCTCTCATTGTTGGGTACTTTCTTGCGAGGATTCTGGTATATCCATTCAGGGCAGTTTTCGAAATCCCATATGCCGGCAGCATCAATGGCCAGCCCTTCTCAATAAGTGAATCTTCTTTCACGTCTTGCAAGAATTTCTGGAGAAATTCATCAATTCTCCCCTCTGTTGGCCTCATTATGTCTGCAAACTCTTTTCTTGTCTCATCATCTAGGATTAGAGTAAGATACTAAGATGGTTGTGTCAAAAAGCGAAATGCCCCAACCTCCACCATGAAGCTCCTCGAGAATTGAGATGAGGCGGAAAATGAGCAAACCCTATATTATACGTCCGAGAACACATACTTTCTAAAGACATATTAGCAAATAAATATTAAAAAAATAGAATATGTAATAAATATACCCAAAGAAATATATGTAAACAAAATATGAGAGTATATATTTTCGGATATATCCAATAATTTGCCGAGGAAAGTAAGTGGCGTTTTCCATGCCTTTTGGGGCATTGCATGTTCCGTGTAGACAACAAATTTTCACGGCCTCATGTCTTCATTATGCATGTGGCTTCAATAACGAGTTTGGTGGTTGTTGGAGGGGCTTTTACTCTTCAAACTTGGGGCAATTTAAGGGTGAAGTATGAGCTATCACATATTCACATTCCCCTTGACCATGGGATCCGTTTACCCTAGGTAAGGGAAACTCGTCACATGTCACATTTTGCATTTAAATATGACCCCTCCTTTTAAATAGTTAGCTTCGCAACTAAAAAAAGCTCATTGTCTTATTTGTGTTTGGTTGTTCCACTCAAATTTTTTTTGAAAAATGCTACAGATAAAATTACCTGCAAACATATATATATATGTGTGTGTGTGTGTGTGTGTGTGTGGAGTAGAGTAATAGGAGGAAATTTCTTGTGTTTCATGTTCTATAGAAGAAAATTGAAAAATACATTTTAAAAGGAGAATTTTATTATTTCTAAACCCGTCAATAAGTACTCCTATTTCATATATACTTCAATTAAATATGGACACGAGATTCTTAACAAATGACTACAAAAAGCTTTTTACGAAGAACTATGCATCATTTTGGCAAACATAAAAAAATTAAATGTCATTTTTCAGGAAAAAAAAAACTTTTCTTTCTTTGAATTACAGAATTGCAACAGTATTATAGTAAAGCATAACTAGTAAGACAGTCCAATGAGGTTTTAATTTAATGGTTAAAGACTGAAGTTGGGTACATTAGGTCTCAGATCTGACTATCTTTCCTCCATTATACTGTAATTATACTGTATTGCTCTCTGTGACTCCTACCGACTAAACAAAAAAAAAACTGGTAAGACGGGCAAGTGAGAAAGGGCAAAAGAAAAAGAGGAAGACTCTTAACACTGTCACAGCATTTTTCACGGAAGAACAAGTGCCGCCAAGGTGGGCACATTGCAATTCAAGACAGTTGCAAAACCAGTTAGCAGTTAGGTCGGCATTTATTTCAATTTTGGGTGGTTTTAGCCTTTAATTCCACCATTACTTCTCCATCCATCCTCTATCCCCCACCCAACAACACTCTCTGACCTCACTTTCACTTTCACTTTTTATACACTTCTTCCACCTCCCAACGCAAGAACAGAGGGAACAGAACACAAAAAACAGAGCAACCCCACTATTCAGCTCACAGAAAAAACAGGGGAGGGGGAGAGAAAGCCCAAAGTTCACACCCAACCATGCCGATCTTCCGTCAAAAACTCATCTGGGCACTCGTAATTCTGTCCGTGCTTTCCGCCGGTGGTGTGATCGCTGCTTCTCCGGCGAATTCTCCGGCGCCGGCGGCGTCTCATGCGAAGAAGGCAGCTCCCCGTCCTCCTGCGCCGGTGATGACTCCGGCGATGTCGCCGGGGCCGGACTGTATGACGCTGATATACAACATGACGGATTGCTTGACGTACGTGGAGCACGGGAGCAACGTGACGAAGCCGGATAAGAATTGCTGCCCGGAGCTCGCTGGAATGTTGGATAGTAAGCCGGAATGTCTTTGCAATCTGCTCGGAAACAGCAGCGATTCGCCGGTGCAGTTGGATCTCAATAGAGCTCTCAAATTGCCTTCTATTTGTAGACTTCAAGCTCCCTCCATCAGCTTGTGCTCAAGTATGTGTCTACTTACTCATGTTCTCTTCGACTTATTCTGTATGAACTTATTTTAAACTAAATTCATTTGAGCTTATTTTAAATTTATTTTTTAAACTTATTCTAAATTTTTTTAGAATTTATTAATAACAAATTTATGAATATATTTGCTAAACTTATTCTGAACTTATTTGCTAAAATTATTCTGAATTGAATTTATTTGAACTTATTACTCAAAAAATAAGTGGAAGGGTAAAGGGCCTTACTCTAAGCTTCTCTCTTTTTCTTTAATTTTTTTAAGCTTTTGGCAGCAATTTTGTATACTAGGCCGCAAAATTTTCTCCAATCAGATTATTCAAATTTGTTCAATTAGAATAAATAAATAAAAAAGATGTAGCCATAAATTTTTTGTCCGAATTTTGTTTTTCCCCATAACATTTTCCTATTCTTATTATATGAACCTGCCTTTGATCCAAATTTAAGCTCGTCAATTTAATTGATTTAGATAAAGCTTGATATGATAATAAACTTCTCATTAGGTAGACTAAAATTAAAGGCAGTTCGGTGCACAAGCATCTCACGTTGATGCAGGGTCCGGGGAAGGGCCGCACCCTAGGGGGTAAATTGTAGGCAGCCTAATCTGATTTTGTCAGTGGCTGATTCTATGGTTCGAACCCGTGACTTTTTGGTCACATAGAGAAAACCTTACCGTTCAAGATTCCCCTTCCATAGACTAAAATTAACTATTTCCTTTTTATTTATTTATTTATTTGTGGGCACAGTGATTGGGATACCGGTTGCAGCTCCGGGGGCAGCGATATCAGCTGAAGCACCTTCGTCCACATCAGGTATATATCCACCTTGTTGGTGTTTTGTTTGGGGGGGGGGGGGATTATTAAGCTATTTTATCAACTAAAAAATTAAAGCATAAAATTTGGAGAAAAAAAAATTTATTACACAATGGTCTCAAATAATCACAACATTGGCCATTTCAAATGCAACGGATCTCTCATAATACTCTTTTCATAATAGCACAAGATTCAGTTGGATGTTGAGGTTATCAGCAACCTGATGTCCTTGTTCTTCAACATAATATACTGGATACGACAACAAAATTTGTCATAATTTTGTATTAGTCAATCATCACTCCTAAAAACTTTCAAGAGTTTCACCATGCATGTAAATATTACAAACTTACAATATATATCATCAACCAAACAACAACAACAAGTCTCGGGGGGTTCGCAAAGATCCAGATATAGGCAGTCTTACCCTTACACACATTACTGCACGTAAAGAGACCGTATTCAATAGCAGAAGGTTTACAATATCTATCATCAACCAATCTCACGAATTCTTTTCTTAAGATCGACTTTTCTTTTCTTTAGATGAGACGATTTCACGGGACAAACTCACAGTTTAATAAGCTAACCGAACTGAGTGCAATACAATATACAGGGATGTCGGTGGCTCCAAGCACTACAGTAGAAGGTCCTGCAGGTGGGAAAAATGGAGCCCTAGCCTTAACTTCTTCATGCAACAATCTACCCTATCTCATCCCTGTCTTAGTACTTGCTTTGCTGTATTGACACCTTGAAGAGATTGATGATGAGATCTAGTATACATACACTACTACTACACTCCCCTTCAAATCTGCATGTATTTTTAATTTTTAATTGTTTGTTTTTGACCATTTGTTCCTGTAATTCTTGTTCTATTTTAATTCTGGTAGTTGTTTTGGTTTAATTTCAGCACAATTTATTTAATTAAATAATTACATGTAGGGGATTTTATTATTGGTTTCACATGCTGACCAGTGATCAGCATCAGCTGGGGACTTGGGTGGTCATGCCTCATCTTTTGTGCATTTATTTATTAATCATTATTGGCTCTTCAAAATATGTAGTTAGACTAGCTATCAAAGTTATTTATGTTACACCTAACTTTTGGCTGGATGACATGTATCAATCTGGTGTATTGGGAATTATTTAATGCAGACAATGTAGGTTCCTATTGCCCTAGACTATTGGGAATTAGTAAAATTAAAGCCCCTTTTTGCACTAAAAAAAAATAAAAATAAAGTTGAATTCAAAATAAAAAATTATTGTTACTTTTAAATAGATGCCCTCCTCATCAGAGGCATAAAGTTGCTCAACTTGTCCCAAAATTAGGGTTGAGCAAAAAAATCGGGTACTCGGTTTCAGATTCAAATTCGGCTCGGATCTGCCGGGTTCATACCCGAATTCGGTTGAATTGTTTGCAACCGGGTCCGGAGCCGAGCCATGAAAACTTGGAATCGGAACTGGATCTAGTCAGTTGTTTTTTTTAATGTCTTACTTAGTCGGTTGTCATTGACATCATGTGTTGTTTTTTCGATGCCACCATAATTTTCGACTATAAGTTGGTATTACTAAATTTTTTTGTTAATGTATAATACTATGTGAAGATTGTATTTTTTTTAATGCTTGGATGAAATGAAATACTATTTATCAGCTAATCAATTGGACTTTAATGCATGGTAAATGTTTAGTTGCCACTCCATTAAATCTGATTTGAATGATTGATTAGTTAGCTTGTTGGGTATATTGGTCTTTTCACAAAGTCACAACCACAAGCTAAGAATTTAAATGAAATGAAATAAAACAAAATAGAAAAAAATTAGGAACCGGGTACCCGGCTCTGGACCCGATCCCAAATAATTTCGGGACTGATTCCAAAAATTCTGGACCCAATTCTATGAAAATAGACTAGGTACCCAGTCTTACCAAGTCCTACTTAAAATAACAGTACTATCTAAGTAATATCACTTAATGTTATGTGTTCTATTGATTAGAAAAGAGAGATAAAATCTAATAATAATAATAATAATAATAATTAAAATATGCTTTATTTTGGGATTTACACCCCCAAAAAATAGAGTGAACTTGTAGAACCGAATGAATATCTTAATACAATTGGGTGCATATTTAATAGGGATGGCAACGGGCGGGTTGGGGACGAGGCATATTCCTCGTCCCCGTTCCTGTTCCTCATTGCAGGGGAAAAATTCCTCCTCGTCCTAATCTCCAACAGGAATTTTTCCCTGCAAATTTTTTCCTTTTCTATGTGAAAATTATATTATAGGTTGAATCTTGGATGTTAAGTCGAGATGCTTATCAGACTTAGCTCAATTAATTGTACAAGGCTCCTGTAAGTTCCATGCAACGCAGGTTTACCACATTTCATCAAATTTTGTAATTCAACCCAAATTAAAGTCTAACAAGTTTATGCAATCAAAGCAAAGTCTAAGAAGTTAAACACAACCCAACCAAGGTATAAGAAAGAAAATAGGGAT
>JACYFF010031952.1:98570766-98633189 GCA_017589665.1 Selenicereus undatus | reverse complement strand
TCGACTTTTAGGTCTATTTATTCTCAATAATTTGTAGAAAGGAAAAACTTACCCCACCGCCCCACTTCCGTTTCGCTATTAATTTTTCTAAAGTTCGAATTATTGACAATAAATAGACCCGAAGATCAAATATTAAAACCAATTTCTCCATGTTATATTATTTATGTCCAACAACAATAACAACACTTCCTAGTATGAGTCTCGCTTTCGCCGGGTTTGGGAAGATCCAGATGTAGGCAACCTTACCTGTACCAGCATCTCTACCCGTGGAGAGGCTGATTCCACGAGACATTATTTATGTCCAAATCTCCAAAATATAAATTATCTTTTTGGCTGATTTCCAAAATATAAATTATTATGATTTAATAACCCCAATCGTTATTATTAGAGCTGGTAAAAATTCGGGTTTAGATCGAACTCAAGTTAGAAAAATCTGACAATGTTAAAATTTGGACAAGAAATTGAGGTTCCATACCTGATTTTGTCCGAGTCAGACAATTTGCACAAGGCTAAATTCGGGTTCAGACTACAGGAATATAAAAAAATTATGTTCGGATTCAAAATTCAAACGGAAAATTTATAACTATATTCGATTTTTTTTGGGATAAGACAAATATGAGTATTCAGATCGGACAACATTTTGCCATTGCTAATAGCAGTAGCAGCGTGAGGGAACGTGGGTGACACAGTGCCCGGGTCTGATACGCATGGCAACTTTTTCCTCCCAGCTAGCATGGCACGCGAGGCACAAGCGGGACAACACGTCTACCTATGTCTCCTCGCGGGCCACATTTAATATTTTTTTAATATAATTTTTTCTAGGGCTGGCAAAAATTTGTCCGACCCGATTACCCGAATTTGTCCAACCCGGAAAAAACCGGGTACGGTCACCAAATTTATGTCCGAATTTAAAATTCGGACAATCGGTCATGTCCGAATTTAAACCGGGTCGGGTTCGGGTTTGGAAATCCGGGTTCGGGTTGTCCGGATTTTTGAACCATTTCGGGTTCGGACAAATTCGGACAATCGGACAACCGGGTTCGGACATCGGACAACTATGTTTATATGTAATTTTAGTCCAAATTCTTTAGAAAATTTTATAAAAATAAATTCGGACAACCGGGTTCGGACATTGAAAAACCGGGTTCGGGTTCGGTCACACAAAATTTCGGTCAGAATCTCCTAAAATCATATTACAAATTCGGACATCCGGACAACCGGGTCCGGACATTCGGACAACCGGGTCCGGGTCCGGGTCTGGTCAGAGTGTCCGATTTGTAATCCGAACAGGGTCCGGGTATGAAGTTTTTGTCCGAATGTTCGATTTGTCTGGACCCGAATTGACCCGGACCCGAATTTTTGCCAGCCCTAATTTTTTCCTATTTTTTGAGTGTGTAAATAATTTTTAAATAATTTAAAAAATAGGTTGTGTGTTATAATTTGAGTCCATGATAAATATTTTTATTAGATGATTAAAATTGAAGTTCTATGAGTTTTAAAAAATTAAATTTTTTTTAATATGACAAAATAGAGTTTCAAAATTCAGAACTTTTACTGAAAATGCTCTGATTGTTACTCTCCATTTTTTCCAGAAACAGTATCAGATATTTTAACTAATATTGCAAAATGGTACGGCACAAACCCCATTCGCGTGCGTAATCACACGATTCTTCATTACGGTACAAATTCGACGGCCTTAATTGGCCCATTAGCAAAGAGTCAACACCGTCTTTACTCTCCACCGTTAGATCCTCTCGCCAGGTGTGAGTATCGGTGCCTGGAAGCCTCAAGTCCTCTCTCTCTCTCTCTCTCTCTCTCCCTCTTAAAAGTTAAAACTTTGCCATTCCTCCTTCGCTCGATTCCAGCGTACACGCGCCGACGTTTTCCTTTTCCAGGTACCCTTTAATCCATTTGATTTTCTTTGTGTTTTAGTTTGTCCATCGAATTTTTTGAGTGTTTTCCCATTGTTTTTCTTGGATTTGCCTTTCATTGTTCCGCATATTTCGTTGGATCTCTATTACCCTTGATTGATTTTTCGTCAACTATTATTGCAGCAATCTAGGGTTTGATTTCCAGGCGGTTCTTAGCTCCTTCTCGATTGTTATATTGCTCTATAATTTCTGGGGTTTCCTTGATTTTTGGAGATTAGACGAGGGTTGGATTGGATTTGATTAGTTTGAGCTTTGTTGGTGTTGCAGAGTTTCTTGGTTTTTGGTTACTGAATCGATAATTTTTTTAGGAGATAGGAAGATTCTTTTATGGCATTTGAATGCCAAGAAGCTACTGAGATTTGTTTGGCAAAGAAACCTTTGGATTCTTTTCTTCATCATCCTCATAAAGAGCAGTTGGGTCATTTCCAATTTGCAAAAGCCTCCGGTAGTTGTGAAAATAAGAAATATAGTTGGAAAAAGAAGGTTGTAGGGTCTGAAATATCGGGTTTGAGTTTAGAATTTGGCTGTAATAAGGTTGCTGCAGCCTCAGTTGGTCCAAAATTGGTGGCAACTGATGAGGGTTCTGCGGGTTATCGCCGGTCGATCACAGACCTCCCTCCGGCTTTGGTTTCTGAGATTCTTAGCTGTCTAGACCCAAAAGAGCTTGGGATTATCTCGTGTGTTTCGACTACCCTTCATAAGCTTGCTTCGGATCACTATGCTTGGAAGGATTTCTATTGTGAGAGGTGGGGTCTTCCGATAGCTAAGCCTGCAAATGTTGGGTTGGCCGATGAGAAGACGTGGAAGGAATTGTTTGTTGAGAGGGAGTTTAGGAGCAAAACATTTCTGGGACGGTATACACCTGATTTCTTGAGTGGCCACACAGATGCAGTTCGTGCTGTATTCCTGCTGGCCTCTGCAAAGCTGATATTCACCGCTGGGTATGACTCTGTGGTTCGGATCTGGGACATGGAAGATGGGTTGTCGGTTGCTTCGTCTAGGCCCCTTGGTTGCACAATTCGAGCTGTTGCTGCTGATACAAAGTTACTAGTTGCTGCAGGAACTGATGGATTCATCCAGTGTTGGAAAGCAGTTGATGGGATCTCTCACTTGTTCGACCTCAAGGGTTCTCAATCCATTGACTCTGAGTTTAGGCTTTGGGAACACGAAGGACCCATAACTTGTCTTGCCTTGGACCTCACAAGGATATATAGTGGATCATGGGACATGACTGTGAGGATCTGGGACCGTGCTTTATTCAAGTGCGTTATGGTCTTGAGGCATAGTGATTGGGTATGGAGTATTGCGCCTCACAATACTACTGTGGCCAGCTCATCAGGTTCAGATGTTTATATATGGGATAGCAATGACGGGACTCTGGCTGCAATTATCCCTCATGCTCATGTTGGAAATACTTATGCTTTAGAACGGAGCCATACAGGAGATTTTCTATTCACTGGAGGAGAAGATGGTTCGATACATATGTTTGAAATCGCAGATTGTGCTGGTGAAGATGGTGTATTTAAGGTGGCTACTTGGATCCCACATTCAGGTCCTGTCAGTTGCCTTGCATTTGAGTTTCCATGGCTTGT
This sequence comes from Selenicereus undatus, assembly GCA_017589665.1. Classification (NCBI taxonomy): domain Eukaryota; kingdom Viridiplantae; phylum Streptophyta; class Magnoliopsida; order Caryophyllales; family Cactaceae; genus Selenicereus; species Selenicereus undatus. The sequence goes on along the minus strand of JACYFF010031952.1, from coordinate 98,629,666 downwards.
GTCAGCTTCTAGTGATGGGAAGCTAGCCCTAATTGATGTCAGGAAACTTTTGAAATTCAGTCGACGTTCCTTGATGAAAAATCAGAACAGGATGCACCGCTCCCACCAGGCAACCATAGAGCCTCCACAGAGAATGCTGCATTGTTCTGGGTCTAGTTTGTTTTCAGTTGATATTGGGGTGGATCGAATTGTATGCGGGGGTGAGGACCGCATAGTGAAGGTGTGGGACTTCTCTCAGGCTTTGGAGAGAGAGATGAGATCTCGTGCCCAGAAGGCTATTCGGATGGAGAACAGGATGAGGCAGCGCAAGCTCCAGTCAGAGATGAATTCTAAGAGTGGCTGGGCTGATAAATGCTCGGCGGCAGCAAAGAAGAACCCCATCAATGGAGATAGGAATGGGGTCTGGCATAATAAACGAAGTGTTACAGGAAAGGTGAAGTCATAGCAGCAAAACGGTTGCCAGCCAATTGCTGCTATGTTCATCGAAGTAATATACCCGTTTATCTGGTTATATTGCAGTTTAAGAAAGCTAAGAGCGGGAATTTGTTAGTATAGTTAGGCACTGTGTGAATCTCATTTCTCAGCCATCACGTTAGTGTTTCGTAATGCATCCTTAGAACAGAATTGCTGGGGTCCCTCATTTTCGAAAATTCTAATGCTTTACGATCTTTCAGTGCCCCCCCTGTCTCCTGTCTCGCGTATGGCCCAAGCCAAACACATCCAACCCCCCTGAATCCTGCCTAGTGCAGGTTGTGGGGTGTCAATTGTGTGCAGTTTTATCCGGAATCTGAGATTTGAATTGCAGAATAGTTGTTTCTGATGATCCCTACATTTGAAGTCCGTATAAGTGCCCTTTTACATTGGCAGTAGTTGCAGCCTGCAGGTGCAGACCAATTTCGGTTTGTGAAAGTTGCATATGATAAACAGATGTTGATACTTATGAAACCTCCACGAAAGGTATTTTATCTTTACTTGGAAGCAGCAGGTGGGGATTTTACAGCCACAGTTATCGGAAACGCTCCACACCCTTGCCATCCACGTTCCAGGAATAAGCGATTCAAAGCCTAAATTAGACTAAATTTGTGCAACAAGTAGCAACCCATAATCTGGACTAAGTGATTGAGGAAGCTTAGCACAATCTGATTCGTGCGTGTATGTGAGGGTATGACTGTTCAGTTTTGGTTTTTCACACAGTTGATGACTCTCAACTAGTGCAAGGTTTAGGTGGACCACTTCTTATTGAACTGTAATTTCAGCTATCTACGTAGTATTATTTCATCCCCAAATGGTGACACCTTTTTTCAGAAAAAAGATACAAAGGGGAATAAGAATCTAAATACATACTATACAAACAAGGCAGTCTTATTTTTTTTTTTTTAAATGGTGAGAGATCATATGTAACATTAATTCATGTAGATGAAACTGACTAATTTGATACATATTTTTCTTGAACAAGATTTGTTTGCTAAATAATCTTCACCCCCTTGTAAGCTAACCATTATTCGGGTCCAATTGATAAGAGACTGAAGATGTATCTTATCGTGTCCCGCCCAAAAAAAACAAACAAAATTAGGAAAAATATTATTTTTTTTGGGCGCAAATGAGGACATGAGGGTCTATTTAATATTTTTAAAAACCCACTAGAAGTGACTTTTGAAATCACTAGTGGCTGCATTTTAAATTTCAATTTTCTCCTTTTTATTTTCAAAAAACCTTCATTGGTTGGGTCCTTTCAAGTAATTTTATATAAATACTACACAACTCTATTCCTGTATTCCCCCATCACATTTATCTTTAATTACTAGTTGAACAGTTGATTAATCACTAATGAAATAGCTAAGAATTAATAAAACAGCTAACAATTACTAAAACAACTAATTTCACCAAACAACCCTTCATCAGTTAACTAAATTGACACAAACAAAAAAAAGGAAAAACCTTGGGTAGCTTGTGGTTTGTTGTGTGAATGATATAAATACCCACTTGTGTGTACGAGAGAGAGGGGGGGAGGGGATGAAGATGATGATGACGGTAGCTGTAATGGCGGTCCTCATACTGGTTGCCGCCGCAGCTGACGACACGACGCCGTTTCGTAAGGATTCCCAGGACTCTTTAACCTCCATTGAAGAACATTACTGGAACAGTGTATCTTCATCTTTAAGCTCATCTGGAAAAGCAGCTGCGATTTTCATGATAGGAGATTCAACAGTTGATTGTGGGGAGAACACTCTGTTTTATCCTCTTCTCCGCCATAATCTCTCTCTTCTTCCCTGTTCCAATGCCTCTGATTCCACTCTTGTCCCTCATTTTCTCGGTAACGTTCTCTCTCTCCTCTGTTTTCTTCCTCCTCATCTTTTCTGGGTTTCTTTTAATTTTATCAAATTCCATGAGTTTGAGTTTTATTTCACTAAATTTGCTCAAATGAGCATCTGGGTTCATCTGAAAATCAACTTATCACAACTGGAATTGGGTCCATCCTCTGTTTTTCAACAGAGGATTGTTGTTTCCTGTGTAGTTATCTAATCGATTTGTAATTACAATGACAATATGCATTGTGAAAATTTTCGCATTTTAGAGTAAAAAAGTATACAACACCACCACCACCACCTCCTAGTATGTGTTCCGTTTTCGCGGGATCTGAGAAGATCCAAATGTAGGCAACTTTCTCTTAACCGGCAGCTCTGTCCGTAGAGACGCTGATTCTAAGAGTTTGAATTAAAAAAGTATATTTATATTTATTTTAAACGAGAACTTAGATACTTAAGTTGATTATTTTGAATTATATTTTGCCCTTTTTTTTTACATTTGTTTAATTGCGTGCATATGTTTCTACAACGTTCATTTGAAACCTTCGAAATCAAATGACACTTTCATAGTCACAGTTAGATGAATCATGCAAAAAATACATAGATGAGGCTACATGCCAAACCCATCAAATCTAAGTCGATGTTTTTGTATTTTGTCATTCTTTTTACATTTTCTAAATTGCATGCATATGTTGGTACAACGTTCATTGAAACCATCGAAATCAAATGACACTTTCATAGTCACAATTAGATGAATCATGCTGAATACGTGTGCATGAGGGTGCATGCCAAACGCACCAGTTTGGCTCGGCTAACCAATTTCATGAATTGAACCAAACTATAGCTAGTTATGGATGATGAATTATGCTATTCTTTTGTCTGCCCAATGACGAATCAAATACGATATGTTTGACAACATAAGTGGATAAGACGAGCTACTTAATTATTGTATTACTTACTGTTTCAAAAAAAAAAAAGATTGATATATTTCACAGGAAATGCTTGCAGCTAGGAAGATGGGCTTGCAAGAGATACCAACATTCTATGAGCAAAATGGCACACTTGAAGGCATACTAAACGGGCTCAACTATGGGTCAGCCCAAGCAACGATCCTAACGGACTCGAACGGGCCAAGTTTCCAGTCCCTAAACCAGCAACTAAGACAAGCATTGGAGACAATACAGCTGCTTCAACTGCAGCTAGGCCAACCCAAGGCAGACCACTTCATAAACTCCTCAATCTTCTATCTTTCCTTGGGCAAAGATGACTACATCAACTACTTCTTCCCAAACTCCTCCTTGCCTTTCAACGGTGGCGAACAAGCCTTTTTGCGACTATTGGTGGATGAGATGACTCATGCCTTTAGGGACCTATACAATGCAGGGGTGAGGAAGGTGGTTTACATGGGTGTTTTGCCAGTCGGATGCTCTCCTAGGGCCGTGGTGAACTGGTACTTCATGCAAGGGAGGGATTCGAGGTTGAAGGGCTGTGTTGATGAGATCAATGAGCTCATTTTGAGCCATAATCAGCAGTTGAATGCGCGCATCATTGAGCTCAACTTGGAGTTTCCTGATGCTAAGTTTGTGTTCTGTGATGCATTCAAGGGCATTATGGAGATCATATCCAACCATACTAAATATGGTACTGTACTGGTAGCTTGATTGTTTTGTTCTTTGATGCATGCTAGTGGTGACTAATTGAGCAGTTAAATTAAACTAACCAAGTTAGGTTGGTTAGTTTGTGGCTTAGAGACTCAGGCCTAGTCCATGGACCGGACCTAGCTTGGATCAGACAACCGTTAAAACCTAAAAGTTGGCCGAACTTAGACCTACTGTTTTTCCTCTTTTTTCTAGGAAAACATTTTCCGGAAATGCCCTTGAAGCATTGTGAATTTGTGATTATAACTTATAAGATAGATAAATAAAAGATTGACCTAGCTAACCTTGCTTGGACCAACATGGTCTAACCAGTCCATTTATTTGCCGAATCTAACATATCTCAATTCAAACTAGACTAACGAACTAGCCACCACTAATGCATATATGTACGTAGTATGCAAGTATGTTCTTGAGCCATATGTAGTAATGTTTTCTTTTTCTTATTTTTTCTTCCTTTCTTTTTCTTTTTGGGTTTGGCAACTATGGCAGGGATTGAGGACATGAGAGGGGCATGTTGTGGAGCAGGGTGGCATGGAGCAGGAATGGGGTGCCAATCAATGAAGATGGCTTGCAGCCAACCCTCAAAGCACCTGTGGTGGGACTTTTACAACCCTACAGAGGCAGTCAACTCTCTGCTAGCCGATTCAGCCTGGTCCGGGCAACCGTTGGCTGACATTTGTCACCCCTTAACTGTGCAAACCCTTGTAGATGCTTAACACTCAAATCAATTTCCACAATCAGTATCCATGCTAAATTTGAAATACATGCCCTGTTCTAGCACAATTTTGACGCTTCTTTGCATTGAGTCAAATTTCACTCCCAAATCGTCCGTACTATAAGAACATTATTATGCAGAACCTTTCTTCTATGCAAAATATTCTCAACCAACACAAATCAGAACAGCAAAATCTTACATATAGGTGTTAATGACTTCTTAAATAATTGCTAATATTGCACCAAAAAAAGAATCATTGATAACATTACAACAATGGCCGACTGTACAGGTATTCAATTGAATGGCACATCAAACTACAAAAAACAGGAGAGTGGAGATATATCTATGATCTATCTGGGTACACGAGTAACAATATAGTGACCCCTTTCGAGGTCATATATTGTCTTATACTGAGGTTTTCGCAATTTCATTACAAAGAATGCAACAAGCAGAATAAACACTAAAGCAACAGCAAATAATAGCAAGTAGGTGATGGATTCGTTTTGGACAATTTGGGTATCTAGATCTTCCGCTTGATTATCAAGGGGCTCAACTATGCTTTGAAAAAGGAAGGCTCCAAGTCTCCAATCAATCTGGGTGCTTCCAACTGCAAACTCAACTCTGCATGACAAAAGCACTCGTCATTAAAATGTCATTCTGATAATCTAAAGCAAACCTAATCCTTGTAGATGGTCAAAATAAATCTCCACTCTTGATGGCACAACAAAATCCATGGAATCAGATGCCAAAAGATTCTCCGACCCCCCCTCACCCCGGAAAGCTTTTCTCCAGCAGGGGAGGTGTTACATCGATAAATATGTTACTGAACCTTTTGTGTGTGTGTGTGTGTGTGTTACAGAGGAAGCCAGAGTCCAGCACCTAAAGCTGTCTCAGGTACTCTAACATTCTGACATGGATATGGCTTTGTCTGATGATACTCACAAGTAAAGAGATATAGATAAGGAAAATGTACCTCAAGCCAACAAAAAAACCCTTCAAACAGATGAAATTAATCACCAACAGACTGACAGAGAATGTAGAAGAATGCTCTCAATTATAGTATTTCCCTACTTGGAGTCACATGGAACCTGTACCTCTTGTCATCAAGTGGAATGCCAAAACTGTTATCCAACACAGCAGCCGCAAATGCATGGGAGAAGCAACTTCTAGACAGGTCTCTGCTATCAATATGATACTGTCCTTTAAGGGTCTCCCAATCATCGCCACAAAAACGCTGCCCAACCTCCTCCATAGCTGATACAGACGCCTTTGGAACCAAGCCTTGCAACTGCAAAGCATGCAAAGAATTCAAAATCAGAACTTAGTGTTTCCTCTCCTGGTTTCTAATCACATCATCATGGCAATCCCTTCCCCAAATCAGAATGAATGGGGGTGTCCTCATGCAAAGTCCAAGTGGGGTTACCGACAGGCCAGGCATTTTCTCATTTTTGGGGGAGTGGTGATGGAACAAGTGGATGGGATGATAGGGGCCCAATTTGCTGTCCACAAGTTCCCCAAACATGGGAAGTTTGTGCCCTAGGACTGATACCGGGGGCTGCCAATATGCCAAGCCACTGATGCCACCTTGTCTAAGGCAGATTGACATAAATCAAACTGGATCTGTTCAAACTTCTCAAGAATCCAAGGTACTGGTCTAGTTCGGTTGGTTGGCTGTGAGAAAACTTCACTTGTGAAGCCACTGGTAGTATATGCCAGATGCTTTTTTCCATCAGAATACTAACGTACATAATCATGTGTCTGCAATATCTCAGTTGGCTGAATAAAATCAAGATTCTAGAAAAGATGTCTGGTTCCAATCATAACCAGGTTTCTAAAAATTGCAAGTAATTAGGAAAGTCCTAACAGGCATTTCCTCCATGCAACACAAGCCAAGTAAAAGTCAGCTATTTCCTGTGTTTCATAAAATACCAACCTCAGAAGTAAGAAAAAACCTCTGACGAGGATAAGTTTTCCTCTCTAGCTCATTGAGAATGGACGTAGTTAGTTCACATGGTGGATGCACACATCTTCCTACACGAAGTAAAACATTAGCACAGTAGATTAGACATAATCTTATAGAAGTACAACATTGGTACAAGAGAAAAAAATGGATTTAACACGAGGTTCAAAACATTTCAGTTGGTTTGAAATGTAAACTCGTAAGCCAATATGCGTCAGGAGATCGGAAGATTACATGACAGTACCCAAGACGAGATAAGAAAAATACAAACGAAGTCGCATTGCAGGAGACAGCTACCTTGTCTCCCATTCAGCAAATTCATAAGCTCAGATTTACATGCTGAAAAATTTCCTGCACCATGGGATTTCACAAGTTTCCCGTCACTTGCATGTAGTGTCAGTTCATATCCTCTAGGAATGCAAGGATTACTCACAGTTCTTTCATTATTTTCAGAAACTGTAAAATAGAAGGATTGACTAATTAGTAATTCCAAGAACCAATACAAGTAAAAGAACTTCTCTTTTTAGCTAAAAACACATCCAAGAGCAGGCTCAAGATTTATAAACTTTAAACGGAAGATGCAGACTCTCATAGTCTCATTCCTTTTTTTACTATCAGTTAGGCCTAGAAATTTCCTAAGCCAAATACAAGGCTCTCAGTTATAAATAAGACATCTGAAAGTCAATTCCAGCTGCGTGCAAGAGGCCTCTATCTGTTAACTACATGAAAAATTCACCCAGACATTCTGATTTGTCTCGGAAAAGCAACCAAATTAAGATCCTACAGTCAGTCAGATAGACATTACAAGTGGGCAATCATGTATGCTAATGAAAGAAATTTAATATTTAAGAGTGGCTTGAACTTTCTGAAAAATGCAGGTGGTTGCTAGAACTAACATTAACACATAACTCTTTCTTCATCGTTCAAAGTCAAATTATATTTAACATCACTTGTATAAACATCAATTTGGAGTCTGTAGATGGTTTAAATCCAAATTTGTACCCCTAGAATCCCAGTTTGGTGGGGTTTAGGGGTTAGACGTGACTATCTTAGTCTTGTTTTGTTAAACCCTAGACTAAAAACAATTGACTGCCTACAACTTCATAAAAGGAAGCAAAGGACAGGTCAGAGAGGCATTTTTCTTGAGTTCACCATAATCCAACCCAAAACAAAGAAAAAATTTGCCCAAGGTTGACTATTTAAGCTGTCCAATAAGTGAAGCAATGAGAACAACAACTTTTTCACAATAAAAAATTGGATTTCTATGGACCGCAAAACTAAAGAATGAAAATAATGGTAATATTACATGATCTCTAGATAGCTAAGCGATCAATGCAAACACTCATAGGTTGTTTCATTTTAAATGGTGAATGAAAACCATCAGTTGTGTTACACAGCTGCTCAAGTACAAATAGAAATTAAGAATACTTTCTATGGGACATTTTGTTTTAAGCCATTATAATTCAAAGTGGAGAAATTCAGGGCTAGGAACTCTTCGCCCAACTCCCCTTCTGTTGAAGGCAAACAACCTTGTTATCTCACAGGAGCATCATTCAACAGCATAAATCAAGGCTTATATCAAGCTGGAACTTACATGACCTTAAGTCTTGAGACCCCTGCTCATGCAGCAACTTCCAAATCACATCCTGTTCCCAGCAGGGCAAAATTACAATAAATAATTAGACGAGTAGCTGCAGATAATCCCACAAAAAAAAAAATGAGTAAAACCAAGAACTACATAATGCAAAGAAGCAATATTACAAAAATAGTTTTGGAATATGCTAAATTGAGCTATTCATAGATTGGTTGTACAACTTCCCCCCCCCCCCCCAATTTTTTCCTGAAGAGGTTGTCAAACAGCCATAGATAGATAGGCAATAGAAACATATCTATAGTTCAGTAAAATTCTGTCAAAAGCAACAAGTTCTACATTAAGGCACCTGTCCAAACTGCTGCATGCTCTGAGCGTAAAGATGGTAAGAAACTCCTGCCAACCTGACAGCCCTTGTGAAATTTGAGACAGCAGGTTCACTGTTGGCAAAAGACACCTGCAAATGGAGTTAATTATTTCAAACAAAATGCAATATGATATCAGAAGATACTGTACCTCACTAGTTATATTATCTGGTAATAATATATTGCAGTACAGGTTTTACCATGTTTGGCTTCAAAATCAATACACAAAAATAATGTCTTCAATAAGATGTGCAAATGGAACACCTATTGCAGCTGCCTAGCGGGCCCCCCCCCCCCAAAAAGAGCATTTTTCTTAGGCCAAGAGTTTTCCTTGCAGATTTCTTTTTCTTTTTTCATTCAAGAAATTTTCTACTGAGAACAGGACTATGTCACAAAGTTGAAATGAATCACTAAACTGAAGCCGAGAGAGCCTCCAGACTTATTCCACACACAATTTTTGTGTTTATGGAGCTTAGCATCAACAAGGAAATAGAAGCAAAAGAATAGAATCAGCAGCAAATTACACCTCCACCAACATAAACGTGAAGACCTCGTTTAGCATTAAAAGGTAAACTTTTCACATGCTCATAAATGGACAACTGCCACAGGCCAACATAGAAGTAAAAGGGGAAACGGAGGAAAGATCCAAGAGGGTCCGAGAAAGCAAGGGATGAAAGGGAAGAACCTGCATAGCAGATTTGCCAAGTACAATTACTCCAGCTGTTTCTTGAGGTTTGTTGCCTATGTATCCAAGAGCATAATTTACAGCCAGCCAACTATAGAGACCTTCATCTTGACCTGCAACAAATTTGTTAACTCAGAAACTATCACATAGTTCTCATAATGACTATGAATGAGACAGGAAATCGGGGCAGAGGAAAGCTTTGATGGTTTATATTATTAGAAAACTAATGAATCACTAACAAATTGGCATAAAAGCAGCATGCCAATTTGGATATGACTCAGAAAAGGTACACACTACTGACAGCAGGCTTTTTTAGACCAACATATAGGAGGAAGGCTACAAAGTGGTTCTAGTAATAGTGAATACATTGCTGGATCTTTCAATGCGGACTTAGCTATGATGTAAGTAAACAAGATTCAAGAACACACGTTGACTCCAATGAAAATTAAACTAAACCATATATAACCAACGAAGCTCTCAATTATAGCTTTGCATCTGACTTCAATTTCAAATTCGGATTTTGCAATAAGCCACCATGAAAACGAACTAATTCTGCACCACAATATCTCATCGTAAAGAACAGTCATTTCTAAAAGCGTGCATTCCTAATGATTAAATCTTACAAGATCAACATAAATTGCATCTTGCATCAAGAAACAAAGCTGACTACTAACAGATGAATCACACAATGCACAAATCAAAGTCAAACAAATTAAGAACAACAAATCCCACAACTCAAAACATGATCAAAAGAACATCCCAACTGACAAATCTCACAACAGTTGCATCTTTCACCGTCACAGGATTAGTCAATCACGCAGCACCACAAAACAACACCCAAATCATCAAACTCAAAATGGGAAATTCAAAAAAGAAATGCCCACCTTTCAAAACAGAAGCCCAATCATCCCTAAACAAAAACCCTGATGATCTCAACACCTTTCGACATTCCTCCAATGCTCGCCCCACCCCATCTTCTTCGGCAGTAATCATAAGCTGAACCTTGGTGCCCTTCCATTCAGAGCTGGGAACCTTGTCCTCGGCGAACTTGAGCAGCTTCAACACCACCCGACCCAGCACATCCGGGTCGGATCCGGAAAGACCCGGGTGGGCCGACATGGAATGGGAGGTCTGACCCGAAAAAGGGGTGCCAGAAACCTCGTTGAGGGATCGAAAAACAAGGATTTGGGAGTGAGAGTGTGATATGTGAATGACGAGGCCGAAGGAAGAGGAGGAGGGGGGGTGAAGTGAGCGGTATAGAGAGAGGAGGTAGAGGAGAAAGGGGAGGAAAGAGAGACAGATGATGAGGAAGAGTTGTTTGTGGTGGCGAGATTTGGGGGGATTAGGAGGTGGAGAGAGAGAAAAAGGGTACATCCGTGGTGGGAAATGGGTTTTATGATGTGGGATGTATGATGATGCGGAGGAGGAAAGTCTGGATTGGGAATTCATGGCGGCCATTGATGAATGAAGCTCGACACAGAGAGAAAGAGAGAGAGAAGAGATGCTGTCTGTTCTCTCTCTCAGAGACACACACCCCGTCTGAAAGTGAAACGAGTATGATGTCATCCTCAGAGGAGGAAACAAAAACGAAGACTATTCGGACTTCGGAGTCTTGAATTCTGCGTTTCGGCCGGTTGGATCCGACCCGATTCTCTTCCTACTTTGACCGCCACGCCACCAAGGCGGGCGGCTGGGTACCTTTTGACTTTTTTCAGCCTTCGAATTGAGGCCATCTACAGTTGGAGAGAAGAACATTGAACTGTGATGTCAACATGTCATATTCCACACATCAATGACCGAGAATAATTTTAGCAAGTGTTTTTAGAGCATCTCGGCTGTGTGAAACACATGGGATTTGTTGGCGCCCACATATCACACGTGTGCTGGGGAACCTCTGCTAGTCAGAGGGAAACCGGGATATTCGGGCCTTTATGCCTGCTTGTTCCTCTCCCATTCCACTTTTTTGTACTTGTTTTAATTTTTATTTTTTTTTCTTAATAAAAAGATATTATTTTGATAGTTGCAAAAAAAATAATGTTATAAGGTGGGTTCATAGAGAATATTTTATTATATAATTTAAGTTAGAATTTCATTAGTTGAGAAAGTAATGGAATGCAAGTTCCAAAAATGTAGAACTTTTGATGATGTGGCATTTTGAAATTCAGATTGGGAATGCTCTTAGCATTTGTAGTGATAATGTTAACGTTTTATCACTAGTGCTAAACTTTTTCGCAGCTCAAAATTTCGATTGTTAGATAGGTTAAACGTAAAACTGCAGTCTCTCTGTTATAACTACAAAGAATCTTTCTTTCTCTTTTCCCTTTTGAGAAGGGTGTCGACTTAGCCCTATTTGAGGTTTGTTAATTTTCAGGTGGTAGAACGGATATGAAAGTATGAAGGAATTGAAGGAATTGGAAAGAGTTGGAAGTAATTATTTAAAAAAAAATTGTTATAAACTAGTAGGATTTATAAATAACTTGAACGAGTTGGAAGGAACTAAGAGATGAAACTCCAAGTAGAAAAGAAAGCATCCTTAATTAGATAGTGCAAAAAATTGGTATGTACTCTTAAACAGATCAAAATCTCATATAACAGTTGGTGTGAGAGCTCTTACCAGAAGTTGGATAGGAGACTTCATAGTAGTGGGTTCTCAATTCACAGAGATGCATCAATATTAGTTGCGGAAGCTATGACAATGCAGGATGGAATTAAGGTCATTGACATGGGCTTTAAGCACGTTGTAGTTGAAGGTGATAATAAACTGGTTGTTCAATCAATTTGAGGCGAAGTCAAGATACTGTGGCCAATTCAAATTCTCATCCAAGATATATGGTATTTCTTCAGCAGTATATTAGAATTAAGTTCCGTGATGCTTTGAGGAAAGGCAACAAGGCTACTAATTGGATGGTTAAATATGCGGGTGATTTTCAAACATCAACATTTTTCACTTTCCCTCTTTGTAGGGATTTTCTTTTTATTTTAGTAAATATTAACATAAGCAGATCCCTTGAAATAAGTGCTATCTAATAGTCTTTGTACTCACCCTTCCAAAAAACATATTTATTTGTCACACAAGAACACAAAGTTTAATTTATATGTTTTTACTTGACTTCGGGGTGCCAAAAAGATCAAGTTCACTTAAAGGTCACATATATCCTGAGACCTCCTCATTTTCTAAATTGTCCAGTTAAATTCAATCTGAACATAAATGTCTTTTTTATTATGATATAGAAGGTAAGATTTTTTTTTTCTTTTGGTTTAGAGTTGGGGAGAAAGGTTAGGAGGATTAGAGGCATGAAGGAAGTCATCTTTTTTTTTTTTTTATCAAACATGTATCTTAAATAAAATGATATTCTTAGCATTAATATAAATTAAATGCAAATATATATGTAATAATTGAAAGCATATTCTCTTAGGAACATATAAGAATTCGCAACTTGTAAGTTGTAACTAAGGTGCTGGATGCAAAATTGCAAATCTCGGTTAAGGATTCAAAGATAATTGAGTATTACATGGTCCCAACTTCCATCATGTGATGCCAACCTGCGCTTACAAACACCCACGCAGAATACCATGCAACACAGCACCTTAGTGCTCCAAAATACATACAATATGGTTTCAGTAGCTCTTATGAAAACTTCAACCTTGGACAAGATGTGAGAGGAAAAGGGTTGCCAGCTACAACAACACAACAGGAACAAAAACAACTCAGTATGAAATACGAGTCCTGCTTTTCTGGGGGTAAGCACTAATGAATCCTTCATTACCAAAGTTGTGCTTCATTATTTTCTTCTATTTTCCTTTAATGTTTTAACCAGCACAGTTACATGAATGTTGAAAATACAAATCATGATCTCAAACTAGCCTTTGAAAAAATGCTTTCAGAATTTGCACTAATCAGCTAACACAAAAAAGCTATCTGTATTCGAACTGTTGTTTCTGTATGATAATGGAGGAAAGTATTGTTACTCCTGTGGCAAGGCCAAAAAAGTCTTTCAGCCAGGGCCGATGATGTTGATACAGAAGAGCATTAAAACTGAAATTGCATCTGGGAAGTGTATCCCAGAGCTTCAAGGTGAGCAGCCATGGCCTTATTCATTGCTGGAGGTCCACACCTGAGTATCTGTTAACATCCCAGGTGATTTTTGTCAGCAAGAGTCAGCTTGGAATTGCAAAAGAATACAGACCAAGTTTTAGCAAGAGGGATTCACCCGAATATCAGAGGCGGGTTCTGGGCACTGAGCTTGTATCATTTCCTTGGATATGAATCCAACTCCACTGCTCCATCCTTCAGGTGGCTGTAGATGATGAAAATGATATCAATAAAGAGCTCAAATCTAGTGTTCTTGTCTAAGATATAATTGGGACTGAGCTGGTTCTGAAAATGCATCACATCTCAAGAGTTCAGAACTCAAGATTTTTGAAGGTTCATCTACAGAAGCTTGCTGATCACTTCAGTGCGGCATGTATGATTAATTGGGTTCCCAGTGTCAGTTATTCTTACTGGCAATTATTCTCAAAAAGGTTTGGCAGCAGGTTCCTATACTACATGGTTGACCCCCATTTTCCCATGGATCATACCCGTTTCATCCATCATCTACTACATGGCAAGCATCCATAATGATCACCCTCAACAAAGGGCTTCTACTAGTCTCATATGATGAGTTTACCAGGGAACTTTTCACAACCATTTGAACACAACATATTGCTCAACTTCTGTATGAAACATCAATTACTGCCTCCACAATAAGTCTCCCTTTAGTCGAACCTCTCTAATATGACTTTTGTGACAAGGTTAGCTAGATATTTTACAAATGCTTTCTCATGTTAGTGTTTCAATAAGGTGTCCTCGATAATAGTTTCATTTTGATTTTTAAACACTGTGTCTTAAAGCCTAGCCCAAGAGATTAATTCTGATTGGCCACAAGAACATCTTTTGTTTAATTTTGCATCGCACAAGCAGTATGCTATGCCTTCTCACTAAAGAAAACAACCATTAGACATTAGCTCTTCAACATACTTGAACTCCACCACAATGAAGGACGACAAAATATTCGAAGCTGCATGAATGCACTAAAGAGACCCCGTCAACGCCCAAAATAATAAGAAGGAAATACTATTAGCTCTGTGCAATGCAGGATAGCAGAAACTTATTCTTGGTTCATCATTTAAGAAAAATAGGCGAGAGCTAATAAAAGATGTACGAAAGCAAAACAATTATACCTCATTCAGGACATAATATAAGGAGAAACGATCAGGGAAGTCACGGGAAAAACCATCCAGTTCTTCCTGCAATCCAGCAAATCAAATTTTTCACTGAAGGAATGAGTTGAGAGCCAAATCCAGCAACAATGGTTCACTCACTGTATCCGGGATTGCATCCAACTAATGAACATGAGACATAAGCATCTGGATAATGACTGAAATAGTAAGAAACCAATGCTGGGGAGAAATACCTTCAAAAGAATATCCTCATATGTGACATTTGCATAAATTAAATGAATCTTGGTCATGTCGCTTGGGTTCTCTAATATAGCTCTAGCAACCTACAAAATGTAACAGAAACATTGAGATACAATTTAAAAGCCATAAAAAGAGTACAAAAAGAAGGAAATGTGGAAAATTTCCTCCTCCACCACCAGAAAAAAACAGACCTGAAACATAGGAGTTATTCCTGTACCTCCAGCAAGCATGCCGAAAGCCCTAACTTGCCCAGGCTGGTACTTAAAGCGCCCCTGCAAGGAAAACATGTGGACTTAGACACACTATAGAAGCCAATACCCTGATTGCCACAGTAAACTATAATACCTGCATCAACTAAAACCATCTCAGAAAATAAAAGCTTGTAACAAGCAGAACAAGTTTGCAAATCTTGTGTTTTTAATGAATTAGAAGCCTCGAAATTGAATGTTACATCAATAAGACAGCATTTGCAACTTGAAAGGCACTTAATAGATTATGAAAGAGAAACAGCAAACCTTGGGGCCTTTCACAGCAAGGTAATCACCTTCACGCATTTCTCGGAAATGATGGGACATTCTTCCTTGTGGATACATCTGATAACCAACGTGATCTTAGAATCAATCCAAATAGCATAATAAATAATCAAGAAGTGCATTAACTTCACATACAGGCATACCTTTATCACTAGTTCAAAGTACCCAACATCTGAATCTAAAGTAGTTGGTGTATAAGGTTTGATTACATCCTCTCCATTAGCATCCTTTCCTCTGTATCAACGAATTAGTCAATATTAATAACTTGCTGATGCAAGACCTAGGTAAATAACAATGTCTGACTGTCACTTCCGTATTGTATCCATGTCATGCCTATAAGTTATAATGAACATTGTCAAGCCAACAAACCTGCAACTCATATGTTGTCCAATTGGAAGACCCAACACAGAAGTTGGCGTAGGAAGAGCAAACTTAAACTTTGCAACATTATGGCTCAGTTGGATGCGCTTGACAAGCTTGAATTCCTTGAACTTTTCAGGGTCCAAGCACCCTACTATCACAAGGGCCATCATTAAAGATCACACCCAAATACATAAAACTAATTCCGACTACCAAACAGTCACAGAAAATCCTAAAAAACCTCAACCAATGTCATATCAATGGGACAGGTAAAGCTAATGTATACATATAGAATACAAGCTTAGGGTCAGAAGCTGGTTTTACAGGGAAAAGGCTCCAGTACAGACAATAGAGATCTCAAGATCAAGGCTTTATTCACTAAAGCCTCATCAATTACAGAGTAAAGGAACATTTCTGGGACAAAGAATTAACCAGCATTTTGCCCATTTCATGCTATACATCATCCTGAAAACCTCTTCAACATCAACAAAGGTACTCTCACTAAATACTTCTGCAAGTTCCCACAGAAGCTAGACAGTGCATGGTTCCAAACAAAACAATAGTGCAATAAAGCTACTACTCCAGTTTTGATTAAAAGATCCTCCTATGAAACATAATCCAAATTATTTACCAATATCACAGCTAAAAGTATCAAACCCCCCAATTCTGACCGAATTGGGGACAATACGATCCCCTCATCCTCATTGAAAAAAAGGGCAATCATAAAAATGCGTTACTCATCAATAAATCATTAAGGTAAAAAGTAGGTGTCGCATCCATTCATTGGCCACTAAAAACCTAAAATTAGTGAGTACCAAATCAAAAACACTGATTAAACATCTGAATCAAAAAGGTAAAGCAGCTCAATTCAAATTTGATATAATAAGAATCAAACTCAGTCAATCCACATCACATATCAGAGAGAGTCACACAGAGAGAGAGAGTGTACGTTTGGGTTTCTTGGAGAGATAGTAATAGTAAGCAGTGCCGACACCAATGGCGACGAAAGCAACGCCAATAGCGATCATCTCGGCTCGATGAGACTGCAACCCATCCATGGCTTCTTCTTCTTCTTCTTCGATCAGATTCACTTAGGAGAGAGATTACACACCCAATCCAATCCCAATCCCAATCCCATGCACAGAGAGTCAGAGACAATGCGTTCTTTGTTTGGTTGGATTCTTCCCAAAGTGGCGGTTGAGAAAGTTTTCTTTCTCAGTCTCTATTGGCTGCTCTCTGGACCCAGTTAGTTGTGTATTTGGGTTGGTCCAATTTTTGGGCTAGCTCCGTCAACTCAAAGACAAGACTAATAATAAATACCGAACTCCGATGCAGTCTTAACTTCTGGCATTCAGCGGTAGCGTTCTATATTTTTTTATTAAAAAATATCTTTTAAAAATTTTATATTTAGAAATTATCTATATACAAACACTATCAGGTATCAGCTATCTGCTATCTGCTACCTAAATAGTTGATTTTACTGAACATGACCTAAGTAACTGATATTCTACTTAGAAATAAAAATTAGTATAAAATGAATTTTTTCAGTTTGGTTGTATTAGTGACTATAGAAGTTTAATCTCCTTCTTTGTACTTTATTTTAAGAGTATTATTATCTAAATTAGTTGGAACATTAATTGGGCTATTTGTTAAAATCCATAGTAATGAACTAATGAAGTATTTGTGGGGGTTTACAACAATTAAAAAGGTGTAAAGTTGGACTCTAGTAATGATTAATGAGTGCAATTTAGTATGCATACCTAGAAGCTTAGATCATTCGCACCCGGGGAAACGCGTTTCCCAGGGTGAGCCTCAAAAACCAGGTGTATGAATGCTATTAGCTTGTCAAAAAAGTGACTTGCGTGGAGCAACGCAGCAGCGTTCCTCCTCTCGTGCCCCCTTTTCTTGTCTTTTTCTGATTTTTTTTGTTTTTGTTTTTCTTTTGGAGTAAGTATATAATTTTTAAATAATTTAAAAAGTAAGTTGTGTGTTATAAGGTGGGTCCATGACAAATATTTTTATTGGACGATTAAAATTGAATTCCATAGGTTGGAGAAGTGATAGAATACAAGTTTCAAAATTGTGGAACTTTTACTGACGTGGCAGGCCAGAGTTTTAAAATTCAAAACTCTGACTGGGAATGCTCTTAAGCATCAACATTCACAAAACCCAAAAAATTGACTTTTCCAGGCTTCCAACTTCCAAATAGCCACCGAGCACGTAGAAGAACAAAAATAGCCACCAAAGAACATAAAACTACAAGTCTACAACAATGCAAAAAAAAATTTCTTTAATGAAAGGTAAGCTTTTTCACTTATATAAGAGGGAAAGTGGCGACTATATCCTTGCAGCTGATGGGATTTGAACCCCTAATCTCCCATTTGAAAGGTGAATACCCAATCACTTATATAGCTGTATTTTCTCAACAGCTTAAAGTGTTGTTTTGAATTGTAACTTAATAACACTGTAATTTGAATCGTAACTTTATCTGCTATTTTTTGAGAACCTAAAAGGTCGCCTAATTCAAGGCTAATACGTGTGCTATGTTTTTTGAGAACTCTGGTCATTTAAACTAGTTAATATCTTAATTGAACAATTTCATTAGCATTGCTTAATTACTTATTGGATGAAGTGACAAGGAACCTAAATATGACCCATAATACAAAATTATCCAACTCACGTATGATCAAACTTTAGTATTATTGTTAGAATATAAAATTATTTGCAGACCTTCAATCAACCGTTTAAATTATTGGTGGAATTGGCTCTTAAGTATGGTGTTAGAGTCTCTTTGTGTAAGAGGTCCCGAATTCAAACCTCAAGTGCCCCCATATAAGTTGCTTAAGCAAGGTGAAGCCTTTAGACCTGAAAAACATTCGCATGAGGGGTCGTGTTATAGCATAAACCAATTCCTATGCCTTCAAATACCAACTTAAACTTTCGGCGGAGTTGGTTCTTGAATAATCATCTGTACTTGTTTTGACCAATTCCAAATTAACATTCCCAAATCTGCTTTCTCAGGCACATTGCCAACAGTCATCTGATCACTCTGATGAATTCCAAACTACCCATGCAATATGAATACTATGTGCACATGTAAAATATGAAGGAAAATAATTGAAAGACAAAACCAAAGGGCTTACAGAAAAGATCTCATATGCACCTGGCATTGTCAAGATTTGCTGGCTCTTCTTGCTATGTTGTTAGTGTACACAAAAAGAATACGACACTACAGCATACTTGAACTCTTTTTACAGTTGTTTAATGAAATACTACATGAATAACATATCCGAATACGTACATATTGACTGACTGACTGACACAGGTACTTGAGATGAAAAAAAGAGTTACAGTAAATTTTAACAAATGTGGGGGGAAAACAAGTAAGGACTGACCAACAGGCTCAAGAAGCCAGCCTTGAGCAACCCGCCTTGAAAGAGATGCAGAGCAGGTCGTTGGTGGGTTGAGAAGGCTGGAGTAGGAGAGAAATCTGTTAATCTGCTGTCAAAAATGATTAATTATTAAGGGAAATTGATAATTGCCCCCATGCAGGATCGAACTACAGACCTTCAGTTTACAAGACTGACGGTCTACCACTGAGCTATAGGGGCCTTGTTGACACTTAAACTGTAGCTTATTTTTCTGTTTGTTACAGAGTCCGGTTAACATTAATGTTATAACTGGTGGACACTTCAACTGTTCAATGTTCAACGTTCAAATGAGTGGAATCCAGCTCTATGCACAAACATCATCCTATATCCAATCCGTAATTACCCATGTAAAGAACAACTATGCATGTATCCTCTGCATGCCCAAAACTAAACAAAACAATGCATGTATCCTGTGTAGGGTGGGCAATGGATCGAGTTGGATTAGGTTAGGGTCAGTCCATTTACAATGTATCCTGTGCTTGGCCAAAACTAAACACTGCATTCCTGAAAAGTCACTTGTAAATGACTACATTATCATAATAACATGAAGCAGAAATGCAGTACCAGCATTTGGGGATACTAATTTCCATATTTGGCATCAACGTCCTAATGTTTTTCTCGATTGATGCCAGAGGCTCAAGTAGCATCAGTGAATCCTGTTCGGGAAGGCTTCAGGTCAAGTATGAATCCTCAATCGCAAGCGCTGGCTTGCTCGAGGTGCTCCATCCTACACTTAATGGGAACTGTTCTTCGAGTGCATCGCGCAACAGCTGCACTTGAAAAACAACAGCAGCAAAAGCAATGCACTTGAGCAGGAGTATGTGCAGGCACTTCCTATCCCCAGGAAAACAACTGTAACTGCCTCATAGGAAACTCAAGTATTTTTTGTAATTTGTTATTAATTTGCTGTCAAAAATGATAATACAGGAAAGTGATAATTGCCCCCATGCAGGATCGAACTACAGACCTTCAGTTTACAAGACTGACGCTCTACCACTGAGCTATAGGGGCCTTATTGATGCGGTAATGGTAAATTATTTTACAGTGCTGAACAAACGTTTGTTTTATTTTGGCTGGATCTTCCTGATAACGGTTCACAAATCACAACACAATAGCTGGTTCACAGATGAATACCCTAAAATTCTACTACTGATTATATCACATCTTATTATATCCCACTCTGTTAAATATATTTTTTTTTTCTTTTTTGGGATACAAATGATGAACTACACCTCTAAAACAGAGTATTTTTGGGATACAAATGATGAACTATACTGAGACAAAGATACACGAGATAATTCCTTAGATAAAACCAATTTAGCTAACTTTGAGTCGAAACAACTCCCCTCTTAGTATGGGCCTTATTTTTGCAGGATTTGGGAAGACTCTTATCTCTACATATATGGCTGCCTATAGAGAAACCGATTCCATTAGATCCACATAAAAAATTTTAAGTAAATATTTTAGAAGTTGAAAATTGTTTAATAAAATAAGATAACAAAGGCAAGACATAATTTAGCTAAGTTCAAGGATCAATTAAAAGCTACAAAACGAGAGGAATTGCTCAATTGGGGTTTGTTCTCTTCGTAGAAATAAAACGGGTATAGAATGGAAAGAGATGGAATGGAGTGGGAATGAATGAAATTTCTTCATGCACGAGTGAGAAGGCATGAGAATGAATGACAATGAATGAAATGGAGTGAGGAGGAATGAATTTCCTTAATTTTTTATCATCTAGCGGATATGGGAAAGAATGGGGATGAATGGGAATGAGTAAGAAGGAGTTGTATTTATCTTTAAGGAGTGAATAAAAGTGAAAGAGCGGAAAGGAGTGCGATGAAATGAAATGGGATGATGAGCCAATAGATACCCACAGAAAGAATAGGCCTTAGGACAGAACGGCTGGAAAGAATTGAAAACAGATGGTATTATCGATGTCAAGATATAGGAATGAGTACTAAGAAATGAGAAAGAGAAGTATTTTTCTGTAATGTGCACGGAATGGAAAGAAGTGGAAAGGAATGGAGACCCCAAATTTCCCCGCGAAAAGAACAGGCGCCCAATATGGGCTACTTCTGCTCATCTTCAAGTTGGCAACTTAGCATCATTGTCAAATTGGGTTGTGTAAAAATAGTTCAGACTGAAATCGCATCAAATTAGCTAGCTTGAGTCCATTTGCCACAACAAAAGAAGAATCAGGTAATAGCTTTGTCGGTAAAGCGCCACTTTGGTAACTCTGAATCAGCAGGTGCCGTTCAATTAATGTCCACCTTCGTTCGTTAGTTAATGTTATCCCCCCTCCCCAAAATGACTGGAATCTAGCTCTATGCACAAACAACATATATCCAATCCGTAAATTACAAATACCCTGATGAAGTCATTCAATTACCCATGTAAACAACAGCTTTGCATGTCTCCAAAAATTAAGCATGCACCGGAAAAATTACTCGTAAATGCTTATAATATCACAATAACATGAAGCACAACGTGGTACTGGTATTTGGGGACACTAGTTTCCACATCGGCATCAACATCCTCATGTTTAGGTCAGGTCAATCATGAATCCCCAGAAGTTGCAGCTTGCTCGAGGTGCTCGATCTTCTACTTGATGAGAACTGTTCTTCGAATACGTTGGGCAACAGCTCCTCTTCACATTTCAAAAACCGCAGCAGCTGTGCATTTGAGGAGTGTGTACAGGCACTTCCCTTTCCCTACACCCAGGAAAAAATCTGTAATTATCAGTAATGCAGCTCTAATCAACTTAAAGCAGTATCTCGCTTAAATTTCAAAAACAAACTCGATAAATTACACGATGCAAGGAAAGATCAAGAGAAAATCCATACAAGGAACCTTGGCATCAACCTAGTAATAGGATCAAATCGTGAGTTGACAGAAAGAAATCCAACACAGCACTTCTCGATCGAACAGAACTGCAGAAAGTCAGAAATTGAGAAACAAGAGAGGCCTCACAGATGTAGTCAAGACGCTAGACGTGCAACAAGTGAATTCTCGAGATATATAACTAGGGGGGTTTTACACCGCTTCCACCCTTCCCCCCTTCTCTCCCCCCCCCCCCCCCCCAAAAAAAATAAAAAAAGATATATCACTAATTCCAAATAACTAATGCGATTGGACATAATCCTACCCTAAATAACCGGCATTTGCATAGCGATCATTGTTGCAGCAGAAGGAAAATGCCACTAATAGAGCAGGTTCAGAAAGGCAGCCCTCTCAATATGGTAAAAATTCTAGGAATGCTCAGAAGATCTTACTTGGAAATCACATCCAGACCCAGCTATATACTCATGGTCATATGCTTCACTTCATAATTTTCTTACCAGGTTGTCGCCAATTTAGAACAAAACTTACAGATTCTGATCAATAGTACGTAAATTCTACACGACTGAAAATCATCTCCAAAACCTAATTAAGAAAAGCAATTCTGAATTAGGCTTATGTTACAGCTTCACCAACACCAAAAATTATAAGTTTAAAAGCCAGTGCTGTTTGCAGAGACAAAGTTGCAACCAGCGAAGTGTATAGGTGTTGAGTCATGATCATGCAACTCCAAGTTGAAACTGGACAGAAATGACCAGTAGGAGAAGCCTGAACATATATTCTAAATGCTCTGAAACAACCTCCCCCCCACCCCCCAAAAAACAGAGAAACGCAAAAAAGAAATCAGATCACTGAACCATAAATAATGTATACTGTAAATGAAAATTACTAGTTCTGCAAAATATTGATTAATAGTCATGCATGAACACAAACTGTTTCTAACTTCCAAGTATTTGACTAGTGGAAGCCGAATTATTGCAACTAATCTTCTCATAAGCATTAGCTATAGTAATGAGCTTGATATCTTTGCAGCGATAACATTTTATGCTCATACATGGACATGAACTATCATTGGGTTTGGACAACTAACAACATGGAACACAACCAGTTCAGCATGAATCCCTTCAATCTAGGGTCACTGGAAGTGTAATTGTACTAGCCTTATCCTTGGCAAGCTGAGAAGCAAACTTGGGCAACTGGCAGCGAAAATATTGGGCAGGTTATCTCTTACACAGCATTTGGACTAGTACCAGAGACAGGAATGGAAGGAAACAAGGGAACTAGTTAACTTCTAACCATGTTTGGTCAAATAACTGAGGTGACAGAATAGGAGAAAACTTTCAGGCTTTCAAAACTCCCATTAATAATGGTTCACACATTGGGCATTATTGTTCTTGACACCAAAACAGTGGCAAATAGAGATGAAGAAAGATTTTAACGAAGACTTCTTAGGGAGCATCCATTTGGGATTGGAGGAAGGGAATCAATATCCTTGAAAACAGTTTGCCAATTTTCTGTTGTAAAGTGAAGAACAGAAAATCATGTTCACCCCTATGGAGAAGAATAATTTCCATTAAGAGGGGAAGAAGTTCATTTCCGTCTCCTACTTAACATTAAATTTTATTATTTCTTTTTGTTACCTCTTCCAGTAACCTAAGTAGCTATTCTCCCTCTCCTCCAGGTATCCAAGATGACGTCATTCTAGCACGAACTGGGATCAAAAGGGTGTTGAAGTTAAATGAGTTGCATTATCACTCCGCATTACAACACATAATTGCTGCAATAGAGCCATTCTGCAGTACAACACCAGCATTTTGAACACCCGCCATCCTCCAATGACCCTGGCCAATTATCCACTGTCTCTCTTCTGCAAATCCCAATTCGCTATTCAATCTCCTCTAATGGCTCAATTAAGCAATTGCCCTCTCCTAACAGGTCTTAATAGCAACGTTTTCCCTCCGCAACGGGTCTTGTTAGAACTTTCCACATTCCATCTCCCCATGAAGTCTCAGTTCGTAGTTCTGTCTCCTCCAATAACCCAATTAGTTACTTTTTCTCTCTCGTCAAGTTTCAATTGGTTACTCTCTCTCATCCAGTGGCCCAATGAGCTACTTTCTCTTTCTTATCAAGCCTTGATTAATTAATTAATCTCCCCCTCCTTGAATGGCACAAATTAGCTACTCTTTCTATCTTTGTGTTCTCTCTCTTCCCTATTTCTCGTCTTCCCCTTCTTCCCACCATCTCTCTTTCTTCCCTCCCCCCCCCCCCAAATTCTTGAGGTCAGTTTACCATCAGCAAGTAATGTAGGACGCTCTAAGAGCAATTCCTACAAAGGGGAATAATTAGTGTAAGACGCTGTATGAGCAATTCCCACACCGAGAAAATTCACTCAGGAACTTTCAATTTAATTCAATATTGATTCTTATTCATAATCTGTCTTCTTGAATTACATAAAGGAGTTTATATAACCAAGATTCACTTTAATTCAATATTGATTCTTATTCGTAATCTGCCTTCTTAAATTACATAAAAGAGTTTATATAACCAAGAAGTTAAGTAGTTAACTAGTATTAGGAAACCTAAATAATAATATATAAGCTAGAAAAGGATAAAAATATATAACCTAATATTATCCTAATACACTAGGAAACTAAATCCTAATAAAATATTACTTAATATCCTTATTTTGGCCATCCTAAAATATGTTTAAAAATAACCTACGAAAATAATTAAAAAATACAAAAGATCTCCAATATCAAAATATTCTAATTTCCTAAATCTTTTTACCTATTCTTTACTCTTATCCTGCATCATTCTCCCCTTGTTGGAAAAATACAAAAGAGTTTTGAAATGCAGCAAAATTGAAGATGAAGTCGTCAAAATTGATTTGACTTCAATATAGATTTTTTTAATCTCACTTCTCAGAATATTCTCCAATGATAGTAACCATGTAAACATCGAATGACGTTCAATCTTCTCAAAAAAGCTCTGTGGAATGAAAAAGTCAACATGCGCAATAGCTCCTTGGGTCACCCTAGTCTTTCCAGGGAGTCGGCCCAAATTCATCCGTACTTACACATCCTCTTCATTCACTTGGACATCGTCTTTGTCCACCTCCTTTAGAAAAGCTTCATCAGTAAGATCTACCGTGGAAGATTCCTTTTTAAGTGTCTCATCCACATAAAATTGAGAGTCAACCCAAGGAAAATGAGGATTTTCATTATCGGACAACACATTGCATGAAACATTGGTGTCTAAGACTTGGTGGGGTTTTGTCTTCTTTGCTAGACACCTTTTTGAAGATTTTCTCCTTATCGTCCTTTATGAATGCTCGCCTATAGTTTGCATCAAAGTAGGCAAGATGTTCCTCATTTAAATAACAATTCCGCGGTCTTGTGTACCACCTTGAAGATGAAACTCCATAATCATTAGTGGGAATTCTCCAGGGTATCAAAGGAGCTCTAGAAGGTCTGTAGTCCAACATATACCTAGGGATGTAAGGCTTACATCTACATATGACCTCACTAGCAAAATAAAGATCTAACTTACAACAACCTTCATAAATATGATGACCTTGAAGGCATTAACAGCATCCCTATGTTCACTTGAGCATAAAATCATCCATTGTTTGAAATCTAGCCATCTTTTCCACTTCCCCATAATGGGAGAAAATTTGGTATAAAAGATTTTTCGTAACAGGGAGTTCTTTTTCATGGATGATGACAAATAAAGCTCGATGATGTTTTTCACACCAGGCTATAGGTGCAACAGCTTGTTAACAGTAGCAGCAAATAGCAACAGGTGAACAAAAATGGCATTTGTTGAGAAGAATTTTGACAAGTAACCTAGTCGGCAGCAACGGCAGTGGATGGAGGGTTGGACAGCGGTTGGTGATTGTCAGATTTGGGTGGTCGGCTTGGTGGTGGTTATTGGCTGTGTTGCGTGTGGTCTAGGGTTTGGGCGACAGGTTTTTCCCCCTTTTTTACTCGAATCTGATGCGGAGGGAAAGAGGGCTGAATGAGAAAAGAAAACAAGAGGCAACGCTAAGATCAAATAGCTCTGA
The DNA here is from genome assembly GCA_017589665.1 of Selenicereus undatus. Lineage (NCBI taxonomy): Eukaryota > Viridiplantae > Streptophyta > Magnoliopsida > Caryophyllales > Cactaceae > Selenicereus > Selenicereus undatus. Next base: position 98,603,698 of record JACYFF010031952.1, on the reverse strand, counting down.
TACCAAATTAATTGGGACGCTCTAAGAGCAATTTCTACAAAAGGGAATAATTGGTGTAGGACGCTCTATGAGCAATTCCCACACCGAAAAAATTCACTCAAGAACTTTCACTTTAATTTAATATTGATTCTTATTCATAATCTACCTTCTTGAATTACATAAAGGAATTTATATAACCAAGATGTTAACTAGTATTAGAAAACTTAAATAATAAGATATAAGCTAGAAAAGGATAAAAATATATAACCTAATATTATCCTAATACACTAGGGAACAAAATCTTAATAAAATATTACTAAATATCCTTATTTTGGCTATCCTAAACTATGCTTAAAAATAACCTACGAAAATAATAAAAAAATACAAAAGATCTTCAATATCAAAATACTCTAATTTCCTAAATCTTTTTACCCATTCTTTACTCTTATCCTGCATCAACAAGCTCTTTCCTCCTCCTTTTCTGTTAAGTAAAAGAGTTCAATAATACAGAGTCCAAGAAACCAAACACATTAGCCCATAACAATTTAACCTAGTGCCGATCAACGAAAAATTTGACAACAAAAACAACTCTCCTTGGGAAAACACTTTTTATGGAAAATGAATTTCCGACAGAATCATCCCTCGCCCCTCCACGGGAATGCACCCTTAGAACGCATTCAACAGCAGCGTTTGAAGTAGCGATACCAATCAGTCATATATTAATTTTTTGTTATGCTGTTGTTAAGTTAGTGTTTGGACCAACATTGCAGGCCACGTTCAGCGTTTCAAGGAATATTTCTGAAAAACTAACAAAATTAGCTTTTTGGCCTTCAAAGGTAGCACTTCACATTTTGTGGTTAAAAGGATATCTTTTATTCATTTTATTTTTGGCCAATTCTCCATATTCTTTTACGTCAATTCACATTAAATAGCTAACCCAACGTTTAAGTTTACTGAACACTCTCTTCAATAGCTTATCTAACAGGTACAAGCTAACAAGAAAATTAGAACAACTCTCTGCTACCTAAACAACTATCTCTAAACACCCGCACACTACCTAAGCGGCTAATTTTGCCAAACAATGCCTTAATGATTAACTCCATTTCCTTCCCACGCTATAATATCCAATCAACTTAAAAACATGACATTTTTGCATCCCAAATCCCCCTGCCCCCAAAACAAAAAAAAAAGATATAATGGAAACTAATTCCAATGTGCCTTTTTTTCCTTGATAATATCAAATGAAAGCTAAGCTTTACACATTTATAAATGTTCGCAATTTACATATATTTTTGAGTGACAATTAGAGCCAACTGAATTTTCCAAGATGACAAACTTCAAACATTGAACAGCAAAGGCGATCAACGTTTATCATAGTAAATGCAACAAACAACATGCCAAGAACGGATCCCCCTACGGTAGGATAAAAGGAAGGTCCAAATTAAAACAGCCTTAGCACCCTGCCCCCGGTAAGTAGAAAGGCAGTTTCAATACAACACATGCCGGTCTATTAACGATAGAAATATGAATAAGAAGGTAATTAAAACAACTCTAAATACAAAGCAATGTATTTATGTCAATCCTTCGGCGAAGAGAGAGTTTCATAAGTTCTCTTAAATGCATATGACTATAAGGTAATGTGATGAGGGCATGATAATTATGCAGCTTAGAATGATATGTAAGGAAAGTCTCTGATAACTTCAAACAAGAGAAACGGAAGGATTAAAAAAAAAATTCTTGAAGAAGCATCATACACATCTCCTTCTCCCGGGCCCCCCCCCCCCCTCCTATAAGCCATGACAAGAACATTTGATCTGAACTGTGCACCACTAGATCAATACCCAGTCATCAAAAGACTTACGAAATCTGACATGACAACATCACAACTAGTTTTGCCCAGGCATTCCGTAGAGGAACACATTGTTCGACACATGCCTGCACCATTGAGAAACAGGCTGAAGGAGGGAGATGGTAGGGCAAACATATGGGTCGTCGATGATGAAAACAGAATCCAACACTACTTGACAATGGTTGATCGTGATCATCGCTATTCAATCATAAGCTGGGGACGTGTCCGTGCAAGCAGAGAACTTAGAGCAGGACAGGAAATGAGATTTGGTTGGATGGATCAGAAGCTGCACTTCATTGTCAGACATGAAGGTCTGTTAGAATATAGTGCCATTTGTCGTCTACCACTCAATTATACTAGTTGCATCTGATCAGTTTAAGCCAAAGTGTTCTCTTCACAGATTTGTTTTTCTTTATTAATCGGAATAGATCTAGATATACACGATTTTATAGCATGAATATCCTGGAAAACTCTTCTATTGTGGCTTATCTATGTCTGCAAGAAGCATGCACAAGAATGGGGAATGAATGTGGTGCACATATGGTTTCTGGTTTAGAGATATAAAAGAACACTTACTGACAAAAGAGAACCAGACACAAATAAATGGTAAAGAAAATACAGGAATAACAAATAGAAATCGAATAGCATGTTCAAGGATCTTTGGTCCCCACCTTCCTCCTCTGTTAACGTAATTGATGGTGAAATGTATCTTGCAGTTAATGATGGCAGCAATGATCGTCAGGAGAACATGGGAAACGACAAACACAATGATGACCAAGGGCCAGCGAAAGGCAAAGACGAAAACATAAATGAACCTCCTACAAAAAAGAGGAGAACAGACAATGGTAAGTGTTCTCTGCAAGTCCTCCATACTGGCATATGCAGAAGACTTCCATTTTCCCCCCTACTTCTCCCACCTACACATTTGATTTTGAAGGTCGATTATTACAGAATGCATTTCCTAACAAGCCCTGCTTTTGCAACCCCTATAAATTATAGCTCCTTGAGCTGGTGGTCCTGTCTTCTTCAGAGGATTTTTCGTCATTATCAATTTATCTATGCCATAGTGCTTTTTGGGGGAAGACGGGGACAGGTTCACATCAAGATTTTTTTTTTCTTTTCACAATGCAATTATATTGACCTGCTCCCTGCCACCATGCTTCCATGAGGTATGCTTCCCATTGGCTGCATCACCTAAATTTTAACATAATACAATTTTAAATAATTTAAAGTGATTGACCAGTCACCAAGTCTTCGAAGCTGAATTTTTTTTCCTGTTCTTTCATTCTCTAATTGGAATCGGTCTCTCTACAGACAGTCATGTCTGTAGAGGTAAAGCCCACCTGCATCTGGATGACTGGATCTGCCTAGATCCCTTGAAAGCATGACCCACACTAGGAGTTGAGTTTAGTTCTTTCATTCTCTAGGATTTGCATTAAGAGCAGTTATCCCCATGTACAAAATGCATTCAATTACATCAAGGCCTATTCTTCACCTAGCATTAAATATGCAGCTTAGTCCAACTATAGACTTTTACACTATTATAAAACTCCATATATTTTAGTTATTAAATAGCTTTTCAACTAAGAATGTTGCTTATTAGTAATTTAAGTAAATATAAGCATCCTATACGGAGATTCGAGGGATCCATACGTAGAAAGCCTTTAACCTGACAAGCAGAGATGTTATTTTTTGACCCCCCCCCCCCAAAAGGGAGTCTCTCGAAAGGGGACCAAACTGCATTAGTGACATGAACGTAAAGCACTGTACCACCACCACCACCAAGTGTGAACTCTGTGAAAAGCATGTTCTGGGAGATCCGTATGCAGACAACATTACCTAAAGTCACCCGACCAGCAATACACTTGATTGAGAAAGACCCATTCATAAAATTAAAAAACGATCCACATTAAACATGACACTTGTTTTGGTGGTGTTAAAACTTCTGTAGAGAAACAAGAAATGAGGGAAGGAAGGGGATAGTGATGCAAGCTAGCAAACATACATGGTTAATAAGAATTTCACATAGCTTGAAAGTCACCAAACATCGCCATGAAAGCAGGCCACATCACGCAACAGACCAAGCAAATGATAAATGAATATTCACTGCTGCAATTTAATGCAAGGGGTTGATGTAAATCACTAAGTCCATCAGTATACTCAGAACTAAAGAGAAAACTCCGCTTTATAATGCCCACACCTTCTCAGCCTTGCTGCCCACATCTTGTTTTCTATAGATGTCAAATCCACATCCTCCATAATCGATTCATTTCTCCAAACCAGTCCTATACAACCACATATCAAATGAATCATCCTTGCCTCTACTATCATCATCTTTTGGACACGATTCTTCTTTACCAAGCAACATCCTCATTTCTTACCATCATCTTGTGAACATATTTATGTTTTTATTTTTCAACATTTTGAACCCCATAACAAGGCAAGTATGACAATCTTGCACCAGAATGTGCTTTCAGTTACTAGTATCTTCTTATCAGCTACCACTCAAAACCCTATATGCTTTCCTCCATTCCTGTCATGCCATGCACATACCAGTTCTGTAACAGGAAAATGTACTATAGAACCAAGTATCTAAATTTCCTCACCCTGGAATGTAGTACGATATCACCATGGTTACTCCCCCCCCACCAATACCCTCTCTCCCTTGGTAAATTTACATCTTAAGTCCTTTGTCTTCCACTTGCTCAGTCTAAAACCGTACGACTCTATAGTATCCCTCGACTTATTCAACTTCTTGCTATCTCCTATCCAATCCCATCGATTAGAAACGTATCATTACAAATAACATATGCAAATAACCTACACCAAAAAAAATTTCTAATTTGTATTGTTTTAAACCAATTTTTAACCAAATTAACACTTGCGTAATATGTCAGGCTCGAAATAAGATATTTGGTCTGGAATATAAGCATTCTTCGACTTGTCCAATTTGAATTTTCATTCCACCTAAACATGCTCAAACCCAAATTTAGCATTCTCTTATTTGTCCGATTATAATTTGATGGAAACCAGACTCAAACCCAAATTTTTGCCACTACGATACACCATGGCATGCCATCTTGCATAGGAAGCAAATCCATAAGAGCAATAATATGAAAATGTCATCTCTTAACATCCTTATACCCATTTTTGATAACTCGGTTATAAAAGTCTTCACTCTTGAGCGAATAGACACGCTGCACAGGTGAACAAAAGGACAAAGTAAAAAGATTGAAATAAGGATAAGCAACTCAATAAACAAAGAACACATAGTGGGCATAGTGGCCTACATGAATTTTATACCACAGAAGCCACTTCCTAAAATAAGGCACACTAACAGGCTTCAGTCAATAACATTAAGTCTATGACCCTATTAGATTCTTACTAGGTCTATGGAACAGTGGATCTGTGATCCTTCCCGATCTCCCCCATAAGGAACCATGATTGCTGCTCATCCCTAGACTATCTAAGCCCCATTTCATACTCTTAACGGATAGAATTCACTTCTAACCTTTTTGAAATCATCTGTCTCTATTGTTGTAGTTGTAGCCATATATCCACTACAAGCATCCTCATCAGCCAATGTCTTTAGTGTTACATGCCTAACTTCGCCAGATTCATTGCTTATAGAATTTTATGCCTACTACTTGTGCTAACAATTCTTTCACCAACAATCCAATATAACTTTCCAATGTCCAACTCATTATCCCTTTTGTTTTGGGTAATAACCAAGAGCTTTTATTACCAAAACTCACCAAAATTGCATTATTACAACCCTAATGGGAGAATCAAAGGGGGAGGAGCCTCAAGCCTCTAGTGCACAATTTTTCCGACAACATCCAGTATCTTCCAATTTTAACTTCTCCTTAAAACCTTAATCTCACAAAGTACCTTAGTTTAAAAAAGCGCGAGGCGCATCGAGGCGCAAAGGGTCCCAAGCACGAGGCGAGAGCCTCAAGGCGAAGGCGCGCGCCTCAAGGACGCGAGGCGCACTTTTCTAAAAAAATTGCAGAAAATTTATTCAAAGAATATATCATGCCCAAATAAGTTACAGGCTGGCATTAACACAATGAGCAAATTGCATTACATTTTCTATAGAGCCTAGAATGGTTGCAAAACGGCATAGAATACGATAAAACAACATTATAATTCACTTAAATAAAAATTCAAAATGTTAAAAATTGAGAATTTTTTTGAAAATTTACCAAGATTGACAAGCATGCTCATAATATACATAAATAGTAAAAATGCCTCCTATACTGTTTTGTAAAAAGCAAAAAAAGAAAAATTATACTAGCTCACTCACCTAATTAAAAACACCATAAAGAAACAGAAAACAGTAAATATCTTACCTATATATAATCACAGAGGAGAGAGAGAAGACTAAAGAGCAGCCCATCTAGCAGACCCATCCCACTTTCGAAGCACCCAAAAATTGCACAGCGGCTCAGCCAGACCTGCCGGAGCAGATCACCGGCGACCGGTGAAGATGAACCGCCGGAAAAGCATGAGAAGGGAAGATCGACGCACTCTGTCTCCATTAAGCCACAATACAAGCCTCAAATCTCAGAGAAATTAGAATTTCGAAAAATTAGGGTTTTCGAAAAATTAGGGTTTTCAAGATTCGGGCTGAATTTGAAGCAATTGGAAGCAATTTGATGGGGCTTCTACTCGAAATTAGTCAATCATCACTTGTATAAGTTCTAATTCGAAGAAATTTTGGCATTGGTTGACTAATTTCTCAGAACTTTCTCTCTACCCTCGTGAAGTGCTATTAGGCGAGGAAAGCACCGTGCCTTCGCCTCGGCTGAGGCGCGTATGAGGCGCGCGCCTCCATGCGCCTTCGGATTTTGCTGCGCTTGGGGTCACCTGAGGCGCCGCCCTGGTCGCCTCTCGCCTAGGCGCGCCTCAGGTGCGCTTTTTTAAACTAAGCAAAGTACTAACCATTTACATTCCTCAGCCATCTGCTACACACTTGACAGTATCGATCTAAAACATCTGTCATTCCTCTAATCCTCTCATTCCATAAGAAATCACCACTGCTGCCATAATCATGTAAATGCTCAGCTTCTCATCAACCGGACCCTTGACGGATATGGACACCCTCCTTACCTCCAGAAGCTTTTTAACATGCATACCAATTCTGCAAGTCAGAAGCCGCTGCACCACTAGCGGACAAAATTGACAGGAAAACAAGCCCTACTAATTGTCCTACCAACTATCTAATGCTTCTCCTTAGATCCAGTCGAGATATTCTCGTTACATGAAACCACTAGAGCACTCTAATTTTTTTTGGTTCCATCCTCGCTAAATGCGTAGGCCGATGCCTGGGGAATTTGTCCATCACATTTTATGATCAACCCAAGGTATTTAAAATTGTTTTTCTAATCTATACTTCGCGGTCTCTGATTTTCGCCCAGACATCTTAAGTAGATGTCAGATTTAGACTAGGAGTTCGAGCTTAATCTTGCTCATCAATATGCCATGGACACCAAGGTAGGTCTCAAAAGTTCTAACATCTCAATATTTCCCCTTAGCTTAACTTATCCATTTGAGTAATGACATTATCAAAAAGCATCACAAGAATCATCTGTTTGAGCCTCTTTGCCATTGGGGTGAATTAAAAACTTAATATATATCCTTCAAGAAGTCTAATAGTCAATAGCATAAAATATCTAGCAACCCAGACCCCGCGAAAGCGGGACCCACACTGGGAGGTGGTGTTGTATAAAATATCTAGCAAAAATCTACAAACACAAACTACTGTCCGGTCACATGACTTAGATAATTTTAACATAGGCAATAGGCCCATCTTTTTTCCCTAAACGTATCTGAATTGCCTACAAGTTACCTTTTTCTAATGCAAGAAAGACCTCAGGCAATACCCATCATATGTATAGGCATACGACTTCCATGGTGGTCAAGGGGATCAGCCTGACACAGTGTCTTCTCAATATTATTGATCCCATCTCGCACTACAAATATAACAAGATAGTAAATCTAAGCTAGGAGTATAGTAAGATTAGAGAATTCTCTAATGTTTAAAAAGATTACATAATTTTGATTTTATTATTTGTGTAATACTTCTTATAGCAACTTTAGGATAGTAAATTTCATTATTATCAATAATATTTTAGCAAAATTTGCCTGCAATTATAATAGGCATGCATTTTTCTCCCACAATTTATATTTTATAAGTTTTCAGCTTCAATATTATCAGCTGTTTAAACTTCCTTATGACATAGGAATGAGACTAGAACATGGGTGAATAAGCTTTAATATTATCAGCTGTTTAAACTTCCATGGCCAGTGTCCAAGCCTGAGTTCTGGGTGAATATGAATCCTATGGGGGCATCCTAACCTATCTAGGTTAAAAGTTTGCTCCAACAGTCTTACATCCATGGATTCTGTGAGAACATCATAAGCCTATCTAGTGTATTAAGTGCCCTAAGAGTGCATCCCCCATCAGTATCACTGATGGATGGCGCATGTATACAAACCATCTTTTTATTACTAAACACCATCCATGCACTAAACCTCCATTCATCCCACAGCTTCTTTGTCCTCCGGATCACGTTAAATAAACTGCTTGACCAACTTATACCTTCTTTTCTAAACTCATACTGTCTTTTTTCCTCAAGCAAATGTTAAATCTATATCGAGATTAAGTCCGACACGTAGCTCAATCCCCATTTTCTTTTTCTTTTTTTTTTTAAGTGAACACCTTGAAATTTTTCCTTACAACATGCGAAATGACTCTTAGGTCTTGAGTATCTGCATATCCAATTTGGCAATGTCCACCAAGAAAAATAGCCTCCCTTTGCTCACTAAAGAGCTTCTAAAAGTATCAGTTGAATCTCTTTTTTATCTTATCTTCAGCCGCCAGCACCCAATAATGTTCATCATGCTTTGTGCACCATACTTTATCCTAGTCATTAGACATCCTATACCTAACCTTAGCAAGATTGAAAGTGTTTCTCCCTCTGTAGAGGCCAATCTCTAGTCCAGCAGTGAAGCTCCAAATCTAACCACACTTAGCAGTCTCTTTGCTGCTTCTTGTACTTGTTATTATCTTATTTGTATCTTAGGTATAAAGATGTAAGGAAAATATTGCATCATCAAAGTTCCTCCAACAATAAACACATGTATACTTGCTCTGTCCCAAAAACGGATATCCCATTTGACTTTGCATGCTATTTTTTGATAAGTGACTTTGCACGAATTTTAAAAAACGTACCATAGAGGCATGGACTATCATTTTTAGTGATAAAATACAAATAAGATCCTTAACAATTGCACCCAAAAAAAGTGTCTTTCAAATGCCATTCCTTTTTATAGTTTTTGAATTAAAAATAAGAGTAGTTTGGGGAAATTAATAGATTTGGTGCAGAATGGTGCTTCCATATTTAGAAAGTGAACATAATTTTCAGACATCCCAAAAAGGAATTGGGCACATCCTTTTTAGGACATTCTTTTTCTCATGAAGGAAGTAATTGTTTAGACTTGGCAGTACATGATTCTAATTATATTTAAGTCTTCCTTGAGGCTTCAGAAAGCTTATTTAACAGGGCTGACAAAATTTTGTCCGGCCCAAATGTCCGGCAGCCACCCAGCCAAGGACAGAGAGGGGAAAACAAGCACTATGATCACAATTTCCATCCTAAACAAAAATTTGGACAACAAAACAATTATTCTGAATAGAAATTGGGTCCGGGTTCAGGAATCATAATTCAGGCACATTTATATTTATCCCGATTGTTCTTAGCTTTACGTATAGCTTAACGAAGACCAATACTATAGCATAAGTTCAAGCCCATAAAAGGTTGCATGAGGTACCCCCAGGGCCCAGGCCACAAACGAATAAAGCTCCCAAAACCCTAGCTGATTTTTCACCTTTATTCTCTTCTCAGCCTCATCTCCACCAATCCCCCCCCCCCAATGTGGGTCCATTGGAATGGAAGCTTCAAGTTTCGTATGTTATTGAAATTTGGGAAACACCATTTCCATCATGATTAGTAGAAATTGAGGAAAAAATGATGGAGTAAATCATCCAGAGAGGACAAAGAAAATGGCCACTTGTTTGGATCCATGGCTCCCTATTTTCAATGTCACTGGTATCAAACATAGAGCCTTGAAGATTGCATTTTTGCTAGGTCGTTAAAAATCATCAGGATCCTAATGAACTACGAAGATGAAATCCTGAGACACCAACATCTAAAGGGTTCAATTTGTAATCAACTATTAGATTTACTGATGCAGACCTATGGAAGACAAACTTTTTAAAAATTTGTGTCAGTTCTATATTCATAGGACTGCCACATCATTTTTATACTTATATGTTTCCCTTTTTTGTCCATTTTCTCGGTATGCAGTGGAGTGTTGCATATGTTTCATTTAATTTGGTTTCTTTTTTAGGGGGGAAAAACAGATCCCGGTCTGCGTCTTGTCTGATCAGGCTCTGGTCACGGAAAATTATCCTATTATAAATCTGGACAGGATCCTGATTTCCCGATCTAAGTAATTTTGTCTCGTTGTACAATTGTCCGGCCGTGCATTTAGGCTGGCACTATTTTTTAGTATGATGCCTCAAAGCACTCCATCCCACCCTTCCAATCGGATTACATTTTGAAAGTTGAAACTGCAGCTTATTATCACTTTGACAATTCTATATACCTCTATTCCATCAATCTTGTATATCAAAGCATTAATTAAAATTTTCTTGATTCGCAGCTGAATACAAGGCTTCTACAACAGCAGGTGAACCGTCAAACTCGGCAACTATGTGCGCCAATCCTTGAGAAAATCTGCCGTGGCTCTCCAATGCTAAAGAGACCTCAGGGGTTGTTCTTTTCTATGATTCTATCCATCATCAGCTAATAGTAATATTAAGTTTATGCTTCAAGTATAGTAAAACTATAGAGGGGAAAAGGAGGGGGCAGAGACAGCTTTGAAGGACTTATTGTCTTGCTTTTATCAGCACTTTTCTTGCTGTAGTTTTGCTGTCAATCTACCGCCTTAAACAATTTCAGTTTATCTAGTTTACTAGTTCAGGAGTGCTATCTAAACTACTACTTTTGCAGGTGAAAATGCCATTAATGCAACATATCTACCAGACTACCACACTCATTGACACTGCAGTTTATGGCCAAGTAACTAGACTCCGATAGTTCTTTAGATTTTGTGACATGTTAACAGCAGCCTACGAATATCATAAAAAGCAAGATAAAAATCTGACGACAAAAATACCTACCTCATTGACCTCCTAAATATGATCTGCTATAGTTGCCATTTTGGTGTTATACTGAAACCGGTCCATCATAATGTGATCAATGATCATCTGCATAAGACAGACCATCAAAGTTAGCACATGAATATGAACCAACTCTCTGAATTTGCTAGATGATGCAACCTTACCTGCAGATCACTCCCACTCTTCTTCAGCATCTGCCTCCTTGGCAACTGCACGATCTTCCATCGTGCTCTGTAGCTTGTTTGGTTAGTATATACATGAGCATTGAGTATAAAATTCCGAACGCTTCACAGAAGATGCCATCCGAAAAGTTTATATATGGTTCAACTATGCGTGAAGAGGAAACTGAATTCATTCAAATCACAGTTATTTGGCTATCCAGAATGTTAAAATCCTAAAGTAACGGAGATCACAGAGACACATGCAAAAAGGGTTATAAGCCAACAAAGGGGGGCCAGATCTCAACATCTCCTGGGATAACACTATTACTAGGCACTGCCTTACATTGTTGGTCATTATCCCAATAAAAGCTTCTTCATGTCACAACTTGCCCACTCGTGCACACCTTAATAGGATGACGGTCCAAGCTCTTTAACCTCAACAATAGGCACAGTCTCAGTTCATATGCTAGGGGCATGTGCCATAGAAATTACCAATGACACTGTTATGCTGAATATAGTAAATGAAATAATGGAAGAGTATTCTGCAAGATACCAAATGGAAATAAGAGGGAGAAAGAGGGATCAGGATCAATGCCAAGCAGAGAGATGTATGATGCAATTTAAGGAAATCAAGTCATCTACATTAGCATTTCTACGTGGCATCTGAAAATTTCAGATTGATGTTCCTATCAAAGCAGTGGAGCACAGCACTATACTTTACTTGTGATTATAGAACTTTCTTCCAGGATCCCTCACTTTCAACATACCACCACAGCTCACAACAATTAACAGCAAATCAACAATTGTGCCAGCTCTACGAGCTGTGAACTTAATCTTTTACTTTTTAAGCAACATTGCTAATTACAACAAGATACTCGCAGGTGCCTCGCATAACCCTTTTCTTTCAATCACATCATCACAGGTCCAACGATCATACCAGCACAGCAACAGTGAAGGGGTTTAATCTGCTTCTCCACCACTTTGTCTCATGCATCAGCGTCATTATAGGCACAACAGTAAATATAACCAGAGATTCTCATTATTTACCGGAGATTCTCAGGTTCTTGGCCTAACCCTTCTCCCGTTGGTATCACCACCATCCGACAGTTGGGCCCACACACTTCGAGATTTTCCGCCTGCACTACTGCAATCATCCTCACAACCCGCAACTGTCTTCAGGATCTCTGACTGCAATGATGGGCAGTGCTCCTTAAGATACTCAAAGCCATCAGAGCGCATAACAGCTGCAACATGCAAAAGAAAAGAAACAAAACATAAGAAAATACATCAACAATACTTGCTCAAAAAATCATCAGTGTGCAAACAAAACATTACAGAATACCAGGAACTAGAAAATGAGTCAACAAAAGGTGAAAGGGGGACAGAAAATATTTGGTGCTCTCGAAAACAAATAACCCTCAGTGCCATCACTATTAGCAATTCAGCATTACAGCTAAGAAAGGCAGACATCAGAAGATAACCTGCAAGGTTTTCAGCTGCAAATCTTAGACAAACAGCCTTCAACTCAGCAGCATGGTAGCAATCAGCTAATGCCAGAATCTCTCCCACTGTATTAACTGATATATCTTTGCATAAAGATGATTCACACAACTGTCTAAGCCTTGCCAGACCGTACTTGTCGGAAACTGCCAGCAACTTTGCAATTAACAAGTCGGATATGTGGGAATCCAAATAACAGCTGGATGGAGTTCGGTCCACATCTTCCACAAGTGTATCTCTGTATATGAAGTGTAACATAGCCTGCAGTGCATACGGAAAGCTAATTAAGTTCAAACAAAAACACTCATAAAATAGAGATATTTTCATGACACCCCCCTCCCCCCCGCCCCCAAAAAAAAAACACTTGGGAAAGGTGAGGAAGAAGCAGCGATGAAATATTGAACAAAAGAACATATCTCCATTAATATCATTCACAAGTGTCAAACATACAATGAGTGATCTACAATGGATTATGACTTAGGAGTCAAAGATTCAGAGTGAACTGAAAAATGAATAAGGATTGAATTGCCACCTTGAATACTTCAGGTTCCACATCATCCACAATGATCTCTTGTTTTGCTTCATCCAACTTCTCAAAAAATTGAGACCGGAACACAGGAGACCGAGCAGACAACACCAATTTATGAGCATGGAACTTCTCTCTGGCCACATCAAAGACAATATCTGAACCTTCCATATTTTCTAACAACATGCCAAAATGCACTCCTATATCAGACTCAGGAACCCGGATTGGATGCAATCTAGGACAATCTACTGATGACACTACAACACCAACGGTACAATTAACTTTCAGACAGTCATCCTTGAGATAAGTTGATTGTTCAAGCAAATTTCGCTTGAAGAAACGCTTGTATCCCCTGCATGTACAACATTAAAGATTAAAAATTTAGATGCCATGACCTCCTAAATTTGTTATCAAGCTTTTCAGTTAACAAAAGAAAGTTCTCATAAAGAGAGAACACCAAAGACAAGTCAGGAAACTGAAATCTTTTGACAACTCCACGCACACAGTTGCATCTGACAGAAAAGGAAATATGTGCACACAGATGCAGACCTCAAAAACAAGACATAAAGCTGAAGATCCAACTTATGAGGTTCTGTAGGAAAACGAAACAACGCTAGATTTACAATAAATACAGGCAATCTTTGACATAGAACAAGAACAGGACAAGGAGCTAATGAGATAAAATACGACTGGAACATAATAAGAACGCATTTAACCAAAACCTGACCTGTTCTTCATGACTTGTCATACAAAGTGATCATCTATTGTCATTTGCTATGCAAGCTTTTCATAGATAACCAAATTGATGCAGATAAGAACATGAAAGCAAACATTTAACACATGTTAACAGATTTATCAATCGTTGGTAGGGGCTCAGACCCCCAATCACTGTTCAACAAGCAAAAGCACATCCTCCTAGGCATGGGAAGACAAATGGATTCTGAACCAAGCAGGGGGAAAGGAGGAAAGATACTTAGCATAGGGATCACAAGAATAATTACTCAAACACATTTCCAAATCCACTAGTCAGACAAATGTAGGCACATGTCATCCTTAACATCCTTACCCAAAAGAACCCCTTCAATCATTTTGTAGTCTCACCCTCATCTTTTCCAAACTTGACGAAAGTAAATAATCAGAAAAAAGTTTCCCTAAACACAACAAGCTTAATCTTTTAAATGGTACTTTGAATCTTCAGTAAATGCTTTCTCAAACTAATCCCTTAGAGACCACATTGGATAAAAAAAATTAACGTTCTTGCTAAAGATAAAGCCCAAAAAACTGAAGTAGCGATCCTCAATTCCAATTTACATCTACTCTTCTAGCAACATCCTGAGGTTGAACACGCAAAAAGATGGAAGAATCCCAACTAGAACCATCCTAGGATATTTCTTGGCAACCCAATTTCCCAATGCTCCAAATTAAAAGACCCATATCACAAAATTTGTCATCAAAGAAAACCCAAAAAACAAATTACACAGAAAACATACCACATACTCCCCCTGTATTTCAACGTATAAGGCCCACTCTCAAGCGACCGGTCGAAATGGCTATGAACTTTATGCTTGCCCTGGTCACTCTGATCAACAAGCGTGAGTTCAAACAACGCTCTGACATCAGTTCCTTCACTCGCCAACGCAATGAACACCGACACATAAGCCGAATTATCCTCCGGATTCTTGCCATCAGGGTAAAAGTAGATCGCCCATTGATAACCTCCGACGGTGAAATTATCGCTCGCAATGTGTTTTCCTACACCCATCCCTTTAGCCAGTGAATACCCTTGAATTACGAACTTGTGCGAACCGTTCACCGTTTGCGTCACGAACCGCGAACTCGTCGGAGAGATCGCCGGCGTCGAAGCCTCCGACATTGTTGCAGATTGATGGAGAGAGAGGAAAAAGAAAGGCAAACTTCGTAAATTCGTTGAATTGGATGGAGATTTGAAGTTGATTCGATGTGTAATTGGCGAGAAAAAATTAGGGTTTAATTGGGGGGGGGGGGGGCCGCCAGAGGGCGGTCTGAGCAGATGGAAAACCGGTGGTGTGGGGGAAAAGGTGCAGGTGGAGCGGGAAAGCAAAAGACGCTAATGCCGTTTTTTCTTTTTTCTTTTTTCTTTTTTCTTTTTTCTTTTTTTTGGGGGGGGTGGGGGGGCGCGCGAA
This sequence comes from Selenicereus undatus, assembly GCA_017589665.1. NCBI lineage: Eukaryota > Viridiplantae > Streptophyta > Magnoliopsida > Caryophyllales > Cactaceae > Selenicereus > Selenicereus undatus. Next base: position 98,588,271 of record JACYFF010031952.1, on the reverse strand, counting down.
TCTTATATGCAAATGTATGTATCTAGCATTGTACATATCCTAAAGTCGTATAGTAAATGCACTTCTAATATGTTGTAGTATTTATTTTTTTTGCAATAGTATATCTTTTCTGTTTTACAGTGTACCTTTTTTCTTCCTACGGTGTACCGTTTGTTTTCTGCAATGTATCTTTTCTTATCTGTGGTGTATTTTTTCTTTTCTGCAGTGTATCTTTTGCTCCCTACAATATATCTTTTTTTAATTGATTGAATTGAAAGACTTGCGAAAATGCTTGTTGAATTGAAGGAAATGAAATAGGGATTTAACTCGATTATATGATATCTTTTATATGGGTACACACCTTTGAATTACTTGGGTTTGGGGGCCTTAACAGTGCCTTCCGTCCGAGCTAAGTAAAGTTTGGTTCAATTCCGCTCATTTTGAGTTGATTTAACTCAACTAATTCATTTTTTCCTTAAAGTGTTTATGTAGGCAGCATATGAAATTACTATAAGGAAGAACAGATTTTATTGCAATCCAGATATTTTAAATCCAACTCAAAAATATAAAATTTAACATTAATTATAACTTTGCATTTTGAAACTTTCAAATTAAAAAACGAGCAAAAAAATAATACTAAAATTGAACCCGAGTCGAGCTCCAAGTTGTACAATGTGCGTCTGAAACCAAGTTTGAGTCTTAAATTTATTGGCTCGGCGAGTTTCGAATCAAGCCTAGGCTCATATTCGACTGAGCCTAGCCCGCTCAAACTCAACCACAATTCAATCACACCAAAGGTCAGCAAAAAAAACTCGTACTCGCTTAAAACCACAAAACCCGCCGCACTGGGTATATGATAGATGTTAAAAATGAAAAAAAAAAAATAGGTATAGGGTGGGTATTGCTAAACTAAGTATAAATATGGGCTCCACCCCCATACTAGTTCTATCAATACCTGCCCCCATATAAGACTCATACTTGTTTATTTAAAGTAGTTGTTTGTTATTTGGAATTTGATATTTTGCTAATTGTTTTGAGTTGCATTGTATTTAAGACTTTGGTGGGACATTTTGTAAAAACTATAACTGTCAAGTGTTAATTTATTGCTTGAATTTAGAAACTTTTAGCTGTATTTGGTGTTATATGATATGTTATTGGAAGTTTGATGTTAGTGTGACATGTTGCTTATTTGATGTTAAATATGGTGGGTTTAATTCTTTTCGGTCTGTGTATACCCTAAGAAAACCTGCATACCTACTATGGGTATGGGTATATCTCTACAATGCTCGTTCAATATTCATATGGGTATAAGTATTGATTTTAAAAATAGGTATGGATGAATGTACGGCTAAACCCACCCTGTACCCGACCTATTACTAGCCCTAGTCTCATACCTATATCTAGCAAAATTTGACCCAACCCGCAAACCCGACCCGAACTCACCTGAAAGTTTAGGGTTCTGAACATGGTTTTCCGTCCTGAATCCCAAAATAACCCGAACCCGAAAAACCCGGAAAAATTCAGGTCTGATCGAGTTGAGCACGGGTTGACCCGACGAGTCAAGGGCGTTCGATTTTATGGGTTAGACTTTTGCGTTGACTAGGCCGATTTTATTTGGGTTGTGCGCTTTGGAGATTTTAGTATACTTTCTCTTCGCAGCTAGACACGTCATGCCGAAAGAAAGTGCTAAACTCCTCAAACCTTAATTGCCTCTCCACCTCCATGGTCTTCTCGCCCTCTAACTTCATCAAATCTGAGCGCCATCTCCAACCGAGCTCCTCCATTTTCAGTGCCCTCTCGATCCCAATCTCTTCCATCTTCAAGCAATAATCTTTTCCTCAATCTCTTGCCTCAAAGAAGGTTTTTAGTTCACTCAATCATGCCTCTAATCATCTTCTATGGTACCCCATCGTCGAGTTGACACAACCGGTTCCCATGGTCGTGGAAGACGAGGATCTAGTGGTAGTGCTTCATCTCCATCTGTTGTGGGTCGCAATATTGCTCGTGAGCCTATCTACCCCTCAGGTTTCTGTCATTTGTTTAAATCAGCATGCTCCTTTTTTACTTGTGTACTCTATTTTTGGTGATTATCTATATTTGCCTTAGTAGTAATCATGTTGTAACTTTGTCTTGGCTGCGTCAATTTCCTGCTACCACACAAACAGAGCATTTGTATAAGTTGGGTGATGTTGTATGGGATCTTCAATCATTCCTCTAATCCTTGTTGGTTTTTACTTACTTTTATATGCTTCATCTTCTGTAACGCCCGCAACCCTAAAGTCATGAGTGTTACCATTTTCTTTAAATCCTAGAACAAAACGGACAGAGTTCCCCCTAAAAATTGACCGTTAATTCCCTACACTGAAAACAACAGTAAAACTAACTCAACGGCCACCTGTCGGAGTTCACAACTCAACGGGTTACCCACTTGGAGCACCACAATCAATGCAGTTCAGTGTTTAAACAAATGAACAATGAATGGTACAACCCTAACAACTTATATGGTAGCTTATACGGCCATACAGAGCGACTCTAAATGATATGCAAACCAAGTACATAAGAACTTAATTTACAATCATTACATTATAATACACTTTGCAATTCACGTACAAGCACATCACTTTACTTCTAGGGTAGAAATAACTCAATTTCGGCTTACTTCAGGAACTTGGAGGGCAACAATGACAAATGGAATGAGCAAAAATCATACAGTGGATAACCCCCTCCCCTAAAAGATTATTTTTAATACAATAATAACTTATGACCGTCGTTCGTAATTTCTCGACTTTTGAAAGACTCACCTATCGTACGGTATGTTTTCCCCTCACAATGCAAGAGAAATTAACATATGCACCAACAACTTAAATTTAAGAGTAGTTATACCCGATGAACTTCCCATAAGTCACTCATATGAACTCATAAACTCAATAACACAAGGGGGTTGAACCCATGAACACTATCGCTGAAATCTCTGTACAAAAGACTCCCCCATTGCTAAAACCTTATACGTGATGCTTAATATATTAGCGAAGCTGGTGTTAGTTCATATAATGTAAATTGTACATAGTCGTTAAGATGTCGTTAAAGATGCCGTTAGGTAGTAAGTTATATGAAGTTAGCAATGCCACTAAAACAACCATCATGTTTCATGCGATACAATCCTTACTATACCACACAGTAGCTGGTCATATGCAAGAATAGATTTATGTGAGAAAACATAGAACGATAACCATAAAATGAGGCATATAACTACGTCATGTGATTGGTAAACTATTTACTATTAATGTACCAAAATGACATTTGAACCTCACATGGTTGTTTCTTTAAAGTATATCATTCCGTAAGCCATCATAGGAATTGGGAGTCTCATTTGATCATGTTTCTCTTGACTCTACTGCATATTAATAAAGATATAAAACATGTAACTTCAACTTATGCCTACTGGCAAAATTGTGAAACATTGAACTTTGAATCCTCTCCTTATTGGCAGAGAAATGAAATACCGAGCTTTGTCTCTGCCTTCTAGCAGAGAAATAAAATATTGAGCTTTGTCTCTGTCTTCTAGCAGATAAATGAAATATTGAGCGTTGTCTCTGCCTTATAGCAGAGAAATAAAATACTAAGCGTTGAATCATCTGCCTACTGGCAAAGAAATGAAATACTGAGTTTTGTCTCTGCCTTCTAGCAGAGAAATGAAATACTGATATTTGTCTCTGCCTTCTAGCAGATAAATGAAATACTGAGCTTTGAATCCTCTGCCTACTGGCAGAGAAATAAAATACTGAGTTTTGTCTCTGCCTTTTAGCAGATAAATGAAATACTGAGCTTTGTATTCTCTGTCAAATAATGAGCTTTGAAACATGTAAGTTGAAGTTACATGCAAACTTCTAGGGAGGTACTGGGTTGGTTAGGCTAAAAATGCAGGCTAAAAATGCAAATAACCTTTAAAGATCCATTATCCCTCGACCTATTTACTGGTCACCTTACTCACTCGGTTGATCAATCCGATGGTTTGAGGTTATTTCGTTATCAATGACTTGTCAATGAAAACAGGCGACCGATAAAACAATTAGGAGCACTTAGCAATCATGTAATTAAGCATTTATGAACCTTGACTATAATACACAATTGGCAAACTTCATATAATCAACATACGATATAAATATACTCAATACACTTCATATAATCCATGGATTACTAATAAATTGATAAACGATGAATTATGCAATCGATAAACTATATAATCGATACGCTGTATACAATCGATAAACATATAAAGGCAATAGACTTAATATACTCAAGAACTATGTATCATCGAGAATTTCATAAAATCGATAATCAGTAGACAAATAACAAACATCGTATACTCGATAAACTTTATATAATCGATAAACATGCATAATCAATGAGCGTTATATAATCAATAAACTTTAAGTAAGCATATATAATCGATGAACATTATATATATAATCGATAAATATGCATAATAAATGAGCGTTATATAATCAATAAACCTTAAGTAAACATATATAATCGATGAACATTATATATTCGGTGAACTGGATCGTTAACGCATATGTATATAATCATTAAATGTTTTAAAACCGATGCCCTCATATAATCAATAAATTTCTTAGCATCGATAATTTATCCATGTATATATTCGATAAACTTATGTATAAATTTCATATAATTGATGAGCTATGTAATCGATAACCTTGACATACTCAATAAATTTGATATCAATGAACTATATAATTGATAAATTGCATATAAATTCGATAACTTCACCTAATCGACAACCGACATATAATCGATAAACTATATATATATAAACGATAAACTTTAGTTCAGTACGACTAACATATAGATATATATATGGTATCGTTCAATTTGCGCTACAATTTCCTCAAATCACCGATAATCGATTCGAATTCAACCTGAACGAACTATAATCAATAATCAATAACCATAGGTAGGAGGAAGGGGAAACTCACCTCGAATCCAAGCTGAAGGACCCGTTTTGGGGTTCGATTTGGGTGGCTCGATGCGGCTCGGGTTGTTCCCTTGCTTCTCCATCTGCCGGTCACCACCCTTTTGCCGAACCGCCGCCCCCGCCGGCCATGGAGAAGCCGCCAAAACCCGCAGCAGCCCCCCCGAACCTCTTTCTCCCCCTCATCTGGCCCGGTTTTGGGCGTCGACCGGCATGGGGGAACGGTCAGGCGTGGCGGCCGGTCGCCGGCAACCTCCCCCGACCGTCCCTCTCTGCCGGTGGGTGGGTGTGGTCGCCGGGCCAAAAGCCCGACATCTTCTTCCTCTTCGCGACCCTCCTCTCTCTCTCTGTGCTCGCTCAGACGGTGGGCGACTGGGGCGTGGGAAGGCCAGGCGACGTCGGTCGGTCGCCGGTGGCCACCACAGCCCCATCTTCTCTATCTCGACCCTTCTGCCAAGACCACCAAAAAAAAAGGGGGCTTCAGCCCCTTCAATTTGTTGTTGTTTTTTATAATAAAGTCAAACATTATTTCAATTTATAAGAGCATAAATCAGTTGAATGAAAGGGGATGAAATCCCGAGTGTTACATCTTCTACTATGATGTTTACTATCAAGCAGTATCGATTTTATTCTCCTTTTATAATTAAATACCCTTAATTGCGTTGCTTTAATCTAAGTGACTAGCTTTAATCATTTGAAGTGCTTGTACATTAGAAATTTATGCCATAGAGTGTTTCACAATCATAGAGGCAAGTTGTTAATACTCAAATGCTTCTTTCTGGTTGGAGCTTTATTTGCTAGTGGCATATCTATTAATCCCCTAAAACCAGTGTGCTATTCCAATACTAATGGGTGGGGCCATGTCTAATTTGCTTAGAGGACACTGGCCTCTTTGGAAACCCAGCATAGTTATGTTGGTCCACATTGGGGGTTGATAAGGTGGGTCACTAATTACAACAAGATCTTGTTCTTTAGTCTATACAAATAATGCCCCTTCATGGAGCTTGGTGAAAGTATCAAATTGAACCTCTAGAGCGCCTGACTTGGCTAGCAGCCTTGTTTTGCTATCAGTCATTTGCACTAATCTTTTAATTAAAATGTTTGTAGGGAGCTCTACAGCTTGTACACCAATTACAGTTGAAATAGATGATGGTTTTCTTTCAAACAAGAAAAGACGTTGGACCTCTAGCGTGTGGAAGCATTATAACATAAAAGAGGGTAAGCACTTTTCCGATGGTAAGGATCTTGCTTATTACAAATATTGTAATGGAGGACCCATCGATGCGGTTTCTAGCAATGGTACGTCCAACTTTAGACATCACACTGAAAGTTGTAGTACTCGTTCGAGTACTGATGTGGGACAAATGATAATGGCTAAAGATGGAAAACTGGTTAGAAAAATTAATCGATCAAAGTATAAAGAATTGGTTGCACAAGCTATAATTAGACATGGGTACCCATATACATTTGTAGAGCATGAGGGAAACCAAACTATTCACGTGTATTTGAACGAGGATTGTGTTCCAATATATAGGAATATAATTAAAAGTCATTGTTTGAGGATCCACAAACGTGAAAAGCAAAGACTTATGGCGTCATTGAGTCTAATTACAAGTAGGATTTGCGTGACTTATGATATGTGGACTTCTTGTGTGGGTCATGGTTTCTCTCTTTGACTACTCATTACATAGATTCCAATTGGAGTTTGCATTTTAAGATTCTAAGTTTTGTTCATATGCCCCCTCCTCGTAATGCAAATGCCTTGCATGACAAAATCCATGATCTTTTAAATGAGTGGAAAATTCATAAGAAAATCTTCACAATCACATTGGATAATGCTTGAGCAAATGACAATATATAAGACATGTTGCATGATACTCTCAATGTGCATGCTCGCTTGCCTTGTGCTGGTGAATTTTTTCATGTTAGATGTGGAGCACATGTGTTAAATTTGATTGTTAAAGAGGGTTTGAAATTGATCGATGTGTGAATAAGTAAGGTGAAGGATTTAGTGAAATATGCGACTGGTTCTGAAGGTAGAAAGATAAATCTGAGGAAATTGCATTGGACATTGGCATTGATTGCGCTAGGGATTTATGGTTGGATTGTCCAACTAGGTGGAACTTCACCTATAAGATGCTAAAGAGAGCATTGCCTTATAGAGATGCATTTGTAAGCATGAGGTGGATCGAAAAGTCTACATCCAACTTTCCTGATCTTCCCTAGATGAAGAGTGGTCTAGAATTGAGAAGATGTGTGATCTTCTTCAGCCCTTTGATGAGATAACCACTATTATATATGGTACAAAGTATCCAACGACAAACTTGTATCTAAAAAATGTGTGGAAGATTGAAAACCTTTTATTATCATGGACTTCTTGTGAGGATGTTATTCTTAGGAGTACGGTGACAAAGATGAGGGAAAAATTTAAAGACTATTAGGATAATTATAGTATGATTCTCTCATTTGCTGCCACTTTGGATTCTCGGTACAGGATTCAATTTATCATGTATTGTTTTTAAACACCTGATCCTAAAACTTCTGAGTTGAAGTCCAATATTGTGAAAGATCAGCTGTATAAGCTCTCTGATTATGTAAAAGAAAAACCTCGAGCAAATGTGAGTGGTGCAAAAAAACATTATCTTATTACATTCTAATGTATATTTTCATCTTGTGTAGGGTTTTGCAAATTTTGATAATGTTGGAGTATCCATGTGTAGAACTTCAAAATTGGATAAGTACTTGGATGAGTATATATTGGATCACACAATCGACTTAGACATTTTAAGTTGGTGGAAAATGAACAAAAATCAGTTCCCTTCATTGAGTAACATGGCAAGAGACATCTTAAGTATTCCTATAACTACCGTGGCTTCTGAATCTTACTTTAGCATGGGAGGTCGAATTCTGACCAAGTGGAGAGCTTCTCTTAAACCCGAAAATGCGGAAGCATTGGTTACCACTTGTAGTTGGTTGTTTGGATAAAAAATTGGGGGGGGGGGAAGTTTTGCAAACATATATTTTTCATTTTGTACTTTATATGCATGCTATATTTTATAATAAGAACATTAACTTCACTTGCAAATATTTGGTGATGTAGATGAGGATGACCAAGAGCTCAATGGTGTATGTGCTCAATTTTCTAAAGTCACTTTAAATGTGGATGAAAAAGAAGTAGAAGATGAGGAGGAAGAAGAAGCGGTGGAGCTGAAATCAGGAGGCCAAACTGAATTTGGCGATTATAATTTATGAGCTAGTTCATTAATGGTGGGAGATTGACATTGAAGCATGCTTTGATTGTCCTTATTATGGTTTGGTTGTGTTTGTGGCTTATTGTTAGGGCGACTTGATCACTTAAGACTTTATGTTTTGTGGTTTACTATAAGGATGATTTGGTCAGTTGACTATCTTGTAGTGATGTCGGTAAGACAATTTAGTGTATGATTAATTATATTTGCTTTTTCATGAATCATTACCACGGTCCTCAATCATGTTCAAAGAGTGAAAAATAAGTAGCTTCTCAAGAATCATGATCACAATCATGTTCAAATAGTGAAAAATAAGTAGCTTTTATGTCTCATTTAATATCTATAATAGTTATTTCATATTTCATATAAGCTTGTAGTTGTCGTTATGAACACATCATGTCTTTGTTTTTCCCCTTTATTTTTGTCAATTTTAAGTTGACAAATATACAAAGGATTGTCATTATGAAATAGTAAAGATGCATTTGATATGCGTTCATGTAACTTGAACGTTTATATCCAATTTTACTTCCTCAAGAATAGTACAAAAGATGGCGATCATGACCCGCTGGGTTTACCTGAAACCCATATAACCGAAATACCTGACCCGTATTCTACCTGAACCCGAAATACATCCGACCTGTATTCTACCCGTATTTTACCCTTCGTCCGAATTGATAAGTCTACTCATACCCTTAAGTGCACATGAATATGAACAAATGTTTAAGGTTTGGATATTTGAAAAACTGTTGTTAGTTGGTATTTATCTTAACTAGTTGAGGGGATGAGGGGCATAAGAATGGAATCAGGGTGGGGGATGGGGCCAAAAAAATAATCTATCACCAACAAGGACAACAGCGGGGCACATTACCACCCATGTTCCCCGTCCAACTTCCTTGTTTTCTAAAAGTTCAAGGAAATATTTTTATATTTTAAACGATGGACGTATTGAGTATTTCAACATCTTAGACTCTACGTATGTATGAAATGAAATATTAAATTCCTATTTTGTTTCACCAATTCGCATCCTCCCTGCGTCCAATTGTGTGCATAGGGAATGCGAGATCTTCTCCATAAATGTAACTTTCACTTTAACCCTCCACTCTCTTTAGTGGTCCCTACTCATATCTACTTCTCATTCTTCGTCCTCCCATTGAGATTCATTTGCTATCCCCGCATTTATCACACCTCGTCACCATCCTTATTCCTCTTCTTCTTGAAGTCTTTGGCGGCTTTGTTCACCCCTAACAACATGTATCTCACTTGTGCCCCCTCTCTCAAACTAGTTATCCTTATTCTCGTGTAAGGGTGACAATGAGCTGGGTTCAAGGTTGGTTACCCGTAACTTCACCCATATCCATTTTTAAAATAATACCCATATCCACCACGTTTTAGAAAACAATACGCATAGCATAGTCATTGTGAGTCCTATTTGTTAAGTAACCTACAACTTTCTCCGCTTCATTGAAAATGTGATTATTAAACATAGTGTTATAACTACCAAATAAAGCATCGAAATCTTGAGCAATTAATATTATCTTTCAATGAAATTCCCCTCACCCCCCCCCCCCAAAAACAATGAATATTTTGCCAAATAATATTTTATTAATCATCAAGGATGACATCCGCAAATATAATATGGATAATCCTTTTAATAATGCAGAATAATCATTAATCATCAAGATTGTAACACACTTATGAACTTTTAGGGTCTGTTCTTTTCGTAGGGAAATAGGGATTGGGAAATGGGTGAAGTTGGTTGAAATAAGTATTTTTTTTTTTTAAATAAGTTGAAGTATGTTAAAGTGGGTTGAAGTATGTTGAAATTGGTATATTTTTTATATGATGGATAGAAGTTGGTTAAATAGTGGATTGAGGTTTGTTGAAGTGAGTATTTTTGTTATTAAAATTTATGAAGCGGGTTGAAGAGAATTGAAGTTGGTAAATTGAAATTTACCAATGAAAAGAACGGGGCCTTACTCACATCATTTAGCATGGTGTCAAACTCAAATACAATCCTTCCATTTAATTAATCAGCCAATTAATCTCAAACTAGGCTTCATGAAAACAACAAATACCACACTGTTGCTTACTTGAGTGCCCCAAGCTTCAACCACATTGGCCTCTATTTTTGATTTGTTTTTTCTGATATAAGCAATTTTTTTTTACAATGTTAATAGTGCCGTCCTAATGCCCTATGGAGGGATATTCAAATAGGCTTAGTGGATAAATTATGAGATCCATAATAACAGAATATGCCCCACGGATGTCTACTGACCAAGCCAATAAGTGGTTGATGAGTTCCAACATAATCTCTGCATAAGAAGATTTTAGATACAATCTTGCCACATAGTGAACCATTATTTGTATGCTATCTTTTCACATTATGACACATCAACAAACATTACCTTGTCATTAATTTTATAGTGGTTTATTTTATTATGTCATTGTTGTAAAATTCTCTTTAACGTACGCAAAGATAACTACAACTGCTCAGGTCCTGCTCTGATAGCTCTACAAGACAAGAGTCACCGGTCTTGATTCTTCACAAGAGTTGTGTGGTTAGTTGCCCCACTATGTGTTTGTTTAGTTCACATGTCGATATCACGAGATGCCACCTTACTAATTGCATGAATGTAGTTGAGGCCATATATTTAACTAACTATTTGTGAGACCTATGATTTTAATTTCTGGTTAGTCCCTTAGCTTAATGTACCTTAGACTAGCTCCGACCAAAAGTTGATTAGGAATATATATATATATATATATATATATATATATATATATATATATATATATATATATATATACACACACACACACACACATATATATATATACATATATATATATACATATATATATATGTATATATATAAGAGCCTGAATTAGAAAGGGTGATGTGTGGGAGAGGATGAATGGGGGTTTTTTATCATTAAAAAAAAAGAAAGAACCTTCTGCTTCTTCAAGTGGAGTTAGAGAAGAGAGAGAGGAAGATAATAGAGGGTGAAGAACAGGGGAGGCATGAAAGCATCGAACGGGAAAAGAATGAAGGGTATTTGAAGTTCAACCTATCAAATCTCTTTTGCTAATCATTCAATTTGACTTCCTACTCTTCTACTATTAAGACTAGAGATTGGTGGTTTAGCTTTTCTGAAAATTATTAAATTCGAAATTATTAGAACCCAAATTGCATGCATGTGAATCTGTTTGTCTTCTACTAGGCTATGATTTACTATTGTCAATGTTTCATTATCCAGTTTGAGGGATGGGTTTGATTAGGAAATGGCCAACAGTGTGTGATATTGAGTAGTAAAAGGATGTGAGAATTGTTGGAGTTGTGATTGTGTAGAGTGGGTGGATGATTGAGATAGTATGTTTTTTTCTCTTTAAATTTGTTGAATGAGATAAGTTGTGGACTGAGAGTATTATATGTTGTTGATTAAGGACTTTATTGAGTTGGGACTGGTTTGTTTTGGGGTTGTGAACTACTATAAACAAAGGGGTGTTGAAAGTTACATAATACCAAGGCGATATGTTTGAACTAGAAAAGGGCGGTATGGCAGCACAAACTTGTTATTGGCTGATTCAAAACTAAACATGATCAAAGTAAGGGTTGGGTCGGTTCATGAAGGTTGATAAGTAAGGTTTTCTTGTCCTTAATCCTACCTGACTTTCATGCGGGTCGGTAAACCCTCGACCTTGACCCTAACCCTAACTCTGCAGGTACCATCATATCATCGGGTCGGACTCGACCCTCAAACCTTTGGTGTGAGGTCTTTCACTAAATTTCATTTTTGTTATAAAGTTCAATAATAAATATCCTACTAAAAGAAAGGTTAAACAATAATAGAATGTTTCACTAAAAAATACCGTAATTACAAACATTCTTTTGCATAAGTCAGCAACTATAATAATGGCAAAGCTCTATTTTGACCTCATTCTAGCCCATCATTGATTCCTTTCTCCCATTGTTTTTATGTCAAATCTCGATGAGAAAGTGTCAAACTTGCCTCCTTTGGTTCATATTATGTTTACGTGGCAGTATTTCGTGGTTTTTAGGAGTTTTACCAAATAGATGAGGGATCTGTCGGTTTTTGATAGGAAGGAAGGCATTGGGAGGGATAACGAGGAAGAATATAGGTTCGAAGAAGCCTCGGAAACCAAGGGAAGCACAATTGAAGGCTTAGAAGTGAGCACGGTCGGTCGTGTGATCTTGCATGACCATGCTGCAGGTAGAATCACATCTCGTAGCTACGCACAATTGGGCGCACGACCATGCGTGTGCCTGTGTGAGTGTGCACGGCCACCCGTGCGTCGAGGCATGATCATGTGCAGCATCTGCTGCTGTGACTTAAAAGCAGTTTTTCAACGATTTTTAGGACATCTTTTGTTTTTCTTTTAAGAGCGCTCTTCTTAGGCGACTTCTATGATTTTGGGAGGAGATTTTATCAGTGCTTTTGGATTGAATTTGCCACCATTGAAGACTGTTTTGCCTTCCTGCAACAATTAATTAAAGTTTGTCTCTTAATTCTCTCTTTACTCGTCTTTGTTATTCTAGGGTTTTATGATTATCATGTTTGTTGAATTAAGTGTTGTGATTGGTGTTGCCAATATGATTACAGACTAAATCTCCCAACTTAGGTTGGGATTAATTGTCGTTTATGTTTGGTTGAATCATGATGTAGCCCCAAACGCTTACTTCTCGGATGTTTGTGTCTATGATTTCGACTATGAGCACCACGTGTTCGATGAATTGCTTGAAAGAGCGTTCATCCATTGTTATTAAGGTTAAGGGGAACGTTGAGAGACGAAACCTTTACCTAACGTGACTTAGTAGACAATTATGATTTTGATATGAAAATAATTGAAGTTCTAATTGGGATTCGAGATTGTAGATCTTATAAGCCTTCAACTTAGTCCGGTGAAAATATGCGGCTATAGTGCTAGGATTAGTCTTCAACCCTTTAGAGAAGGAGGAGATGGGCTTAATTGGCAATATATCCACTCATGATGTAATGCTTGGTTTTATTTGATGGAGTTAGTAATTGATTCGCTAGCATAATCGTGCTATTAATTCCAACACGAGTGTTTTAATCATTTGATTTCTTAATCCCATTCATAGTTGTTACTGCTTTCTTAGTTGTTAGTTAAATCTCCAAATTCGATTTGCCTAAATTGAGTATTCAGATTAGTTATGGTTGAAAGCGAGTTCTTAATGGGATCAACCCGTACTCACTGATTACTAACTATAGCTATATAGCTACACCGTGCACTTGCGGTTTTAACTGTAACAAATAATTAGTTTACTGCACCAACTACTCAAACATCAGAAAGGTAATATGAGAGGGTTGAGAGCCGATGACATCCGGATAGGGTAAGTGAGGGGGTCTAAGTGGAGGAAAGAAATAGAAAGTCAAAAGTCTTTGAACATGCGAAATCTAAAGTCTTGTGTTTTGATTTTAAATTTTAATTTTTTTCTAAAGTGTAGGTTAGGGCATCGCATTAGAAAGTCCGAATGTCTACCCAAGCCCAACCCTTATTATAGTCTGTACCATAAATTTGAGGACAAATAAAGTTGACTCTTCTCATTTTTTGAGGTCAATCGGGCGGGATCCCAATTTGTTGATTAGGTATATTCATAACTAAACCAGATTGGTAAACTAGGCAGTAGCCTAGTTCTCGTTGTTGTGGGGGAGTTTACAGTCAGTTTTATATAGAGATAGATAGATAGATAGATAGATAGATAGATTGTGCTAAAAGGTGTCGAAGCAAATGTGATCCTGTCTCAGGGTTTGCTAGGGGCACTAGGTAATTGAATCATGTAGAGGATACGACCATGTATTAAACCGGATTTAACATGCTTTGGTTGTTAAAATAATAGTGTGAAGCACAACTCTCTGGGTGAGCGAAGAGAAGTTTATTTAACAGCAAAAATGATTATTATTTTTTTATTTCCTTATCTCTTCCTTTTTCTAGAAGGCAACTTCCATATTTTTTGTAATCGACATGGGTTTTCAGACGGTAACATACTTATATCTACCTAATGAGTTTCTATTGTTATGTATAATTTGATGAGTTTTAACCATATGCATGCGATGTTTTGGTTTCGAGAATTTGGATTATCCACTGAGCTGTGGTAGCTCACTCCCTCCATATTTTATTTTTTCTAGGGACAGACTAGTATTAAGTTAATACTATTTTCCAGCATGTCTAGAATGAAGATAGCCTGCTTAAAGAGTATTTTGGCGACAAAGTGTTGTGTGGTCGTTATGGTGGATATGTACCTGTGCTAGAGTGTATTTTTGTTGGCTAAATGCATGCAAAGCCTATGTAATGTTACATATGTAGCTTTGGCTAAGTGTCAAACTCTGTTTCGCCCTCCTATAGAACAACCACCATAACCATATTTTCTTTATATTTACACGAAAGTTAAAACAGGCAAGTTGATACATTCCACAAATCATATGCCCCAGTGTGTTGCCTCAAAGCTCACCATGTAAACTTCTTAGTTTAACTCTTTTTTCAACTAATACAAGTTGCACCCGTTTATTTAGCACAACTACAGAAAAATGCCAAATTTTATGCTGTTCGTTTATTTATTTATTTATTTATTTTGAACTTAAACTTGGCTCTCTGAGGTGGGAACCGTGAAATGTTACAATACTATTATGAAATTACCTCAATATACTAACTTAAAATAGTTTCAAACTCGATCCTTATCATATCATATCATCACACACACACACACACACACACACACACACATATATATATATATATATATATATATATATATATATATATGTTAAAAGTTTGATTGAACTCATGCATGAGTGACACATTGGATACTACATACGATGCCATATAGGGTACTACTTGGGATAAGAATGCCATGTAAGATAGCAACATAAAAGTCTTATATCATGTGATTAAGATGGATGTAGGATATCAATGCAAATTTAATTCAATTTAATGTTAACTTTTCTCATATGTTATGACTAATTAGTAATTAAATTTTGTCTTAAAAAACTAAAATATAGAACAAAGAAGTAGTTTAGATGTTACCCAAGAAAAAAATTTGAAGTGTGTTAGACATTATTTTTGTGCTAAGTATATATTAGATATCTAAATCTAAATATATTTGTTTTTATATATTTATTTTAGAGCAAATATATCATGAGTAGACTCTTGAGTGCTGATTGTGTTGCTTATTTTGCATACTGTAAAGCTTGATTACTTAAGCATGTCACATAATTGGACTTAGATAACATGAAATACAGTAGGAACTTAACGTGATTGTGGATTTTGCTCACGACTACTTTAAGTTGGCACACTATTTAGTTTATTTTCACATGTGTAACTTACGTTCATGATATTTAAAAAAAAAAGTTTCAGTAATTCATTCAATTTATATTTCACTTGAAATTATATTTTGTGCTCAAAAATCACATAGTATAATTAGTTCTTTTAGCAAATTTAAATTTAAATCTAATAGGTACATTAATATATAAGAGTAGTTTGTCTACATTCCCATAATAAACGATAATTGCCTTCATAAATTAGTAGTGCTCCCTTCCCCGCCCCCAAAAAAGAACGTTAAAAGTTTTCATAAATTCAAATTGTGCTAAAATTTATTCATCTGCTACTAATATCCTTTTCTTCTTTACAATATTTTTTTTCATTTTTCTTTGTTTTTTTTAATAAATAATTATATACTAAAGAGATAATATTAAAGTTAAAGACTTATCTGTCTTTTTGTTACTACTGTCAACAATTTTCTAATGCTTTGTTAATCGTGAGAATAATTAATCAAATTTATTTTTATTCAAATCATGGGTGAAATAGTCGGAATGACCATGATTACTATTAAACAATATTAAAGGTGTCGTTAAACTATTGAAATAATATGCAACGGATATGAAGTAAACTACTCATTTTACTTAGAGTTTATCTTAATTTGCAATTCCTATGCATAGGGACTTTAATTTTGTAGTATCTCATATGAGTTTGTGTTGCCATTTGATCAAAAAGAAAATTTTTGTCCCCATATAATTCTTAGTTATGGAAGAATACAAAAATGAATCCTAACAAGCGCTGGTTGGTTAAAGTGGAAGAATCTTATTCTTTTTTTGATCAATTTTAGAATGAAGGTTACAATCCCTTAAATTGCTTTGCACTCATATGAGACAAAGTGGTCATTTGTATTAAAAAATATACAATTTTCTATTAATGTTTGCTGTGCAATGACTATAAATAAATGTCAAGGACAATCATTGAAATATGCGTGAGTTTACCTTCCAAAATCGGTATTAAGTCACAGACAATTGAATTGTAGCATCACGGGTGGCTTCACCAGAGAGTTTGAAGTTTATCATTAAACATGACAATGAGCACTATGAAGGATACATAAGAAACATTGTTTACAAAGAAGTGTTCAACAACTTACCAATGGTACGTATACACTTAAAATAACTTCACTACTACAAATTACCAAAAAAACAACAACACAAATTGGCACTATACATATTTTCGTGTTAGTAAACTCCTACAAATGTTAGTTCTAATTATGTAAAGACCATGACATATTATGATTTTTAGAATTAAATATAATCGGAGATTAAAATAATAACAACTAATAAATTCCTCTAATATCATGCAAGCAACTCCAGGCAGATGATGTATACCAGAAGCCAACTATTGAAATGCCTCTCTGTAAGTAAGTACAAGTCAATATAAAAATATTATCATATATTTTTTCACTAAGGGCCTGTTCTTTTTGTAGGTCAATCCATTTTTACCAACTTCAACCTACTTTAACCTACTTCAACCTACTTGAAAAAAAATACAAACTTCAACATATCTCAACCTACTTCAACCCACTTTAACCAACTTCAACCCATCCCCTTCATAATTTTAATAATTTGTAAAGTATCATATGAGATTTAGGGCCTATTGTTTTCATAGGTAAATTGGGTGGGTAAAAGGGTGCAGTAGGTTGAAGTAGGTTGAGGTGGGTTAAGGTAGGTTGAAGTTGGTATTTTTTTTTGGAAGTGAGTTGAAATAGGTTCAAGTAGGTTGAAGTGAGTTGATGTTGGTTGAAGAAGGTTGATGTTGGTATATTTTTTATGTGGTGGGTTGAGGTGGGTTAAAATAATGAGAATGTAATTAATGTGTGATAATTTATGAAGTTATCAAAATTTTGTGAAATTCTTGTTTATTATTTATTATTTATTATTTTTTTAATTTTTCATTTTTAGTTTTTAATTTTTCATTTTTTTTTCATTT
>JACYFF010031952.1:98540590-98565766 GCA_017589665.1 Selenicereus undatus | reverse complement strand
TAAAAAAATAAAAATAAATAAAAAATAAATAAAAAAATAAATAAAAAAATAAAAAAAGAAGAAAAAAAAAATAAAAATAGAAAATAAAAAATTAAAAAGTAAAAACAAAAAAAATGATAAATGAAAAATGAAAAATGGAAAATAAAAAACTAAAAATTAAAAATTAAAAATCAAAAGAATAAAAATAAAAAATAACAAACAAAAATTTGACAAAATTTGGATAACTTTATAAATTATCACACATTAATTAAATTCTCATTATTTTAACCAATTTGAACCCACCACATAAAAAATATACCAACTTCAACCAACATCAATCCACTTCAACCTACTGCAACCTATTTCAACCCACCTAAAAAAAAAAATACCAACTTCAACCTATCTCAACCCACCTCAACCAACTTCAACCACTTCACCCTTTTAACCCACCCAATTTACCCACAAAAGAAACAGGCCCTAAATGTATAAGTATGTAAAAAATCATTATATGCATTTAGCAACACATCATTGATGAGAAGGAGTAAGGAACAAATGAAAAATCAAAACATAACTTAGTATAATATATGTTACTTTTGCAGGTTACTTAATCCAAGAACGGAAGTTGGCGACTAATAAATATCGAAGACGACAAATCTGATGTGTTATTGAATATTTCGTATTATAACTACTTTTCATACACTACATTTCACATTACTATATGATGCATTTTTAAAAATAAAGTCCAAGTTTAAGAAATGCAACACTAAGGCCCTGTTCTATTTCGTATTTTTAAGGATTTAGCTAAGAGCTGACATCTTCTTACATCTTCTTACATCTCCTTACATCTCCTTACATCTCCTTACATCTTCTTACATCTCCTTACATCTTCATTTTATTTATTTTGTATTTATTTTGTATTTTGTATTTTTTAATTTTTAATTTTTAATGGTTAATTTTAAATTTTAAATTTTTTTGTTCTTTATTTTTTAGTTTTTAGTTTTTATTTTTTTATTTTTTTAATTTTTTAATTTTTTTAATTTTTAATTTTTCATCTTTTATTTTAATTTTTAATTTTTTAATTTTTTTAAATTTTTTAAATTTTTAAATTTTTATTTTGTAATTTTGTAATTTTCTATTTTTTATTTTTAATTTTTTTGTTTATTATTTTATTTTTCATTTTTTTAATTTTTTTTTAGTTTTTTATTTTTAATTTTTTAATTTTTATTTTATAATTTTATAATTTTTTTATTTTAATTTTTAATTTTTATGTTTATTTTTAATTTTAAAATTTTCAAAATTTTCAAAATCTTTAGTTTTATTTTTTTTATTAAAAAATTAAAAAATATGAATTAAAAATTAAAAATTAAAAAATAAAAATAAAAATAAAAATTTAAAATTTAAAAAAATAAAAAAATAAAAAAATAAAAAAAATAAATAATGAAATAATAAATAAAACAATAAAATAACAAAAATTACAAAATTACAAAAAATACAAGAAATAAAAAAAGTAAAAAATAAAAATAAAAAATGAAAAAAAAATAAAAAAATAATAATAATAAAAAAAATACAAAATACAGCTTCTTAAGTATATTATTTTAATATTATTATTTTTCATCTAAAACAAATTATACTATACAACTCTTTTACAATTCAGCAACTTCTTACAGCTTCTTACATCTTCTTACAGCTCCTTACATCTTCTTACAGCTCCTTACATCTTCTTACAGCTCCTTACATCCCCTTACAGCTTCTTACATCTCGTTACAACTCCTTACATCTCCTTACAGTTCCTTATATCTCTTTGTATCTATCTATCTATCTAAAACGCGAAATAGAACAGACCCTAAATTACTACAAATACTATGATTTTCGTTTGCTCCCGTCGATATGGTTATATTCATAAAATCATTTTAAACTTCAAAAAAAATCATGCAAGTCAAGCCACATAATATCTTAAAACAAAAAAAAATTCAAAACTTCTGAACTAATAGGATTAAAAAGATAGACTGCACATTAAAATTTTAAGTGTATATAATTAAGGTGACTTCATATGAAATAAAGTAAGAAAATAGGTGCTATTATAATGTCCATAAAACTTAATATGTTATAGTACTATCAATAATATATAAAATAAGATACTGAAATTTATCAATCGAAAAGTAATAGTCATAGTACAACGCACTGATAAAAATCTACTATATAAAAAGAGAATACATTAATGCGGTGCAGAAATATCTTAAAAGCTTAAAATTAAGAGCATTATTGGTTTAATAATTTCAGAGGACAATGCATTTGGCTTGGCTTCGTGGTGTAGAAAGTGGTGTGGACTGCTGGAGACGCGACAGTCAAAGGGAAAGCGGCAGCCATGAAAACAGTCGAAGAAGCTCTCCAAATCGTTCTCGGAGTATCTCAGCGTCTCGAACCAGTCATTGTACCGATTCACGAGGCTCATGGCAAAGTCTTGGCTGAAGACATTCGAGCTCCTGACCCTCTCCCTCCTTACCCTGCTTCCGTCAAGGTCGATTTCACACCTTCCATTTTTTGCTTGTTTTGTTGATATCTATCGATTGTTAACCCTAGTATTCCTTTTTGTCGAAGTGGGATTTTCGTTTTTGTTCCCGTTTAATCTGCTGTTTGTTTCACAAAATCGTGCTGTCAATCGCTTAACTAGTAATTGTATCTGAAATTGTCTTGTTGTTGAGTTCTATAATAGTATGTTGTCAGTTGATCAAATGCAATGCTGAACGAGTGTTGATATTGAATGGGTTTTGTTTGATGATTTCAAGGGAGCAGTGATGCTAACTGTAGTTGCATAGAGTTTTATAGTTGTATGTTACCATTGATCGAATATAATGCGGGGACGAGTGTTGATATCAGGTGGGTTTTGTTTGATAATTTCAAGGGAGCAGTGATGTTAATTGTAGTTTATGTAGAGTTTTATAGTCGTATGTTACCAGTTGATCAGACATGATGCGGGAACGGGTGTTGCTATCAAATGGGTTTTGTTTGATAAAGGGAGCAGTGATGTTAATTGTAGTTACATATTAGTGTCGTCACTAGTAAAAAGTTCATGAATTGGATATGTTAAAGTAATAGGCTGGTATGAAGTGGTTCAGCTGTATCCCTAGATGAAGAATAAAATTTCAAGGTTTCAACTCAGCAATGCTGCAGTTGCTGTGCCACAGTGCTTGCCATTGGCACATCCGTAAATGATTAGCTGTTGGAATTTTGGAGCATCTGATATGAGATTTGATTTAGTGGGTTGATTCTATCTATGCAGCCTGGATGCATTTAGCAAGAAGTCAAGAACATTACATAATCTGGGTTTGGCGTCCTGAAATTTGTTTCTGATCCTATTTTTATTTACAGGATGGATATGCAGTGGTTGCAGCAGATGGGCCTGGGGAGTATCCTGTTATTACCGAATCAAGAGCTGGAAACGATGCCTTGGGTGTGACTGTGACTCCCGGAACCGTTGCGTATGTGACAACTGGAGGTAAGCCTTTTTGTATGGAGTTATACTGTCGATGGCAGCTTTCTATCAATTTTAAGAGGACAACAAGAAGAAACTGAATAAAGAAAGCAAAGAAAAAGACAGAGTTAAACCATAATGTTTAAAGTTATTTCTTGAAGCATTGATGAGCCAGTCTCAGAGGATTGTAGTTGTAACAAAGCATTTGCTTCGATTGAATCTGGATCATAGAGCAGGTTATGATGCTATGATGAAGATGGCTTTTGACTTCCTATGGTTCAATGATGCATGGGCACAGCAATAAGGTGCATTGTAGAAATGATGCTTAGGTCAAGCTCTTCAACAGTTCAACTTCTCCAAATATTGCTCTCCCCTGTCTATTTTTGTGTCTGTGCAACCAAGTAAGGTCCTCCAGGAATGGACGCTTTATTAGCCATAATGTTCACATGTCCATGGGAAATCAACTGCATATCGAGGACTCACAAATTACACAGTTCTCACGCACCATTTTCTCATTACTCGTTATTAATGTCTGGTTGTTTCCTATTATTTACTCGAGATTTCAAATTTCAGGCATATGCTATTCTTGAGGTCACTTATATATCTTTTTATAGTGGTGTGATAGTGGTTCATTTATTTTCTCATCTTTCCTTTTTATGAATTTGAAATGCAGGGCCTATACCTGATGGGGCTGATGCTGTTGTTCAGGTGGAAGACATTGAACAAATTGAAAGCGGTCCTAATGTGCCCAAACAAGTGAAGATACAGGTGCAAGCTAAGCCAGGTGTTGACATTCGCCCTGTGGTATGTTTTCCTTATGGAGCACTCTTCAGTTTTTGCACACTTCTGTATATTCTTTTGGGAGTTTGTGTTGAAATTGCATTCTTAGTGTGATATGCTATTACTAAGAAATTTTTACTTTCAACTGTTGTGATGACATGATGTTTTATTGTTTGGCTGGCTGGATACACGACCCATAATCAGTATCAGCAAATGAAATACTCTGTTTTTGTTCCACTATTACTAATTGTCTTTCTGCTAGGGATTTGACATAGAAAAAGATGCTGTGGTACTGAAATCTGGTGATCGGATTGGTGCCTCAGAAATAGGTCTGTTGGCCACAGTGGGGGTAACATCAGTGAAGGTACATTCAATATATGCACGTGTCTATTAATCAGCTTCTTGCTTCTTAAGTTGTAGATGGATGATTGTTTGGAAATTGTTGCAGGTTTACCGTACTCCAACAATTGGTGTGCTTTCAACGGGAGATGAACTTGTAGAGCCAACTACAAAATATCTAGGTCGTGGTCAGGTACTTTATCCATGAAGATGGGTTAGATTATTGAAATGTTCATTGCTGTTTACCAGTGGGCTTCAAATGGGTAAATAACCCATCTAACTCGTTAAGTTGGAGATAAGTATGCGTACATCTTAACCCTGGTGACCTCCCTCACAGTTGGACTATCTCTAGGTCATCGTTGCTGTTGTTTCAAATTTTTTTGCATTGTTTTTTCAAAAGCCTCTCTATGGGCAGGGATGCCTGTAAAAGTAAGGTTGCCTACATCTGGATCTCCCAAGACCCGCGAAAGCGGGATCCACACTGGGAGGTGGTGGTGGTGTTTTTTCAGAAGTTTTTGTTGCTTATGCTTTCTATGTGCCATGTGGTGGATAATTGATTCCTTCTTTCTCACTTCTTTCTATCCCGTGTTGTGGTCTCCTTGTTTATCTCTCCTTTTAACTTTCAATTTGAGGAGTGAAGGGTTTGTGGGAGGGTTAGGACTGTTGAGTTTACAGTTTGAGTTGCTACAGTATGCTTCAAATCTATAGCTATTTTGTAGAACCTAGAAGTAAGTAACCTTACTGATTCTACCCCCTTCATCATTCTAGCTGCGGTATAACTTGTTATGGTTTTCTGAAGTTTCAACTAATTTTAACCTCCTGAAGATTATTGCTGGTGGTTGCTAATTTAGGATGGAGGACATAAATTACTCTTGTCACCTGTCATCATAGTTCTTTTTTTTTTGGTGTTGGGGAGGCGCCGGGGGGGGGGGGGATTGATCACTTGGCCTATGCTTGTTATCATGTTCTTACACTGAGTGAACATTAGAATCCTCCTGTGTCCTGTTTTCTTTCTTTGTTCTTTCTTTTCTGGCCTGATTGGCATTGTAGCTATCAGGTCAATTAATGCTGTGCACTTTTGAGCTCAAGAAGATACCTTAAACAAGGGCTTTGGAGCATAGGCAATTCTTTGTTAAACATACAATGTATGAGCTTAAAAAAGTCTGGAAGGGACTCTAAGTAGAGTCAGTCATTGGCACAACTAATAGCTTCGGCTTAAGCATTTTTCACTGTGAGCAAAGCTGGTCACTTTTGCCACACAGCCTCCGGTTTTTTAAGTGTGACCTATTTTTTGTTTATGGTTTCGATGATTGATGTTAATGTGATGAACTTCCTTGTAGATTAGGGACTCCAACCGTCCAATGCTACTAGCAGCTGCTGTTCAGCAGAGCTGTGGAGCTGTGGACCTGGGTATTGCTGGTGATGATGAAGCAGAACTTGAGAAGACCATGGAGAAGGCCTTCTCTTCTCGAGTCGACATACTTTTAACCTCTGGTGGTGTTTCTATGGGAGACCGAGATTATGTGAAGCCATTACTTGAAAGAAGAGGAACCGTGCATTTCAATAAGGTAAACATGACTTCCTGCGAGTCGCATTTCTTAGGTCGAATTGTTATTTCTTGATCCACTGACACATTCAGCTAAGATCATGAGCCATGCTGGTTTTATTATGAGATGTTTGTTTCTGTTATTGGTGTGCTAATTTTGTGAGGTAGTTATGAATGCTGTAGGTTCTCATGAAACCAGGGAAGCCATTAACATTTGCAGAGATCAGTTTGAAACAAGCTCAGAATATTAAGGATAACAAAGTTCTGGCCTTTGGTTTACCTGGAAATCCTGTTAGCTGTTTAGTCTGTTTCCATATCTTTGTGGTGCCTGCTATTCGCAGTCTTTCTGGATGGAAAGATCCACACCCTCTGAGGTTGGTTTTTCTGATTGCTTAAAATTTTCTTTCTCATTTACTATTTTAAAATTTTGTGCTTTCATCTCTATATGGCATTAGTTTAGTGGTTTGATCTCATTCTGAAACTATTCTGGACAATTAGTGTCAAAACGTTATCGTACTTTGTGCATATGTGCAGGGTCCATGCACATCTTGAGCATCCCATAAAAAAAGATCCAGTTAGGCCTGAATTTCACCGTGCCATTGTTAAATGGAAGGAAAATGCTGGCTCAGGCACTCCTGGGTAAGTTTCTGTTTTCTTTTTCAGATGTTCCCCTTTTGTGTGTATATATGTAATATGTTTCTGTCCTACTCTTTCTTGCTAGAGTAGGCTTTCTGTTCTCCTGTTGTGTACTTAACTGTGGAAGCATCTTCATGAATATTGGAATTTTTGTATGAGCCCCGAAAATCACTCAAGTGGTCATCTAATTTCATCTACAATTTCAGTTTTGCTGCTGAGAGCACTGGTCAGCAGATGAGCAGTCGTCTTTTGAGTATGAAGTCTGCAAATGCATTGTTGGAACTGCCAGTTGGAGGAACATGGCTTCCTGCGGGAACAAGGGTTTCTGCAGTAATTATTTCTGATCTGCTCAGCTCTATCATGACAAAGGATTCATTACTTTTAAGTAGTTCATCTACGGAAACCATGGTGACACAGTCTGAGGATCCTGCTGTTAAAGTTGCTATTCTTACAGTCAGTGATACAGTTGCAACAGGTGCTGGACCTGATCGTAGGTAAGCTAAATTTTCTGAGATCTTTGTGTCTTGTTACAGATATGGTTCGTAATTTCATCAATTTTATTTTGAAAAAAAATCGTTTTTTATTGAATGGAGAGACAGTTGATGATATGCTACATATGTGGATCTGTTTGTCAATCTAAGATAGTGTCTCAGTTTGTGATTGATTCTGTGCCCCTCTTGCCTACCTCCTCCTCTCTCAAGACAGAAGTGCTCATTTATGCAGTTGGCTGTTATGACAATTTTAATTATTTACACAAGTAGCAGTCCTGTAACTCCAGTGATTTGTAGGATTTTTACCCCCTTTTTTGGGGTTTTTTTCCCCCGGGGGTTGGGGAAAGGCGGTTTGAGGAGATGCGGAGGAGGATGTGCAGGTGATGTTTCTTTCTTTTTCTTTATTTACCTGTTGCCTTTCTCAAAAGATTGTTGTTGCTTTTATACATAGAACGAGGGGTTTATTCGAGCTTTGCAAGTGAAGCTCGGCTTGAGGTTGCATTTGGGCTGGAACTTGACTCATCGCTTGGTGAACGTGGTAAAATCAAGCTCAAGCTCGGCTCGCCTAAGGCTCGAGTGCTCAGCCCTAGGCTCTGCTTGTCTGATTCTTGTCCGACACACAAGCCTAATCTTGGCTATTCCAAGGCTTTGCTGCTTTTAGCCTTAGCTCGACTTATTTAAGGCTCCAATATAAGCTTGCCTTTTAGGATTTGGATATGGACCCGTTTCTTGAGGCTCAGAATATAATGAGGCTCTCAGGTAAATGCAAAAAGGACAGAAGATTGACGAGCGTATCTCATTTGTATAGCCGTAAGATAATTGTAATTATCCCATCATTGATTGGCGATGCTTGCCTAGTTGAGGTAGCTAGAATCTTTAGTCGATGAGTAATAAGGTTAGAGATTTGGGGGTGTAAGCTTGCATAAGTGGTGCAATTACTTCTCCTCTTCCTTTACATGAGTATATGATGAGATGGTGATAAGTTTGAATTGTGAAGGCATGACGGAGGAGAATGGAGAGAAAAGTTGGGTTATTAGATAAAGACGACACTATGTTGCTGTGACAGTGTGAGTGAAAACAGTATTTCTCAGTCAAAGTAATTTTCTGTAATTCTGTATACAAAAAGTTTAATTATTCAAACCCTCATATTTGTTTCTTGAGAAGGCTCATAGAAGCTGGCAATGTTTGTTGGCTCGGCTTGTTTAAGTTTGGCTTGTTTAGGCTCAACAAGCTCACGAGCCCAAACTCCGAAGGCTCAGGCTCGGTAATCCAATATCTGTGACAATGATGGAGGACTGGAGGAGTCAGGGGAGCTGGTGACTAGAATAGGGGAAGGGGGTTGTTGGGGATTTTACCCAAACAAATTGGAAATTAGGGGCACTGTCTTTGTCCAAATACCAGCTCTTCATATTTTTAGTTGGTTCAGTTTGATTTGCATATAGCATTTGTGGGATCCATGCAATTTTTTTGATGTTCAGCGTATAGTCCAACTTGAATTTCATGTTCTCATTATCTCATATGTGGACTGTGGGTGCTGACTACTGGTTCATAGATCATAATTTGTTTCCCTCTGAACCGAGAGTATTAGTTTTTCTGCTTTTGGGTCCAGAGATTCTTATGTATGTATGTAGAATGAAGAGTTACTGATGTTCAGGAGGAACTACAATGAGAGAAAAGTGTGCTCTGATTTTAGCCTTGTCATTGTAGGATTTTTGGATGGTGGAATGATCTACATCTGTGGACTCTTCTTCTTCTTCTTCCTTCACTTTTTTTTTTGGTGATGGGATTGGTGCAAATGAGGTGCAGCTGGGGTAGGTAGGATTTAAACCTAGGTCTTTGGTAACGACTCCCAAGGACCTTGACAACTGAGACAAAGAATAGTGGAAATTGTATTCGGCTTCCAACTGCATAATTTTGTTCCTGTTAATAGTAATATAAAAGTTGTAGACGATGCATCTAGATACGCCTTTTTGAATCACCATTTCGGGAGAGGTCATTCCATTGATGCTATAGCGAGGAAGCCAAGATGATGTTGCTCCTTGTTAGAGTCAGGGACGGAGCTAGAATTCAAAGGAAGGGGTGTCGGGATTAATATTACATATAATATAAACTTTAATAGTTCTAAAAATGAAAATTTTCTCCATTTCAAACTGAAAAACACAATCAAGTTCCTACTTAGGTTCATGGTTTTTAGTAAATCATTAAATTCACCAATAAACAAACAATAACCAATACACTTATTCAACATAAATTCAATAAAAATTAGTAAATTAAACATATACAAGCAAGCAATAACAAACAAAATTAGTCTAACTTTAAATCTTCAACCAAGAAGACAATCGGGTAAAAAAAAAGATTTGAACTGCGGCAGATTCAAAAAAAAAAACAAAAAAAAACAAGCAAATCGTTCAAAGGGAGATTTGAACTTGCAACCAGCCATGCAAGAATCCCATAGCAAGGACCGCCCAAACCATCCGGTTATTGCTTCTTCCCTGTTATATAAACACATGAAATAATATATATAACTTTTTTGCTTTTTGTCAGAATGTCTATATTTAATTTTTTTTTCCCCAAAAACCTGGGGTGTCAATTGACCACCCTTGCACCAATGTAGCTCCGCCCCTGGTTAGAGTGGAATATGTTAGCACAATATCTTTGCTATATCTGCCAATCCTTTTGTGTGGGGATGTAAATGTTGCACCTTTCAGTATCTTGTGTGTTGAATTTGAGGATCAGCTGTAGGCTTACCTCTTATACTTCAATACAATCATCATTCAGTGCCCTGCGAATGCGATCTATGTAGTTTAGGGTTGAATTTCTACTTTTCCATTTTGAATCAAAATATCTTTCCGAAGGGGGGAGATTGACACTTATTAGAAGTGTTCTGTCGAGCATTCCAACTTACTCTCTCACTCTTCCTGTTACCAACCTCCGTGCCAAATAAGTTAGAAGCTATTCAGAGAAGATTTCTTTGGGGGGTCTTTTGGTAGTGACTTCAAATATCATCTTGTTAGATGAAATATTATTAAGAATCCCATACCTGATGAGGGATTAGGTGTTAGGGATGTTAGGCTTTTCAATGAGGCATTGCCCGGCAAGTGGCTGTGGATGATGGAGATCCATCAATGCAGCATGATTTAGGCCTTCAAGTCAGCCAAGGAAGTCCAAGTTTGGGAGCCAAAGTCCAAGAGATGGTCCTAGCATTGCAAAGGTCAAAATCCGACGTACCCGGGTTAGAGACCAGGCATAAACCTGGTTTTGTGTACATTATTTCTTAGGCCTTCATGAGGTTTAAGTCTAATATTTTTGCTTAGTATGATACTTAAGGAAGTTAACTTCCAAGGCATGCAAAGAAGTCCAAGTTAAATCAAGCACAAGTTGAAGATTCAAGCCTATTTTGTTAACCGTGCCAGATTAGTGCCTAATCAGACCGGTTTGGTTTATTGGGTATTTTAAGCACCTTAAACCTGATCTAAGCTTGATTTCTTATTGAGGGAGTTTGTTAACATTTTGAGGTTTCCCCCCTAAGCAAAGTCAGCGAAAACAAGGGACACGTGGCTTCTCCAAAAACCAGCAAAAACTAGCTCTCTAAACCTGGTTGCTTCACCAAGAGGTTTTCCCTATTAGGAGGGTTTGCTAGAGTTGTCTCCTTGCCTTGTTGGATACCTAGCACAACTGGAAACATCCATGCCCCCTCCTTAATGCTTAAGTAATGCCCAGTGAAGCGTTTAACCACTAGAAGCAAAGGAAAAGACACCAAGCATGTTATGGTTGGCCAGCCGTAAAGGAGGAGGGGGGGGGGGGAGCAGCAACCTTTTTTCTCTCTCCTCCATGTGCAAGGAAGTCCTTTAAGCTAATTAACATGATCAAGCTTGAGTTTGGTCATTAAGATTTTGTATTACTAGACTCATTTTTTGTAATTAGCTTAATTCAGCATGCTTTTTAAATTTTGTTAGCTTAAACTAGTTTAGAGGTTTCCTAAGTAGGAAGAAACCTCCTTCCCTCCTTGGCAGCAAAGGGGGACGTGTATAAGGAGTCTTAAAAGCTCATTTTGTAATCAACTTTGAGTATTGAATGAAGAAAGTTGAGCTTTGCTCCTTTGAACAATCTTAAACACTTTACTTGCTTATCCTTGCTTAGACCAATCTAGGTTTTGATCAAGTCAGTCTTAATCCTTGTTTAGGTGGTGTTTCTATATCCTAAATAAGATTAAGGGCCCTAAACTTGTTCTTGGTGGCGATTTCTGTATCCAAGAATAGGTTTAGTTTCATTCTATTTCCCCTTCATCTCATTCGGATTCACTAAACCTCAACCGAAAGTTCAAGTGTTCTTAGCTAGCTTGCATTCGATCTTGAATGTGAGTTGAGTTCTTGTGTGCATCCATCAGTGGAGATACATGAATGAAAAGGATAGCCTTTGGGAAGAGAAGGGTGGTTGGGAGCAAATATGGTGATAATGATCTTGGATGGTATACCTCTAAACCAAGTTTGTCAAGATTCATTCACAAAAGATGGGGAAGATTTTATCATCATTTTTCCTTCGAGGCTGGCATTGGTTCTTCTATTTTTTTTTTTTTTTTGGGCACGATCGTTGGGTTAACGAGGGTCCTCTACGAGATCTCTGCCCCTCTCTTTATGTGCTTGCTGGTAATAGGGATGCTACTATTGCATATTATTGTCGACGTGGGCCTCGCACTATTGTGCGGTCTCGGGTTTTCATCTGCGATGCCTTGGATGATGACACTATTCTTGCCAGCTTTCTCAGCAAGTTGAATGAGATCACATCCTAGGACTCACATGATGTGGTTAGTTGGGATCTCAACTCTAGAGGAGTTTTCAGTGTCAAATCTTATTACTTAAAGCTGCTCTCGTATTCTGTCTTCGCCATTCAGTCTGGTTCTTTGGGAGGTGCCCTTGGAAAATTATTTGGAAGACTTTAGCTCCCTCGAAGGTTTTAGCTTTTGTGTGGGAAGCTTCACATGGTAGTATTTTGACATGTGATAATTTACAAAAGAAGAGAATTATCTTGGTGAATAGATGCTCTATGTACAAGAGGATTTGGAGTCTCTTGATCACTATTGTTGCATTGTCAATTTGCAAGGGCTCTTTGGGAGTTAGCCTATAGTAAGACAGTTTTCTCTTTAACTTTAGAGGGTGCTTTTGGTAGGAAAGTTAAAGAGAAAAGTGTCTTACTAATCCCACATGCGATTCTTTGGACTATTTGGCAAGAGAGAAACAAAAGAATCTTTGAAGGAGAGGAGACGCCTCTTCAACGAATCAAAGATATTGTTATCAAGACTCTTTTTTTGTGGGATAGTGGGAACTGTTGCCAATCTTCTTTTGATGTAATTGATTTTGTGGATTGATTCCATCTTGGGTGTACATAACCCTTTTGTCGGATGCCTGCTCGCATCCATGCTTTTGTTCATATTTTATTTATATATATTGTATTCTTTTTCCTTATTAAAAAAAAATGTCTTGTTTTCCATTTTATCCTTTTCTTCTTGTGCTTGCAGTGGCCCAAGGGCTATTTCTGTGATCAATAACTCTTCAGAAAAGTTAGGGGGAGCAAAGATAGTTTTCACAGCAGTTGTTCCAGATGATGTACCGAAAATTAAGGAAGTTATAAAGAAATGGAGTGATGAAGACAAAGTGGATCTCATCATAACTTTGGGTAAGCTTTTTGTATGTCATCTCTGTGTCTCTTTTGATTAGTGGTTGGTTCTAAATTCTAATGCATCTTATCCTGCATCAGAGTTTGCACTTACTCTTCTAGTACGCTCACTGAGTCACTGATCAATGAGTCTATCGCAAGACTCTCTAGGTTAGAATTCACCAGCCTATTGGTGTTGTGTACTCTTTGCATCTTTCTGTTAAATACTAATGTTGCGTAAAAACGTTTCCTGTTAAATGATTATGTGCCCTGAATTGTACTTGTGCTTCCAGTATTGTTTGTTTGCTTTTATACTATATTTTCCTACTCTACGGGCTGAAACTTCGTAGGTGGCACTGGTTTCACCCCAAGAGACGTTACTCCTGAAGCAACGAAAGAGGTGATTGAGAAAGAAACACCTGGCCTTTTGTATGTCATGATGCGGGAGAGCCTAAAGGTATTAAATTTCCCTTTTTTTGGGTTATTTTCTATTGTATGCATGTGCATATGATACATTGGCCTTTATAACTATACATCTTGGAGCTTATATTTCACCTGCACAACAGACTTTCAACTGATCGCTTTGGCGGGGCAACATCTTAACTAGAGAAGGGCGTTTGGCGATGAGCTTTTACGTCCCAGACAGGACTGGTTGTAGCCATATTTTCTTTGACTAGTAGTTAGCACCTTCCTCCCTGTGGATGGTCGGGTGGATTGCCACATCAGCTAGCCACACTGTGCATGCAACACTGATCAAATCTCTAACTGAAATATGCGTATAAGAGAGGTTTGCAATAGAAATTTGGACCCAACGACAATAAGCTTGTTGGAGGGGTTTTGCCTGTGGATTTAGATTTTAATACCTAAGTTACACATTTGTCCAAAGTTGGCATAACTTGGCATTCTGCTATTCAATAACCATTAAATGCCATCATGTTCCTATGTGTCATCCTACACATTCATATAGCTAGTTTTATCGAACATTTTTTGGAGAACAGGTCTTCTTATCAGTTGTCACCTCATGGCTCATGTAATGGGCTATCAACCAGCAGCAAAATATCAGTTGAACCAATTATGACTTCTTAATTTGCATATTAACTTTGGAAAACTTCGAAACAACTTATGCGGTTGACATTTGAGCGGAGATGGCAGTGTCTCTTTGGATTTCGGGAGAGATGTACCTTATAGAGCAAGGTCTATTGCCTTCGTATGTAACTTTCTTGGAGTCTTTCTCAGAGTTCACATGCAATCTCATAATGAGTGGATCCTAGCTTTCTGAGGACTTCCTTGCTATCTCCAATATTTTCTTCCTCTCCCTTGGGTGGAAGATACAAATTTTTTTGGCCTTTCTATTGCGGTTCGGGTCAGACTCTGATTTTCTTGTGTTGTTATCTACTCTGTGATTACCTCCTTTTGCCATTTATTGCCTGTCTGTCTTTTGGCTATCTTTAGATGTTCCAAAATTCTTGTTTTCAAACCCTTTCAAATCTGGGTCCCATGGAAACTACCTCTCTACTTGTCAAGATGTTTTACATCTAGACACCCTTAACCTAATTTGGCTGATCTGTACTAGGACCGTTGCCTATTTATTCAGTGTCTTATTGTTCATCTGATCTCTTGGTTATGCTGCTAATCGATTGGAACTCATTTAATTAAACTTGTGTAACTTAGACTGTGATTCTTGAGTCGTTTTAGTATTGCCTGTGAATAAATAGGAACAAAACCGACTTCTGAGTCCTGTCTAGGCTTCTTGACAGCTTTGATCCATAGCTTACTCAGAAATTTGATGGTTTTGTCTGAATCTGTCACTGAATTAATGGTGGGTTCAGTACTTACAGCTGCTTTCCTGACTATTTATGTGGGGTCATAGGTTTGAATTGGGAATCCTGAAGGCATGTTTATTGTTATCCTACCCAGTACCCCCTACTCTTGGCTTCATGTGCCATATCTTATTACAGTAGGCCTTTTATAGCTTGGATATCTGTCAGGGTCTGATTTCTGAGTATGGACTAACTCAAAATTCTCTGGAAATTTGAATATGGTCTTTTCCCTGGCCAACAAGTTGGATATAATGATTGGGCATTAGAAGATATGGCCAACCTAATGATAGACCTCCAGATTTCTCATTCAGGGTTATCAACTAGCTTTGTATGTCAGGATACAGGATACTGTTTGAAGGAATGGTACCTGACTACCCTCTCTCCCTGTTCCGCTACTGGACATGATTATGAGGAATATAAAATTTGTGGGATGAAAATATCACAAGATTACTGAGTCTTCTTTTCTTTAATGCTCTGTTGCTAGCGTGTTCTTGCTGCTGTCTTGTTGCTGACTCTGTCAAGATTCATCTGAAAATTCAGTTGCCTTCCCCTTTCTACATAGGTCACACCGTTTGCCATGCTCTCACGCGCGGCTGCAGGGATACGAGGATCTACACTGGTATGTCTGGACCTTGTTTGTGATAAAAATATCTCATAATTGTCGATTCATCTGAATTCTGGTAAAATCAGAACTTTTTGTTGAATAATTAAGACTTCACTGCAATTTCATCGGGAGCTTGGAAACAGGGGACACTTTGTTAAATCCTGCTTTTAGCTGAATGGGAATTAGAGAGAGAGTTGATAGCCACATGACTTTTACAATGAAGTTTGAATTTTACCAATTACAGATCTAAACATTACATATAAAAAATATTTTTTTTCTAAGAAGCTAACTTGCAAATATTGATGGCCAACTTCCATTCCGTTATTATTGTTTCCATGATTCTTCTCTTGAAAGGTCCACTAATAGCTTTTGCTATGAATGAATCAATCTTATGTAGATTACATATGGAGGAATGATATTGGTAGTAAATCCGCATTGATGGACATATCAGCCTATCCTATACCATTAGCTCTATCTCTATGCTTGTATTATATTCAGAATAAAAATGGAAAAAAAAAACTCTCCAAAAGAGAGAGACAGTGGCACCCATCAAAAACGTAGAACAAACTGACTCCCAGAATTGGAAAGAGTAACTTATTGACAGAACAGTTACTAACTAGTTAAGAAACCGGGTATTACCACTGGCATGAAAGGTGGATGGCAGCCACCCACAGAACTAGGTTGAAGGTTGGATGCTAGGGTTTGAGATGAGGAGTCCTCTGTAGTTAAGACACCTAAATTATCTCTTATTATGTTGTACCCCTGCTTTTTCTTGGTTTGAGAAGGGAATAAGTTGACTGGCAGATCAGTTCTTCTACAAATTGAGGTCGCCTTTCGGATCAGTTTGGAACGAGGCACATTTATGTTATGTTTGGTTCTGTCCATTATGATATATAAACTCATGTGATATTTAGGTCTGTGATATTTCAGACCAAGGTAAAAATCTGATCAGGTCAATACTGGGTGTGGCCCATGGTAATAGCCCCTTGTAATGAACTAGTTATAAAACGAATCTCTATTTTTAGTTTCCTTATTTAAAAAAAAAAGTTAATGTAATTGTCTATTTCATTGATGCTTCCACTTGTTTGCTAGTTCTTTTGAATGCCAAATAGCGTATGGATAATCTCTCATCCTAGCAAACATTGCAACTGCTGTACAGATAATCAACATGCCTGGCAATCCAAATGCGGTGGCCGAATGTATGGAAGCCTTATTACCTGCACTGAAACATGGTTTGAAGCAAGTAAAAGGAGACAAGAGAGAGAAACACCCTCGTCATGTGCTGCATTCACAGGCTGCACCTATGGATACCTGGGAACAGAGCTACAAAAACGCCACTAGTGCAGAAAAGGAACCTGGCTGTTCATGTTCTCATTAAGATGGTCAGATGATAAGTAGGCGTGTATAACTAGAGCTCATGGTACATTAGAGCCTTGAGGGTCGTTTTGTGCAGCTTCCAGTGGGATCCTCCGTCTTCATGATTTTGGCTTTGTTTAACTGAATGCCTTGGATCAAAATGCATTGGAATTTCAGTTTCTTGTGCCATTTTTGCAGGTTTTGCTCTGTTTAGATGTTTTCACTGAGGATGCTCCCCCAATTTTAATTGTAGAAATGCTTGCATTGACTTGCATGTATGATGTGCCTTAAACAATTGTGTATATTTCTGTTAAATCATGAAATATCTATGAAGTTACGTAAGATCATTGAGAAACAAGGAAACTACAGAATAGAATGCTCTTGATTTCTAAAAATTATGTTTCTGATAAATTCTGAGTACGCTAGTTGGATGGAGAGCTATGATGATGGTTCTAGCATGGGGATCCATCTCGACAATGCAGTGCCCCAGCTGAGCTGGTCAATTGCCGGACGTTTCTGGCATTTGCGACAGGAAAGATCTGCTTGTTGTTGTAGTTTGGTTTTACAGTGCCAGATCCTATTTCCCTGAAGCTAGCTCCATTTTCCAGAACATCACCCACGGATTGAAAATTCCACGCCTTCCCTTTACTCTTGTTGATCTTCCTTATTATCTGCCATTAATCCAATGAGGTAGGGGAAGAGGAGAAAAATGTGTTATGATAATCTCTGTTGTACACTGAAATACCTTTTTTGTGTATAAACAGGCGAGGGACAGATTAAGCTAATTACCTCTTTGCTTCCAGATTTTGGTGCGACAAAGAGGTTAGACTCACTCTTTACTGTAGGATTCATGCTCCCTCCAATAGCATATATTTGCCATCCGAGGTATAGATTGTTAACAACATGAGCATATCCATGACGGACCCTGCAAAATCATAAGATTTCTCAAATTTATCATTGCATCTCTAGTTTCATATCAGGTAGCAAGTAGCAACAACGGAAGAGGAGTCTTTGAGCAACGGTAAGGTTGTCTCCGTGTGACCAAAAGGTCACGGGTTTGAGCCGTGGAATCAGCTACTGACAAAGTCAGGTTAGGCTGCCTACAATTCATCCGTTGGGGTGTGGTCCTTCCCCGGACCCTGCGTAAATGCGGGATGCTTGTGCATTGGGCTGCCCTTTAGCAAGTAGCAACAACCTAGTGGAATAGAATCTAAGGAACCTTGAAGTATGCAACTTTATCTTTCATAAGCGCAGAGGGTGCTCATGAGAGACCATAAAAGAATTTTTATGACAATACTGGAAAGTGAAGCATTTTGAAATTACCCTCCCCCTCCCAAAAAAAGGCCTGAAGAAAAAGAATTAGTAACATGGGCATGATGAAGAGACCTTGGCATGCGCTGGTTGCAATTTGGACCGAATTTGTTGTACACAACTGTGACCTTCATCTTCTTGTCGGCACTGAAGGCATCATCATGGCCAAGAAGCATGACCTTGTCATGATCTCTGAACCAGTTGTTTGAAATTGTGATGTCTGTGGAGCCTAGGGTCACATCTATGAGACCATCGTCACATTGATATAGTGTGTTGTGGTCTATCCACACCTTTCTTGATGCAACCAACCTGATTGCATCACCATCCATCTCGCTTAGATGAATCAGCTTTGAACCAGGTCCCATTACTTGGCCTGCTGGTTGGTACCGACAATGGTGGATTGCCAATCCATGGATGATAACATCTGTAGCCTGAGAATGTCATAAATTATTGTGAGAATGGAGGAGCACCGGTGAATGTAGGTTGAGGACAATGTTGAACGTCTTCTGAAATTAATTAGAGATTCTTAAGACTAAATACAGATTTGCATCTTGTGAAGATTTGCCCGATTTGTTTTGATTTTTGATTTTTTATTTTTCATTTTGTGAAGATTTATAATTTTTTTAAGGAAAAAAGATAGTAACAGAAATTTGGGCATTTGCACAAGGCCATCAATGGATCCTGATAAATAGCTTGATTAAACTTTAACCTGTGAGAAACCAACTTACCTTGTGAAGAAAGAGGCATCCCCCACTAGAAATTTGAACATTTGCACCACGTCCATCAATGGTCGTAAAGCTTCCAACTAGTAGAGTCCTTTGAAGCTTGATGTTCATGTCCTTTCTGAAAGTAATCCATACTCTTCTCTTTATCATGGTCACACCATAACGAAGAGTACCTCGCTTAGGGTTCACTGGGTCGTCACTAGGATCCGTGACTACATAGTTGGTCACATCTTCCCTGACATTATTAGTCATCTTCCCTACAAAACCCACTGAGCACTTTGCAAGTTCTTGCCTTTGCTTTGCCCATTTAGGGTTCCCACGCCAGCACGCATCGATGGCATTCATTTTTGGTTGGCTGTGTTTCTTGGCTAGGGTAGCGTTTGGCATTGTGGTTAGCAAACCTGAAAGAAAGAGTATGGAGAATAACTGAGTAGCCATGTTCGAGAAGAGAGGTATTTTGATTGATCGGTGTTCGAGTTGGGCTGAGAAACTTAATTTGTTTAAGGAGGTGATTTTATATATATTGCAGATGAAAAGGAAGGTAAGTTTGTTATTCCTTGTTACAGTTTAATTTGCTGATGGCTTACAGAGTTTTTGCCAGGGATTATACAGCAGGAATCAGCTATTAATAGAAAGTGAGCAGTTAAATTTGTGTCATTGTATATTGCAGGAAACTAGAGCAAGTTAACCTGCATGTCTTCTCAGTTCTCACAGGAAGGTACTCGCTTTGTTCTGGAAGCAGAAAGTTTAGCTACAACTATGTGGTCATGGTATTTTTTTTTTTTTTGCATGGGCTAATATATCAATCTAACTTATAAATAAAAATTAAATCATTTTTAAAAATTATTTTTTCTTCATAGATCATGCAGGTCGATATAGTGGTTTTAGCTAGTTCAAACTAGCTTTGATTCATGCCATGCACTAATGTTCACTTTAATATTCATCACTAATATTAGTAGCTCAATTTGCAAATTTTTATCAATGAGACAACACTAATCAATGCATTTTGGAATGAACTGTAAAATAACTCTGATTTTCTTGACAACCTTGCTTCTAATTTCACATTGGTACAACCCCACAAATTACAAATGCTGTTTCTCCTCTAGCTTGACTTCCTTTCGTTGTTTGAAGAGGCTGTCCTCATTTTGCTTCTTTTCTTGTTGGAGGTGTGATTAGGATGAAAGATTGTGGTGGTTTGATGCTGGCTTAATTAGATTAATTAATTAACCCATAGAAGTGATGGCATAAGTCTATCATTTTGCCTCTTTTTTGCTTTTCTTTTGTGCATTTGAGGGGGTGATACCCCCCAAAACAAGGAAAGATTAAATGTTCCTAAGCCTTAGTCCCCAAGCCACACCTACAAGATCCTCATACAATATATGAAGCAGGTCCTGATGCGGACAAACGAAGAAAACATCTAATTCAGCCTCTCGAGACACCCCTCGATTCGCAAGCTAGTCAGCTGTTGCGTTGGTCTCTCTATAACAGTGCTCAATCTTGACAATCCAACTCTCTGAAAACGCCATCCGCTTGCATTCATGAATGCAATTGAAGCACAGATGGGTATTTGGAATGCAGATTTCGTCAAAGTTGGGATACCAAGGGCCTGTTCTTTTCGTAGGTCAATTTCAAAATACCAACCTCAATTCACTTCAATCTATTTCAATCCACTTCTACTATTTTATTTTTGATAGAATGCTTACTCGTCTATTTTTTCACCCATTATAACAATTAAGGTTTAGTTTCTCAGTGAGAAGAGAAAAACATCAAACAGCAAACGAACCCCAACCGATTGATAACAACATAGGATTAGGATGCAATTATTTCTCAAATTTTATTAGTACGAAAACTTGATCGAACATCTCTAATTACTATATTTTTGTTCTTATGAGTTGTACTAGATATAGTAAATCCAAAACAACAACAATAGTAAGAAGTTCTACGAACTATCAACTTGTAATATTTATCCTCAAATTAAAGCTTTAAGTTTATCGTTTTCTTCAAACCCCCCCCCCAAAGTTGTAACTTTATGCAAATATTTACAGACTCTTAAATTCGTATTTTTTCTAGCTTTTAATTTTCTAGCTGATTAGCAATGTTTCGTCCCATTTGAGAGTGATTTGGTGCAATATCATTTTTTTTGGAGTGATTGAGAGCATTTAAAAATAGCTATTATTATTTAAAAATAGTTTAGAACATTTGTAAGCATTTAACGTTTAGAAAATACTTTAAAATGCTATGACAAAACAGGTCCTAAATATTCCATATAACAACTCTTGCGAGCTCCTCACTCGTGAGTTTTTTCACGCTCGGAATTTTCTTGGATGATTCGTGCCCAACTATTTTTGAGGACGAAGTTTTGATCTCCCAAAATCTAGGGCAAAGTGAACCTTCTCCGGTGACCAACATTTGGCGGTTGTAGCAAAAAAGATGGGAACTTTTCGAGAAAGATTAGATTGGAATAGTTGAGTAGTCTAGCAGGAAGTAGATGATGATGGTGATTAACTGATTATCGATGATTTGATTTCCCGATTCACACTTAAAAGCGACACCTGAATCCTGGGCAGTAGCAGTTGGAGACCTGGGCTGGGGTCACTGGGTCAGGGTGCAGTATAAATGAACCCACTCTCTCTCTCCTTCCTCATCCCAGTCTCTCATTCTCTCTCCTTTGTCACACCTCGGTTTCTCTCTGCCTCTTTCCCCACCAAGTTCTCCTTTCTCCGCCTCACTGTTCGTGCCAGGTGGGTTCCTCTCCCTCCCTCTCTCTGTCTCTCTCTCTGCATGTGTGGCTGATTGTATTGGCTTGTTCATCCCCAGTAAAGAAAACCCAGTTTTCAATTTTGTTGGAAATGGAATAATATGCCCTTTTGAGCAGTAATGTTAAATGGGTTTCTGTCAAAATTTGATCTTTTTGCTGTTTCTCTGTTGGATTTGAGTTGGACAGTACAGCAGTTGCGGCGGGGGGGGGGGTGTTATTTTAGCAAAATGGATTTAGTAGAGATTAAAAGTTGCTTGATATATGATACAGGACTTTGGAAGAGCCCATCCCAAAAACTAGCTCAAGGGTTGAGAGAACCCAAAGTCTATAATAAACCCCACATCAACCCCCCATATGATCGATGTGGGACTCAAGTCCCATACCTTGCAATTGGACCGTAACAATCCACCACGGTCCGCAACCGTCATCCCGACGGCTTCACTCTAGGTAGCTTCACTCTGGGAATTAGGTAGCCCTTTCCTCCTTTTTGAGACGGCTTCACTCTATTGCACAGGTAGCCCTCTCCTTAGGTAGCCCTTTTCGTGACTCAGGGTGCGGACACATGATGGTGGCTCTGATACCAATTGATACAGGACTTTGGAAGAGCCCATCCCAAAAGCTAGTTCAAGGGTTGGGAGAACCCAAAGCCTATAATAAACCCCACATCAACCCCCCATATGATCGATGTGGGACTCAAGTCCCATACCTTGCAATTGGACCGTAACAATATATGTGATCATGTAGTGATATTTAAGGTTAACTGGTTAAGTTTCAAATGTCTGCTTAAAAGGGCCTGGTATTGAATGCTTTTCAGGGCTTTTTCCTTTGTAATTGGTCTGTATGGTGAAATGTCAAGTTCAAGTTTTGGCAGAATAAGACCCTCGATTGAATTGCATATGGGATGTTTTCATTGGACCTAAGTTTTGAAGATGTAGACTATCTATTAGTAGACTATAAGAACACTACAATTTAGCAAAACCTTTTTTTTTTGTGTTTGCTATGATCGAAGTTGAAAAAAATTGACAGAATTATCACATGAATGTTGCAACAGAACAATGGCATCACACATTGTTGGGTACCCACGTATGGGACCTAAGAGAGAGTTGAAGTTTGCTTTAGAGTCTTTTTGGGATGGGAAGATCACTGCTGAGGAGCTGCAAAAGGTAGCTTCAGGTCTCAGGGCATCCATCTGGAAAGAGATGGCTGGTGCTGGAATCAAGTATATTCCTAGCAACACCTTCTCCTACTATGACCAAGTGCTAGACACCACTGCCATGATTGGTGCTGTTCCGCCAAGATATGGCTGGAATGGGGGCGAGATTGGCTTTGATGTTTACTTCTCAATGGCCAGGGGTAATGACACTGTTCCTGCAATGGAGATGACCAAATGGTTTGACACAAACTAGTAAGTGATCACGACATTATTTGTGTTCTTAGTTCTGAACGATGATTAACACAGCTGTGAATAATGTAGCGTATTGCATATTGTTGTTGCAGCCACTACATTGTCCCTGAATTGGGCCCTGATATGAAATTTACTTATTCATCCCCCAAGGCGGTGGATGAGTATAAAGAGGCAAAAGCTGTAAGTTCATTGTTTTCTCATGTGGTTTCTGTCGTGATTTAGTTGACCTTGGCTTAGTTTGCCTTGCTTGAAAGATATCCTGGTGGGTTCACTGAGCCCCCAAATCTATTGTTCTCCGGCTTTGCCATTTAAAAATTTGATGTCTGAAAGCAACTTTCATCCCAATTGACATTGAGATTAATTTCTGTATTACTTGTCTTTTTAAGTTGCAACCTCTCATGTATGACTGAATAGAGTGGGAAGCTAGTTGCCTCATATGAAGATGTGATAGTGCAATGGGTTTGGATCTAAGAGAAATCCTAGATCCTGTCTGCTATCTGAAATTTTTTTCTTTTACATTGATACCTGATTGGGTTTGTTAATTGCTGTTGCAGCTTGGTGTTGAAACGGTACCTGTCATCATTGGCCCGGTATCATACCTATTGCTGGCAAAGCCAACTAAGGGCATTGACAAGTCTTTCCCTCTTCTTTCTTTGCTTGACAAGATTCTTCCTGTTTACAAGTAAGGATGCTTGGGTTGTATGTATTCTCTTTGGTTCAATTTTCTCCATTA
Organism: Selenicereus undatus; assembly: GCA_017589665.1. Lineage (NCBI taxonomy): Eukaryota > Viridiplantae > Streptophyta > Magnoliopsida > Caryophyllales > Cactaceae > Selenicereus > Selenicereus undatus. Next base: position 98,542,159 of record JACYFF010031952.1, on the reverse strand, counting down.
TGTGATACTGATTATAGCGGTACTACAGGGCAGTCATATCTGAACTTAAGGCTGCTGGTGCATCATGGATTCAGTTTGATGAACCCAAAATTGTCATGGATCTTGATGCTCATCAATTGCAAGCTCTTGCGCAAGCCTACTCACACCTGGAGTCTGCTTTGTCGGGCTTAAATGTTCTCATTGAGACCTACTTTGCTGATGTTCCGGCTGAGGCGTACAAAACGCTCACTTCATTGAAGGCTGTAAATGCTTTTGGTTTCGACCTTGTTCGTGGGACTAAAACCCTTGACTTGATCAAGGGTGGGTTTCCTTCTGGAAAATATCTCTTTGCTGGGGTGGTGGATGGGAGGAACATTTGGGCTAATGACCTTGCTTCTTCCCTTAGTACCTTACAGGCTCTTGAGGGCAATGTTGGAAAAGGTATGTGTTATAAGGAGTTCTGATGAAGTGTCTTGCATCAGTTAATGCTGATTGTGCTAATATGGTTTGTTACAGACAAGCTAGTTGTATCTACCTCGTGCTCTCTTTTGCACACTGCTGTTGATCTGGTGAATGAGACTAAGTTGGATGCAGAGCTCAAGTCCTGGCTTGCTTTTGCAGCTCAGAAAATTGTTGAGGTTAATGCCTTGGCTGAGGCATTGACTGGTCACAGAGATGAGGTGAGTTCTTTCCGTTTACTCCTAGCTGGTGGCGGAATTGAATCACCCCAGCAATTATAAATTGATAAGTGGAGGAAAATAGTCATTGATGTAAATCATAGAAAAATTTAGTTTTGTTCCAGAGTTTCTAAATTCAAATACTGTAGGTGGAGATAGTTGCTTCTATGTATCAACCTTAGGCCTCTCAATGTCGCTTGTTGTTTAAATTTTTTTTGATTCATCGCATATTTCTTCATCCTACAGGCATTTTTCTCTGCAAATGCAGCAGCTCTTGCTTCAAGAAAGTCTTCTCCTAGAGTGACTAATGAGGCTGTTCAAAAAGCAGTAAGCATTTGTTCTTCCGTATTGTATATTTAAATTGTGGGCCTGGTTGTAGTGCAACCTTTCTGAAGTTCTCATCTGTCATTTGCTGCATAGGTCGCCGCTTTGAAGGGATCTGATCATTGCCGTCGCACAAATGTGAACACCAGGTTGGAAGCTCAGCAGAAGAAGCTAAGCCTTCCCCTTCTGCCTACAACAACTATTGGATCGTTCCCTCAAACAATGGAGCTCAGAAGAGTACGCCGTGAATACAAGGCTAACAAGTAAGCATTTTCCTTTCCAGTGACAATTGGTTTCTGTCGTGAGCCGGATTTAACACGCAAGCTATTCATCCTTTCATGTGCTAGGATCTCTGAAGATTATTATGTGAAGGCTATTAAAGAGGAGATCAGGAAGGTGGTTGAGCTCCAAGAGGAACTTGATATTGATGTTTTAGTCCATGGAGAACCAGAGGTTAGCTCACCCACGTTCTATATCTTACCATTCCCAAGAACTACTTGCTAATATGTAATGCTCAGTGTAACATGTTTTAGAGGAATGATATGGTTGAGTACTTTGGTGAGCAACTATCTGGATTTGCCTTCACCAT
>JACYFF010031952.1:98441714-98540580 GCA_017589665.1 Selenicereus undatus | reverse complement strand
ATCATATGGGTCTCGTTGTGTCAAGCCACCCATCATTTATGGTGAAGTGAGTCGACCCAAACCCATGACTGTCTTCTGGTCCACAACAGCTCAGAGCATGACGCAACGGCCCATGAAGGGAATGCTTACAGGTCCTGTGACTATTTTGAACTGGTCCTTTGTTCGAAATGACCAGCCTAGGTGAGCATTTGTGGCCACCCCCCCTTCTTTCAATCTTCTTCAGCCATAAGTTTATGTAATGAAATTTTAACACTCTTTTTTTTTTTGACCTTTTCCATGTTTGAGACTTGCTACCAAATTGCATTGGCCATCAAGGATGAGGTTGAGGATCTTGAGAAGGCTGGAATTACTGTGATCCAGATTGATGAGGCTGCCTTAAGGGAAGGTTTGCCATTGAGGAAGTCTGAGCAGCCTTTCTACTTGGATTGGGCTGTCCAGTCCTTCAGGATAACCAACTGTGGGGTTAAAGATACAACTCAGGTTCTTATTTCTTGTCAAATCGTAAAGCAATATTTGCATTGTTGATGCACTCAATCTGTCATAAAACAGAAAATGCATTGGGCTTTATTTTCATCCATTGGAAAAATTTATAGATTGAACATCGCATCGACTCATATCTGGAACATTTCTGAACCAGAATCCCCTAGGCCTTGACCAGGACAACGCAAGCTGATTTTGACCTTAACTAGAGATTTGCCTAAGCAATATTGCATGCATTTCCTTGACAAGTTTATTAGCCAAAGGGATAGCATATCCTGATATGACTTTAATTTGCTTGACATGAATGAATCAATCCGAATATTCCATTGCCTATCTGGTCCACTCGTTTGCTCTTGCATTGTTTGCTATAGTACTTAATGAAGTTCTCAGAGCATCTCTTTAGACTGTAGAACTTTAGCCTCTTTTGCTACCCTTGCTAATCCTGTTGCATTGCTTAACTTCTCATTGAATTCTGATTGTTGATTTCTTTAGTGAAACCACTGTCTCGGTTGAAATCTACTCTCCGTTCCAGTTGTATGAGCACTTTAGTTTACGTCGCCACTTTCTAATCTTTTACAGGACATCTCCCTTTCATGATGCTCATACTCTATGCAAGAAAGATGCCCTTTTCTTTATTCTTATTTCCGCTGTATGTTTTAATGAGACAGATCCACACCCACATGTGCTACTCTAACTTCAACGACATAATCCACTCAATCATCGACATGGATGCTGATGTCATCACCATCGAGAACTCTAGGTCAGATGAGAAGCTCCTCTCAGTCTTCCGTGAGGGGGTCAAGTATGGTGCTGGCATTGGCCCCGGTGTGTATGACATCCACTCCCCTAGGATCCCTTCCACCGAAGAGATTGCGGATCGGATCAACAAAATGCTGGCCGTCCTGGAATCCCATGTCCTTTGGGTTAACCCAGATTGTGGGTTGAAGACCCGTAAGTATGCTGAGGTCAAGCCTGCCCTTCGCAACATGGTGGCTGCTGCCAAGATTGTTCGTGGTCAGCTTGGCAGTGCCAAGTAAGTCAACACATCCCAACTGCCACAGAATTTTACAGAAGAAATTCTCCCTTGTAACATGAATAATACTTGAGCATGGATTGCTTAATTTTCGTTTTCTTTTTTCTTCTTTTCTTATTTGTTGCAATTCTGTGGTATTTTCTGTTCTTCCCCTTACTTCCTTCTAAGTCTTGTACGTAGTTAGGTGGGTTTACTTCCTCTGTTCTCTTTTGTGGATGTACTTTCATCTGATGGGTCCTTATGCATTGAATCCAACGGCAATGAAATCCATGTATTTCACTTGTGCTAAATTACTTTTATAATCTATGTTTCAGACATCTGTTTAGGCAAGTGTTTGATAATCTATATCCATAATTGAAAATTTTTCTTTTGACAGTAGAAAAGGATGAAAATTAGGATAAAAAAGCCAAAAATGCTTCGGAATAAACTAAGTGCCAAATCAAACTCAATTGAAAAATACATATTTGTTGTTGAGAAAGAAAACATTGTCTTTCTGAGAAGTAAAGAGTCTGAATGTCTTATGACAACATCAAACGGATAAAGGATTGAGTTCCTCTATAGTTAGAGAAAACGGATAGAGGATTGAGATCCTCTACAGTTAGATAGAGACTACGATCTTATAGTCTACCCATATGACATTTGAGAAATTTTTCTGCAATTTTTTGATGCGCTAGTGGGGAACTTATTTATTGCTTGTGATAAATACTTTTTAACAATTGCAGGGGAATAATCCATTTCTAATTAGGGTAACCCAACGAGGCCTCAATGGACTTATTCCTAGCTTATATAGAAAAAGCAACCTGTGAAGAACAAGACCACCTTGGAAATACCCTATTTCGGCACCTCGTCTGTTTTTTCCTCTCGAGCGATTGGAGAGGTACCAGGGGAGAAGAGCGCAGAAAATCTCAATACCCACAAAAAACCAAAAATTACCCAGAAAACCAATCGCAAGTATGAGGGTTATTGAAGGATCAAAGCTCCAAATAAATCAACCAGGGGCAATCAAAATCATCCCTGAAGAACAGGACGACCTGTGGATTCTATCCAATCTCATCCTCCCAAACGACGTCGTTTGTGCCGAGACATCCCGGAAAGTCCACCCCAATGGCACTGGCTCCGGTGGGAAGAATCCAGTGAGGGTCAGGTTCACCATGGAGGTGAAGATCACAGGCGTTGATTATGATAACAGATCATCATCCATCAGGGTAAGTGGGAAAATCATCACTAACAATTCTTATGTAACTGCAGGGGCCTTTCATACCTTAGAGCTTGTTAAAGACAAGGCCTTTGAATTGAAAAAGAAATCATGGGATTCAATTTCAATTGAGAATTTGAAAGAGGGCTGCAACAAAAAATCTGGGTGTGATTTGGTTGTGCTTTTGATCAACCCTGGATTGGCTCATCTTTACATGGTGGGCAAGAGTATGACAAGTTTGTGTGCAATTTTAGATAGCAAAATTGGGGGCAAAAAAGTTGACCCATCAAAGTTTTTTGAGAGGGTTTTTAATGCTTTGGTGAAGAATGTGGATTTCAGTGTTCTACATTGTATGGTGATTGCAGGACCTGGTTCGACCAAGGATCAGTTTAGACAATATTTACTTTCACAAGCATGTAGGGTGAAATCCATGGAAGGGGTGAAATCTCGGGTTGCGCTGTTGGATGTGAGTTCCATGGGGAAAGAGGGTTTAAGGGAGGTTTTAGATGATCCAAGGGCAATGAGTTTGATCAAAGATACTAAATCAGCCACGGAACTGAAGGCCATGAAGGAGCTCAATGAGATGATGTTGTTTCACCCTGATAAGGCTTGTTATGGGCCAAAAAGTGTTGATTTGGCTAGCGAGTTGATGGCGATTGAGACTCTTCTGATCACTGATGACATGTTTAGGAATGTCGATAGTGGACTTAGAAAGAAGTACATTGGACTGGTGGATTCTGTGAAGAGATCGGGAGGTAAGATGTTGGTGCTTTCTTCGATGCACATTTCAGGAGAGCAGCTCACACAGTTAACTGGCATTGCAGCCATTCTTCGGTTTCCAGTTCCGGATATTGATGAATTGGAGCTCTGAATTAGGGCCAGGCCTTATGTTTAGAGAGATTGTACAGGGTTGTTTTCTAAGTTCACGGGAAGTTAATATACCCTTGTTGTCTTTTGATACTTTTTAGTTGTATTTCTAACTTCTTTAGTTCTTGTTTGACCTGTTATACATTAACATCATGTCCGTCTTTATGTTCTCTTATCAAATCATAGTTCTTTGTTCAGAAAGATGGCGGGTCTAACGAAAACGACTATTCTGTAATTCACGGGTAAAGTTATTACCCCATAAAACTCTACGTAAGTGTGACTAAGATGTTGATTAGATTTTGCCTGCAAAAAAAAAGAAGTTGAATTTGGTTTCCTTTGGCTGGCTGGCTAACGAGCCCTGTCAATGTACCCTGAATAAAGCAGAATGGTGAAGCCACAGGCAAGGAACATACATGACGAAATTTATCTCAAAATTAAAAATTTATGCTGTCTTTACACTATCATTAGTTAAGAAATGAGATGAAAGGGCCAGTTTTTTAAATTTTTGTTCATATTTTTTTAAATAATGAAAATCGAAACTTTTGAAGCAAAAAAGCAGAACGTATAGTGAAACTTAGAATTCAGTCATCTCATCCTCGTTGCTCCAAGGAGATTGTCATTTAACCAAAGCAAAAGAATCAAATAGAACAGAAAGAAACAACTAAAACTCTGTGATTTAACAGTAAAATAGCAGATATTCTTTTCATTGCTTGATTCAACTGCACAGTTGCATTGCGAATGCATTTTCTGGTTCCAATTGAATTATGAATGTGTTTACATGTGTATTCGGCATAATGTCATTGTCTTCCTCCACAGCAATTACTGTTCTTGATCAAATTCGAACAAGCTTTCCTGCTGATCCTCGATCCTTGTAAATGGCTTGGACATGTAGAAAATATATAAGCTGAGTATTAGCAGCACGAAAACAGGAAGAACCACTCTCTTCATCAGATTTTCTGGCTTACTGATTTGTAAAAAGCCTGCTCCCACCGGCAACAACCTGTTTTGCTGCCTTTGTTAATCTGCTTTCTTGTTTCTTTTCCTCAGCCTTGCTGGGCACTGCCTTTTTCTCTCTCCTTGCCCTTGCACCCTCATCCTCCTCCTTAGCCTTTGGCATAGCATCCTTCTTAGGAACATAGCTTGGAGGTTGAGGTTGAGGCAGTTGTGACTTTGGTGGCTCAGTGGTACGTTTTGCCTTGTCTTGAAGTTGGTCACAAGCCGTTGGAGGGGTTATTGCTTTTGGGAGCCTAATGTAAAGAATGCCACCCTCAAACTTGGCCGTGATCTCCTTGGTGTCACTGTCATCAGGGACATGAAACTCCTTGTAGAACCGGCTCCATTTGTTCTCTCCAATCGGACGTTCTCCACTTATCTTGAGGAGACGCGATGTTGTTAGCTGAACCCTCAGTTGATGCTTCTTGAATCCTACATTCGTCACAAGTTACATTAGCACAAGTATTCAACTCTACAAGCAAAATGGGGAAACCATAGGCTAAAAACTTTGGTCCATTCATCTATAACAGCTCTATTCTATAAAAGCAAAAGGATGAAAAATGGAGATAGGGGTGTCCCAGGGAGATGAACGCGGAAGACATCAAGGCACAAATCTGCTGGAGGGTTGAAATCTTCATATACACAGCTAGGACCACCCATGGCCATCTCAAAGGAGGGCTTTTTCTTGCTGTTTCCTGTTTCCTGTTTCCTTTGAAACAGGGAATATTCGAATACCTGATGGACACTATGATGGTCATCTATGTCATAAGGGAAAGGAAATTATTTGGCTTTCTCATACTCCTTTTCTAAGCCTTGGTTTAAGAATCTTCTTTGGTTCTTAACAACAAGAAAGGGTTTTTTTCTTTCTTGAGTGCTTCTGAGAAAACAGCAAATGGCAAAGTTGATCAGTTCTTTTTTTTTAAAAAAAATATCTTATATTTTCGAGAATTTAATTTATCGTAGTTTCGTATCAAATTATAGTGTTTCTAATTACGTCTTATTTTTAGAGAGAATTGAAATCAAGTTATTTAATCCTTTCTTTTTTCAGATACGGGCGTAAAGATTAGTGTAACATAATGGGGAAATGAATTGAACTTAAGACATACCATAATGGGGAACTCTAATTACGTCTTATTTTTAGAGAGAATTCAAATTATAGTGTTTCTGCAGCATCACAATCCTCAACTTTGACATGGCATTTTTGTTGCAGACAGAAGGGGCTTTTCCAGGGAATTGGCTGGGGGTTCAAATGCTCTAGGTGTATGCATGTAGTCTTGTTCTTCTGGAAACAAAGAGACTGTTTTGAACAATGGTCTACTATCAAACTCTAATGAATACTCAATAGCGCTGAAACAAGTAGAGGGTAGGGATGACGATGGGTTAGATTTAGGTTGGGTCCACCTGGACCCAGACCCATTTATTGTTTTTGTACTTGAACCCAGACCTGCCCCGGCCAAACCCGTTGGGATTCAAACAATGGAACCCAGACCCAAGCCCAATTGGTCTAGCGGGTCCATGGGTCCTAAACGTGTTCTGACTGTTTTTCACATCAAAGATTATTTTTCCACATCCCACCATAAATTATCACATTAAGACCAAGAATGGAATTTAAAAGACATGATATTTAACATAAAACATTCTAAAAACACGTACCATACATGATGAAATTTAATCTCAAAATTGACAATTTATGCCATCATTAGTGAAGAACTGAGATAAAAGGGCCAATTTTTTAAAATTTTTGTTTATATTTTTTTTAAATAATGAAAAGGAAAACTTTTGAAGCAAAAAAGCAGAATGCATTGTGAGACTTAGAATTCAGTCATCTCATCCTGGATGCCCGAAGGAGATTGTTATTTAACCAAAGCAAAAGAATCAAATTGACCAGAAAGAAGCAACTAAACTCTGTGATTTAACAGTAAAATAGCAGATATTCTTTTTATTGCTTGATTCAAATTCACAGTTGCATCACTAATACATTTTCTGGTTCCAATTGAATTATGAATGCATTTACATGTGTATTCAGCACAATGTCGTTGTCTTCCTCCACAGCAATTACAGTTCTTGATCAAATACCAACATGCTTTCCTGCTGATCCTCGATCATTATAAACGACTTGAACATGTAGAAAAAATATAAGCCAAGTATCAGCAGCACAAGAGCAGGAAGAACCACTCTCTTCATCAGATTTTCCGGCCTCATTAGATTCGTAAAAAGCCTTCCCCCACCAGCAACCACCTGTTTTGATGCCGTTGTTAACCTGCTTTCTTCTTTCTTTTCCTCAGCCTTGCCGGGCACTTCTTCTTTCTCTTTCCTTGCATCCTCCTCCTCCTTAGCCTTTGGCACTGCATCCTTCTTAGGAAGATAGCTTGGAGATTCAGGTTGATGTTGAGGTTGAGGTTCGGGCAAAGGAGCTTGAGGTTGGGGTAGGGGTCGGGGTTGAGGTTGAGGTTGAGGTTGAGGCTCGGGCAAATGAGCTTGAGGTTGAGGTTGAGGCTCGGGCAGAGGAGGTTGAGGTCGGGGTTGGGGTTGGGGTTGAGGCGGTTGTGGCTTGGGTGGCTCAGTGGTAGGTTTTGCCTTGTCTTGAAGTTGGTCACGAGCCGTTGCAGGGGCTATTGCTTTTGGGAGCCTAAGGTAAAGAATGCCGCCCTCAAACTTAGCCGTGATCTCCTTGGTGTCACAGTTAGCAGGGACACGAAATTCCTTGTGGAACCGCCTCCATTTGTTCTCTCCAATCGGACGTTCTCCACTTATCTTGAGCAGACGCGATGTTGTCAGTTGAACCCTCAGTTGATCCTTCTTAAATCCTACATTCATATAGTTTCATCACAAGTTACATCAGCACAAATATTCAACTCCACAGGCAAAATAGGAAAACCCATAGGCTTAAAACTTTGGTCCATTCATCTATAAAAACTCTCTTTTATTAAAGCGAAAGCATGAAAAATGAAGATAAGTGCGTACCAGGGAGATAAACGCGGAAGATATCAAGGCCTTGCTCTGATACCAAATCTGATGGAGGGTCGAAATCTTCGTATACACGGCTAGGACCACCCATGGCCATCTCAATTTACTGATACTATTACTTCTGTTTTCTTGTTCTTGTGTCTGTCGTTTGTGGATGAAATAGCATCATGTTCAGTTGGGTATATATATGCATGGGAAAGGAAGGCTTTCTCTTGCTGTTTCCTGTTTGTTTTCTTTCAAAAGGGATATTCCAATACTTGATGGGCATTAGATGGTCACCTATGTCACAAGGGAAAGGAAATTCTTTGGCTTTCTTGCTGGAAGAATCTTATTAATTTGGTTCTTAAAAGCAACAGAAGGTTTTCTTGTTATCTTAAGTACTTGTCAGAAAACAGCATAAGGGCAAAAATGATCAAAAATTTTTTTAAAAAATTATCATATGTTTTTGAGAACTCAATTTATTATACTTTCTTATCAAATTATAATGTTTTTAATTATGCCTTATTTTTAGAGAGAATTCATACCATGTCATTTAACCTCTCTTTTTCTGAGAGTCGGTTCTTTTCAACTTATTATAAATGTTTATCATTACCTTAACACCAATCAACACTGATCAACGCTCATAAACACTTAATTATATTTCTTATTTACAATTTTAGTAATGATCAACACTTATTAGCACTCGTCAATACTGATCAACATTGATCATCAATAAGTCACTTATTACAAGAGTGAAAATAACAGGCCCCAGATAAGACGTAAAGACTAGTGCAACATAATGGGAAAGAGAAATGAACTTAAAGATCTTTATAGTTTAGGTTATAATTTTAACCGTTAGGAGTTTAGAACGAATCCTTGTTGTAAGATCTATAATATAATCCGGGTCATAATTGAAAAGAATTAAGCAAATCCCCCCTCCCTCCCTCCCTCCCAAAAAAAGGGCTTTTGAGTTTTACATTTGGGGGTTTGCCTTGACGATGATCCCCTTTTGTGCATGAATCATCATGTCCTGTAATATTACTTTCTGCAACATCACAAACCTGAATGTAATTTACATGGCATTTTTTGCAGATAGTAGGGGCTTCAATTTACATAGGACATTGGCTTTCTGATGCTTGAAGACCAGGGTTTTGAACGTTCTAGGTAGTATAGTTTTTGTGAAACACAGACTGTTTATAGGTACCTTAATGTGCAATGCTATATTGAAGATCTGTCACCTCCTCCCCCCCCCCCCCTCCTCTTTGGCGGTGGCATTCTGTAGAATAGTGAAGTCGGGTGATAATCAATTCAAGCTTTCAACTCACTGTTTTATTGCCATGCTCTTGCCCAGTCTCTATGTCTTCCCCTCTCTCACGCATACAGCCTCATATACATATATAGCAGCAAGATGTTTATTTTCCTAAACCCTAGTCCTTGCTTGGTGGCTAAGGTAGAACTTACTAGATAGCTTACTAGTTAGAATTCTACACACAGCAGACTTCTAATACAATATCTATTCTATTACAATATCTATTCTATCACTCCCCCGCAAGTTGGAGCGTGGAGATCCACCATGCCCAACTTGGTTCGTAAGAACCGAAACGGTTGCTTGCCTAGTGCTTTGGTGAAAATATCGGCCACTTGATTCTTGGAAGAAATATACCGAGTGACCAATTCCCCAGAGAGCAGGCGTTCACGTACAAAATGGCAATCCATTTCAATATGCTTGGTCCTCTCATGAAATACGGGGTTCTTTGAGATGTGTAGAGCTGCTTGATTATCGCAATACAACTGTATAGGTTGAGTAGGAAAGATTCTCATGGAAGCCAGAAAGGATTTGATCCAAAGTAAATCACTGGTGACTGTTGCCATAGCTCTGTATTCTGCTTCAGCTGACAAAAGGGACACTGTTGTTTGCTTTTTAGTTCTCCAGGAAACGGGAGATCCGCCTAAAGAGATGAAGTATCCACTAATGGATTTTCTGGTCAAAGGACATGCTCCCCAATCAGAATCACAAAATGCCACTATATTTAAATCAGAGTTGCTTCGTAAAAGAATTGCTTGCCCAGGAGTACCCTTGATATAGCGCAACACTCGTTTTGCTGCTTCCATGTGGTCTGTTCTAGGGGCCTGCATAAACTGAGAGAGTATGTGAACTGAGTAACTTAGCTCAGGCCTGGTGAGCGTCAAATAAATAAGTCTCCCTACCATCCGCCGATACTGGGTGGGGTCTGCCAAGAACCTACCAGAAGCCAATCCCAGTTTATGATTAGTCTCCATAGGAAAATTAGTTGGCTTAACTCCTAGGAGACCACATTCTTCAACAATTTCAAGAGCATATTTTCGTTGACATAAAAAGAGCCCAGTTTTGCTTCTTGCCACCTCGATGCCCAGAAAATATTTTGGAGGCCCTAGGTCTTTTATGTGAAAGCAAGTATGAAGGTAATCTTTGAACTTGGCACATAGATCATCATCATTACCTGTGAGTACCAAATCGTCAACATAGATAAGTAGAGCCATAAACTTCTCTCCTTTCTTATATATGAATAGAGAATAGTCTGCATAGGACCGAACAAACCCATAGTCAAGAAGTGTGGAGGATAACTTTGCGAACCATTGTCTTGGTGCTTGCTTTAGTCCATATAGAGATTTCTGAAGACGGCAAACTTGATTTGATTTGGTAGCCTTGAAACCTGGAGGTAGTGTCATATAAACCTCTCCATCCAAATCTCCATGAAAGAAGGCATTATTTACATCCATCTGATGCAGGGCCCATCCTTTTGCAACAGCTACAGCAAGAAAGCACCAGATACTAGCCATCTTAGCCACTGGCGCGAACGTCTCATTGTAGTCAAACCCTTCTACCTGTTTGTCTCCTCTGACCACCAGACGGGCCTTATATCTTTCTATAGTTCCATCGGGTTTATATTTTACTTTATAAACCCATTTACAACTAATAGGCTTGCGTCCTGGAAGCAAGTCGACAAGTGCCCAGGTTTTGTTTAATTCCAGTGCTTCTATTTCTTTTGCCATTGCCATGCGCCAGTTGGAATCTTTAACTGCTTCTTGAAAACTCTTGGGCTCCACAATTTTGGTGATAGCAGCCAAATAATTTCTGTGAAAGGAAGAGAACTTATTGCATGTAACATAGTTAGCTATGGGATACGGTTTACCTGAAGATGCCTTTTGGACCAGGTTTGCATTTGAAGAGGGGTTTGAAGCCTGTACAGTGTAGCAAAAATAGTCTTGCAAATGACATGGAGCCTTGCGGACTCGTTGCACCCTAGTGCTTGGGCTGGAAACAAGATTCCGGACAGGTTGTGTCCCACTTGGGCTTTCTTCCATGATATGTTCTGGACCGCTTGGGCTTTCCTCTATAACGGCTTCTAGGCTCGAGTCACTCCCCCGTACTGCCGAGCTGGGCCGAGCGGGGGACCCGTGAAGGACAAACGGGGCCCCGTTGCCATGGGGCTGCAGCCCCTCGAACAAATCCAGGCTGCCGTGAACAGGCCCAGAGGAGGCAGGACGAGTGTCGCTGGTGCTGGGTTCGGCGCAGGCAAGGCCATCCCGGGCTGCTGATTCTCAGTTTGCAAAAGGAAAGACCTCTTCATGGAACAAGACATCCCGGCTCACAAATATATCACCTATGTTAATATTATAAACCTTCCACCCTTTCCTTCCATGGGGATACCCAAGAAAGATGCAACGTTTACTGCGCTCCCCAAATTTGTCCTTTCTTCTTTGAAGGTTATATGCATAGCACAAGCATCCGAAGACGCGAATATGGTCATAAGAGGGTGGTGTGTTAAAAAGAGCTTCATAAGGAGTTTTGCCATTTAGTACTGTGGAGGGGGTTCGATTGATTAGGTGAGCAGCAATTAAGACACATTCCCTCCAGAATTCAGTTGGTAAGTGTGCTTCAAACCGTAGGGCTCTAGCTACATTCAAAATATGACGATGTTTTCTTTCAACTCGCCCATTCTGTTGAGGACTGTCAGGACAACTGGTCTTCTGGATTATCCCGTGTGCCTTATAAAATATTTTCATGGAGTTGGAGACAAACTCACTACCATTGTCACTTCGAATGGTTTTCACCTTAGTATTAAACTAAGTGTGAACCATTGCAAAAAAATCCTGAATAAGTTGAGACGCTTCACTCTTAGTTTTCATGAGGTAAACCCAGACACATCGAGTTGAGTCATCCAAAATAGTTAAAAAATAGCTAGCACCACAAAAGGACTTAACAAAGTATGGACCCCATATGTCACAATGTACTAGATCAAAAGGTTTTAGAGCGTTATGACGACTAACATGAAAAGGTAAACGAGTTTGTTTTGCTCTTAAACACACATCACACAAGTCCTCTTTATGATCATTAGAAATTCCGGAGATAATGCTAGATAAACTAGATAGTGCCTGAGTAGATGGGTGACCCATTCGACGATGCCACTGAGTAGTTGTCACAACCTTGTTAACTTGTAAGTCCACCGTTGCATCTCTCTTGTAGAAGTAAACCCCTCTCCGATGCTCACCCGAACCAATCAACATCTTCGTAGTAGGGTCCTGTATCACACACAGCTTACGATTAAATGTTACTGTGCAACAGAGATCTTCAATTAATTGGGCTATTGATATCAAACTACACTTGAGGTCTGGAACAAACAAAACATCGTTTAAAACCAATGTCGAGCCAAGTCTCACCATTCCTCTTTTTCTAGCAAAGGTAATCGTTCCATTGGGCAAACCCACCGGTACAGGCTTGATGGAACTTACAGCGGTTAGTACTTTCAAATTGCCAGTCATGTGGTAAGAGACACCACTGTCTAAAAGCCAGTCACACTTACCAGAGAGTCGTTCGTTATTCTCCTTCGGGGTTTCGATGAGGCTCAATAATTTTTGTACCTGTTCGTCGGTAATCTTGGAAAACACAGTTCGAAGTTCTGCTTGCCTTTCGTCACTGCTGCTGCTGCTGCTAGGAGCCTGTGCAGCGTGCGCCAGTTCTCGGGGTTGAAATACTCCACGGCCTCGACCTGCGTTTTGTCTTCCTCCACCTCGTCCGCCTCTCCCTCTACCTCTACCACTGCGTCCCCCTCGCGTTCCCCAGCTCGCTGGATAGCCTACTAGCTCAAAGCAGTTGGTCTCCTCATGCCCCAGTTTTCCACAATGTTTACAGCAGATCCGATCAGGTCTACGGTCGGCATGAGTCACGGCGAAGGCAGCAGCAGCTTCGGTTCTTTGATCTCGTTCCCTCATCATTAACTTGTGATTTTCCTCTTGCTGAATCATGCTGAAGATCTTGTCGAGAGATGGGAGCGGTTCTACAGCAAGAATCTGAGACCTCACATTGGCATAGAGGTCATCGTCCAAGCCCATGAGGAATTGATGGACTCGGTCACCTTCTATCATCTTGACATACTGCTCAGCCGCTTCGCACTTGCACACCGGTCGCTTGACGTAGTTGTCCAACTCGGTCCATAGTCCCATCAATTTGGAGAAGAATTCCACGACACTCAGAGTGCCTTGCTTACACGATGCGATAGCAGATTTCAACTGATGAATCTTAGGGACATTCGGGACAGCATAGCGCTTTCTAATGTTCTCCCAGATTGACTGAGCAGAATCGGCATAGGCGATGCTTGCATGTAACTTCGGGTCTATGACGTTGAGTATCCACGACGTGACCATGGAATTGACGATGACCCATGCGTTTACTTCAACAGGTTTCGCTCCAGTGGCCGTGTCGGGTTTGGTGATGGTACCATTGATGAAGGCAACTTTGTTCTTTGCTGTCAACGCTGTCAACACAACTTTCTCCCATGAGTCGAGATTTTTGCCATCAAACCTGAGTGTTGTGATAATGGCTCCGGGGGTATCCGAGGGGTATAGGTAATATGGAGATTGCGGATCAAAGGTAGGCTCCGGTGGTTTATTATTGGTCATCTTGCTGCTTCTTAGGTATGTTTGGATAGTGTGAAGGATCTATGCTCTGATACCATGTAGAATAGTGAAGTCGGGTGATAATCAATTCAAGCTTTCAACTCACTGTTTTATTGCCATGCTCTTGCCCAGTCTCTATGTCTTCCCCTCTCTCACGCATACAGCCTCATATACATATATAGCAGCAAGATGTTTATTTTCCTAAACCCTATTCCTTGCTTGGTGGCTAAGGTAGAACTTACTAGATAGCTTACTAGTTAGAATTCTACACACAGTAGACTTCTAATACAATATCTATTCTATTACAATATCTATTCTATCACATTCTTCTGAATTGAACGCTTTGGAATTTTGTGAACAGTAGAACAATTGGAGAATGTCTTGGTTGATTTAGAGCGCTCCCAGCGCAGGTGAGGGCAATGGCACATGGCCTCCAAGATGTCACTTGTCTAATTGCCGTGGGACGTTGAGGGCAATGGCACACGTGATGGAACTGGGCAGAGTTCCACCACGTAGGCCGTCCTCTTTCGTTTTTTATGTATTTTTTTTTTATAATATATAATTTGTAAATGATTAAAAAAGGTTTTGCGTTATAAGGTGGATCTATTATAAATATTTTCATCGAGTGATTCAAATTAGAATTTCATAAATTGGAGAAATAATGAAATGCACGTTCTAAAAAATTGAAACTTTTGCTGATATGCCAAAATTGAATATAAAAAATGGAACTATGATTGGGAATACTCTTATGAAGCTGCTCAATATTTTACAGAACTTTAGCTATTGGAATAGAAGGTAAATGTTATAACGTTAACTCTAATGGCATTAGGTTACAGGTTCAACTTTTGCTCCTTTCATAATTGTTTCGTAATATTCCTTCGTCATGGTTTATTTAAGCCTATAAAGAAAAATGTAGCCTTGTTATATAATTTATTTCTACTTTTGTTGTCGTATTATATACCTTGATTTGATCATAGGAGGCCACATGCCAAGGCGATTCTAACTTAGCACCTCTTATAGTAGTCAATCACTTTTCTGATAGTGGCTTAATGAGCAAATTGACTTGAATCATCTTAATTTGGTTTTAATGCGAATTTAAGATTCAAGTTTTTTTTTGCAACGCATCAAGTTAGATCTATATGTCAAGCGTACGCAACTCATTGGTTTGGTTCAACATATGACTTAACCCTTCCCGTATTTGTTAGATTGGTTCATTTGAGGAGGAAATAATCATATTTGTATTGGCTAGTGTTCATTCTAGTTCATCCGCATTAAAATTAAAATCACAATTAAATAAGAGTATCAATCTTCAACAGACTATACGGTCAATTAGTCTTAGTAAATTTTAATAAAAAAACCTAATCGAGACAGTCTGATTATAAACAAGCGTAATCAAGGTCAACCCCGTTGCCGCCCATTCGCTACCAGCCCACCAATAGCTCTAGTGGGATTTGGGATTAATGCAAGCTAGAGTCACTTGTTTGTTGTTCTAACGTACAAAGTTGCTGATAGATAAACACTACGGGAGACACAAATCACGTTCCTCTATTTTGTTTTCTTTTTAGGAGAAAGGACAGAGCTTTGGAATAAGACCGTTCATTGATTCCCAACGGTAATATATTAACAGCATTTTAAACATCTCAAAGCTTTGTTTGCACCACGCCGCAACGTTCGAAATCGACCCGACTCTAATTATGCAGATAATGGGGCCCACTTTTGAACAATGACACATATTCTGAATTCCCAATCCGTTTCCCATTTTGCTTGGACAATACTTTGATAATTTATTCATGTTGTGTTTAATGGAGAAAAATAATTTCTATAAATGATTTAAATAATTGGAAATTTATGAATCTTATTGAGAAGATTATAAAGTATTTTCATAAGATTATTTTCCTTTTTTAGTAAGATTGTCAGTGAAGTTATTTGTTAAAATTTTATAATTATATTAAAGAGGATTATTGAACGCAGATAGTCCAAATTTGATATTAATATCAAAATGTAGTAATGTACTCGGATTTACTCAGTACTATGTAAGGATGTGAGGTTCTTTTTTTTTTATATGATAATTATTTGTAAGATACTAATCTAGTTCAATTCTTTGGGATACAGTTAATTCTTCATAAATTTAAATTTATTATTATTATTTAATTCTATAAATTATCAATGATTTTTTAAGCTTTCATAGGGAAAAGGAATATTGGAAGAATGTTTAAATATTCAATGAAATTTTAAACCATAAAATGCCAACCTTTATCGATATAGGATAAGAATGCTAGTAGATAATTATAAGTTAATTTAATAGATAAATAATTCTAAAAGTTATTGAATAAATAAATCCAAATCCCACTTGATGATACGAATGTTGATTCTTTTCTTTAAACAAATATGTTCACACATTTTAAAAAAATTAAAAAAAAAGATATCTCTAAACAATTAGATAAATAAGCAACCACTCTAAATATACTAATAAAATAAACACTGCATTTATAATAATATGATATGACGTAATTAGACATATTTTATCACTGTGAAAATAGAAGGATTCTAACGATAAAAATTAATAAATCAATTATAATATATTGATATATTTTTAGTATATTTTTTGTTAAAAGAAATGAAATTGTGATGGGTTGAGTGAGCTTCGCATCAGGTCATGTTCCAATCAACAAGATTCGGTTTGAATTGATTACAGGTTGATTGATTATGTGATACAACAAAATTTTCTTGCAAAGAAAAATAACTTTGGTAGAAAATATTAAGTTTAGATTCAGTTCGATTCGAATCATTTCAATTTCAGATCAATTTCAAATCAGGTATAAGTTTGAATATAATTTAGTGTTATTTAGTTGGAATCATTTAATTTGTGTTACTTTTGCAAACTCTAGTTTTTGACTTTTCAAGCAATACAAGCAAGAAAAACATGGTAATAAAGTTTGGAGGCAAAATCAAGGGGACTTGCTCACTTGGGTTGTAGTAGGTAAGGGGTGATGCTCCTTCCTATAAAGAGGCAGCTTGCTCGAAACCGTCCTCCCCACCTCTCTCTCTCTCTCTCTCTCTCTCTCTCTCTCTCTCTCATTTGCTGGTTGCCTGCCTGGCGCCACATTTGCGGCTGCAGGGCTCTCTCTCTCCACCGGGTGCCTCAATTGGTAAGTACAGAGCTCAAAACCTTTAATTGGTTTCAGTGGGTTCGTTCTATCTCAGTCCACATATCTCGGTTCTCTGTTTTTTGTCTTTTTCCTTGAATGCATTTCCCCATTTTTCAAAACCTGATTGATGTGGGTATGTATATGAATATGGATATTAATGTATTATATTTGAAAATGGGTATGGGTGAGGGTACAACTAAACTCTCTCCATTGCCACCCCTAAATTGATTCATAACTCATATAAATCTGCCTCTTTTTTAGTTCTTCTGGTCGAACCAAGTTTAAATCTGAACTTGAAGGTTTATTTTGGTTCAATTTTCTTTGCTCATGAGTCTTTTTCCCTTCTTGGGTAACTTCAGATTGGAAGGCAAAGGCAACAGAAGAAACAAAGGAATAGAAAATGGGGAAAATCTTGACACCCCAGTTGGGTTTTTTCCTGCTATTGCTATGCTCATGTATTGCAGAAGCAGAATATATGAAATACAAAGACCCAAAAGTGCCCGTTAATTTGAGGGTGCAGGACCTTCTTTCCCGGATGACATTGGATGAGAAGATTGGCCAAATGGTCCAAATTGAACGCAAGGTTGCCTCTGCTGATGTCATGAAGAATTACTTTATAGGTATCTTTTTGCAATCATTTCAATTGATTCATATCATATACATTTTGCTTGGCTATATGTTTTGTTACACTTAAAGATGGTATCTTTGAACTGGGCACCTCTGTTTGATTGATTCCATCTCTTTCATGTGATTTTGGTACATATTGATGGGGTTGGTGTATCCTTTTAAGACCCCTTCGCGAAATTTTTGTGGGTCTCTCAAAAGTACTCTATTTGCTTGGGAGTGTCAGAGTTTGTTTACATTTGGATCTCCATAGACTCCATTTGGATCTCTGTAGATTTGATGGGAAGTCTTATTGGATTTTCGATGTAATCTCGGTTATAATTTCTGGACAGGGAGTGTGTTGAGTGGAGGTGGGAGTGTCCCGGGTCCTAAGGCCTCTGCTGAGGCTTGGGTTACTATGGTGAATGACTTCCAAAAGGGTGCTCTTTCGACTCGGCTTGGGATTCCCTACATTTATGGCATCGATGCGGTTCATGGCCACAACAATGCTTACAATGCCACTATTTTCCCTCACAATGTTGGCCTTGGTGTCACAAGGTATGTGTAATTGTCTGTCCATATTACCGTCTAGAAACCAATTTAATGATTAATTGATGTTTAGCTTGTTTGTAAAGTTGCATCTTTGAGTAATATACAAGGATCGATTATCGTCTTCGTTTTAATGCTAGTAGCTTCATTTCTTTCATCTGATTGAAAATTTGCCGAAGATAGACCCAAAGGGTTACAGATTCCTAAAATTTTTTGTACCTTAAGTTTCTGATCAAACATTGAGCTACTGTTATTTGATGCATGATTGTTGTTGTGCCGTACTAGGGATCCTGAACTTGTCAAAAGGATCGGAGCTGCGACTGCACTTGAAGTTAGAGCTACAGGGATCCCTTATAGTTTCGCCCCTTGTATCGCGGTAGTTATCTACACTAATCTAATGTTTTCTAGACAAGAGAACATCAATTTGGGTTAGTTTAGTCGGTCCTAACACATATCTTTGTTTAACAATCGTTGAAATTAGGTATGTCGCAATCCAAGATGGGGCCGGTGTTATGAGAGCTACAGTGAGGACCACAGCATTGTGCAGATGATGACTGAAATTATTCCGGGCTTACAAGGAGATGTACCAGCTGATTATCCAAAGGGGTTCCCTTACGTTGCTGGAAAGTAAGTGCCCTTTTCAGTAATCTTACACAAAAGATGATCTATTCTTCAGATCAGTTATTCAAATTGTGTTTATATTTTTATCATCTCTTGCAGTCTGAAAGAGATCTTTGTTGATATTATATGTTCCTATTGTGGTTGGCTAAGAATAGCATTTCAAGAATGAAAAGGACAATAACATGATAAAATATTCAGTGAAAGGAAAGTTTGGTGTTGTATGCATGTTTTTGCCGGAATTTTTGTTGCGAGTCATATTCATTGGTCAAGCACGTCTGTTTCTTAGCCGTAATGGTGGACCACTAGTCATTATGCGGTGCATGAAGAATTATTGGAAACAAACAAATCTAGGTTTTCTCTAGATGTAGAGATAATGTATCTGTTGATTACATTCTTTTTTTCACCACCCTTTCCCCCTCAAAATAAATAAAAACAGAGCTTCTCTTGGATTAGACAGTCACACCTAAGAAAATCATGAGATATAAAGGAAAGACATTTGAGCAATATAAGATATGCAACCAAATAAGTCTCACAAAAACAATTCATGACATCATATTATTGAAGAATCCAAAATAAGGAAAACGAACCACTTTAGTGACAGTTCTGTTATTCTTAGAAATGATCTTATATCGCATCCCACCCTTCATAAGTTCTAAAAGAAATATAGAACAGTTTCTCAAACTCGTGATCACGTTTGCTAGTTCAAGAATGCTATCTAAATCTTCCCCTATAGCTAGGGAGTTTGGTGCTTCCTTCATCAGTTATGTTTCCCTTTTCTTGACTGGGGAGTTACTTTGTGCCGAGATCTTTATGACACTTCTGCAAGCCAGAGCTAAAAATTTGAGCTGTATCAAATGAAATTGAATTGCTAGCAGCTGAGGTTCTATATCAGCTGTAATTCTGGATTGTACCTTTCCTCAGTTCTAAGCCAATCATTGCTCTAGAACTTCAAACATTCCAAGAAGTTTTCTTAAGCTGCAAATGCACTTCTTCAGAAGTGACTTGAAACTGATTGTATATATATTATGAGGTAAACCTAGTAAAACTTGCATTGTTGTCATTTAATTTGGCCAGGAACAAGGTTGCGGGTTGTGCCAAGCATTTTGTTGGTGATGGTGGTACTCACAAAGGCATTAATGAAAACAACACTGTGATCTCACTCAAAGGACTCCTAGACATCCACATGCCAGCATACTTAGACTCCATAAAGAAAGGAGTTGCAACTGTTATGGTATCTTACTCTAGCTGGAATGGAGTGAAGATGCATGCTAACCGCAATCTTGTTACTGGTTACCTCAAGAACAAGCTTAAGTTCAGGGTAAGCCAACTAGCACATTATTTCATAGTCTATTTGAAATCCGTAAACTACTACGTTGAGTGTTCAATTAGATCCAGAGAATGGGTTGTTTAGTTCGGTTTGTATCGGATCAGAATGGGTTGATGGAACACTTGGGTCATTTGAAAGAGTTCGGTTTGTGTGTGGCTTTGTCCAATACTCTGCTGAACTTGTCAGAAGATGTGATCAATGTGAATCTGCAGATTTTGGGTTGGTTTATCAGTTTGCTGTTGGCTAAATTCGATTAGATTCAAAATCTTGTTGCTTTGCTTGTGGTTGTAGGTCGGGGTTTTGGTTGGGAAAATCATGTACTAGTTGGTTATGTCAGGTCTACTGAGTATCTGGTGTTAATTTCCTTTTTTTTTTTCTTTCTTCAATCTTTTCTGCAGGGATTTGTCATATCAGATTGGGAG
This sequence comes from Selenicereus undatus, assembly GCA_017589665.1. Taxonomy (NCBI): domain Eukaryota; kingdom Viridiplantae; phylum Streptophyta; class Magnoliopsida; order Caryophyllales; family Cactaceae; genus Selenicereus; species Selenicereus undatus. The sequence goes on along the minus strand of JACYFF010031952.1, from coordinate 98,520,458 downwards.
GGCATTGACAGGATTACCTCTCCTCCTCATGCTAACTATACTTACTCAGTCCTAGCTGGAGTTCAGGCTGGGATTGATATGGTCAGTTTGGGTTTCAATGCTAACTATACTTCTTAACATCTTTGTATTCATTTGTGAGCATAAATGTAATCATGCTTGCAGGTGATGGTCCCAAACAACTTCCAAGAATTCATCAACGATCTCAAATCCCTTGTTACTAGCAATGTCATCCCTATGACGAGAATTGATGATGCTGTCAGAAGGATTTTGAGGGTGAAATTTATCATGGGCTTGTTTGAGAATCCCATGGCTGATCTAAGCCTTGTCAATCAAATCGGTAGTCAGGTGAGAATAGACCATCTTTTTTGAGCAGTTTTTCTATGCATCACAGCTCAAAAGTTGTTCTTATGAAATAATGTGGCTGGAGTAGGAACATAGAGAATTGGCTAGAGAAGCAGTGCGAAAATCTCTTGTTCTCTTGAAGAACGGTGAATCAGCCTATAAGCCACTGATCCCTCTTCCAAAGAAGGCACCCAAGATACTCGTGGCAGGGTCTCATGCGGATAACTTGGGCTATCAATGTGGTGGATGGACCATCGAATGGCAGGGTGTTACTGGCAATGACCAAACTAGAGGTACAAACTTGCTCAAACTAATGCAACATTTTAGTGCTCACAAAATTTATCCAATCCAATGTCTGACTTGGAAAAAATAGATACCGTCACTATATATATATATATATATATATACATATATATATATGTATGTATGTATTTCCAGAAGTCTCAAGTCTCACTACAAAGTTTATCTGATTGTGTCACATAACATAACGGTGAAACTGTTTTCTGGTTATGTTCATCATCTGATATCTTGTATTGCATTTACATCAACAGGTACCACAATTTTAACTGCTGTGAAAAACACAGTTGATCCAAGCACCCAAGTGGTCTTCAACGAGAACCCAGATCCTAACTTTGTCAAGTCAGGTGGATTCTCCTATGCCATTGTTGTCGTAGGAGAGCGACCCTATGCGGAGACATTTGGAGACAGCAACAACTTGACTATTCCTGAGCCTGGCCCAAGCACCATCAAGAACGTTTGTGGGGCAGTCAAATGTGTGGTAGTGGTTATTTCAGGCAGGCCAGTAGTCATCCAGCCCTACTTGGCAACAATGGAGGCCTTGGTTGCTGCCTGGCTGCCCGGAACTGAAGGACAGGGTGTTGCTGACCTGCTGTTTGGTGACTTTGGGTTCACAGGCAAGCTCGCTCGTACTTGGTTCAAGTCAGTTGATCAGCTCCCAATGAATGTGGGTGACCCACATTACGACCCACTTTTCCCATTCGGGTTTGGCCTCACAACCAAGTCCACCAAGGGGTATTGATAAAATCATCAATTGTAAGTAGTCATCATTTTAGGGACCATTGAAATGTTTGGAAACTCAAAACCCACAACGAATCATGGTTGGGGAACATTTGTAAGTTGGACATCATGAAATTATTGAATTTGTTGTGTTGATTCTCAAATATTGAATTCATTTATACCAAATGACATAAGGGAACACCTAACATTTCAAGAACTCACAAAACAGCAAGAACTTGCATCGCAGAAAGCTTCGAACCTGGGTGGCCGTGAAGCACGCGGCACGCATGGGCCCAAGACAATGCTCCCATATTTTATAAGTTTTTAGTTAAATAGGTGACCGAAGTTTTAGGTTTATAAGCGTTTGGTTTCTCAACTTTTTCACAATTAATCTAAGTGCCTGAATTTTTTCAACACTTAATATAGGTGCCTTATTTTTATTTTTTAAAAAATATTATTAATATTATTTTATGACAATTTTTTAAAAATCAAAAGATGTTATTAGCATTATTGACTTGGCTAATTTTTCCTATCAAAAAAAAAAAAAACATAGCCATTTTTTAGAAAAAGACTTTTGAATTTGAAAAAAAGAATTTGTACTTAAAAAATATATATTCTGCTAAGTCTAAATAAAAAGAATATAGCTATACATGAAAAGTTGCCATTTTTCAAGAATTATATTCTCTAACCTGTAATAACATGAAATTCACTTGCATATGCATCCCAAAAATTTTGCTCATGTAAGAGATACAACAATAACAACAAACTCCCAATGTGGGTCCCGCTTTCACGGGATCTGGGGAGATACAGCTTTCATGGGGTCACGAGGTTGATTCCATAAGACCCACAAAACAGTTTTGTGAAAACAGGTTTATAGAGAAAACGATTGCAAAGCCATTTATCGTTGCTCATGTAAGAGATGATTTTTCTTATTTTATTTTTTCAAAAATAAAACTGTTTAATAATTTTTCACATCTTTTTCTTTTTTAAGAATAAAATACATTTTGGGGTTTTTTGACATAAAATACTTTTAATAATATTTTTGATTGAAAAGTATATTTTTTATAAAAGTGAGTCACCTATGTTAAGTGTTCAAAAAGTTCAAGCACTTAAATTAATTTTATAAGAAAAAGTTCAGACATCTAAAGTTTATAAATTTAAAAGTTCAGGCATTCATTTGACTAAAAACTCCGTGTTTTATAAGTAAATTTGCCAAAAAGAAAAATGACCCAACCCTTTTATGGTTGATTACCAGTTGGGTGACTTGGGTCAGTGCAGTTATTCATGAGATATTGCTAAGAAGAAATCCAAAGTGTTGACAGGTTCAGGTATTTGGAATAGGTGATGGTACTTAATCACTTAGCCTAAGTTAGTATATTATATGGTTTAAAATATTTAAATTTTTAGTAGTTATTATTAGTTAAAAATTGTGGACCTTAAACATTCATCGGATGATTACAAAATGACGCCATAATCAGATCAGACTCATTCGCAAATACATATGATTTTCTCCATTCACAAGATTCAAACCCAAGATCTTAATTAAGAGGAACAAGTGTCAAATCACTTAAACCAACCTATGTTGGTAGCTGTTTATTATATATTACGTAAAATAGAAGTTTATAGTACTATAATTGTTTCCTGGTCAGTGTTCAAGGTGGTGCTAGTCCTGCTAAATCTAATATGAAGCACTTCGTCTAGTATTAATTTTTAGATGAGGTTATCTCACACAAGAGGTATACTCAGACAGAGTGTAAAAAGACGACATTTTAGAGATTTTAAGGTAGCAGTTCGTATTAAAATTAATTTTTAAATAGATTATTACTCACTCCACTAATTCTTAAAACATTTTACTTGTACCATATTTCTTGTGTTGGCAATATTTCCTATTTTTTATGGTTAGTCTCTTATTACTTCTTTTTCCTTCATTAAAAAAACTAGAAAATATAATACAAGTACTTGGATATAGTCAAAATTAACCCAACAATTTTTAAGCTTGACTTTTACTGTGTCGTATTGAGTAATTTAGGGAAATCCATGCATTCAGGATCCTTACTTTTTGGAAATATTTTCTTAGATATTGCAATGCCAACTTAATTTAGAGACTAAATTTTCTCTATATATATGTAAATCCTCCCTTACGTCCTCTGTCACACAAGCTGTATTGTGTTCACTCCCACTCTCCATTAACCAGAAAAGATGACTAGGTTGAATTCACTCCCCTTGGTGGGGATCATAATTCTAACCCTACTGCTCTTGAGGGCACCCATGACAAATGCTCAAAATGATGATGACAATGATGAATACATCAAGTACAAAGATGAAAATGTACCCACAATGGAGAGGGTCCGAGATCTCCTAGGGAGGATGACACTGGCTGAGAAGATCGGACAGATGGCCCAAATCGAACAGTCGGTTGCCACACCGGATGTTTTGAGGGATTACGGGATTGGTGGCGTTCTAAGCGGAGGAGGAGACATGCCGCGGCTTCAAGCCACTGTGATGGATTGGATTGATATGGTGAACAATTTTCAGAATGGCTCCTTGTCTAGCCGGCTTGGCATCCCCATGCTCTATGGCATTGATGCTGTTCATGGGCATAACAATGTGTACAGAGCCACTATTTTCCCTCATAATGTTGGTCTTGGTGCAACTAGGCAAGTTATATAACTAACGATACTCGATCATTCATTTTATCAAAGCGGAAATAACACTTGTCATTGTTTGATTGATCGTTACTAGCAGTACAGTGTGAGTAGTCCATTAGACTTAGGATCATAGGTCTAAGCTTACGAGCATGGAACTAACACAACAATCCGAGTCTACTCTAGCCTTAACCGAGGGAGTGGCGAACAAACTGACCACACCAACCCACCTCGCCTGATATGTCAGGCTATGCTGGTTCAAGCCATTCATAGTAAAAGTGAGCTTTGAATGAGTCAGGATGAGTTTATGCACTCGTTTGTCCACCATTTACTTGTAATTCGTTCAAATTAAGGCATGAATCATGATTGAACTTGTTTATGTCTTGTAGAGATCCGGTTTTGGTGAGGGAGATAGGAGAGGTAACTGCCCTTGAAGTTAGAGCAACGGGCATTCCTTATGTTTTTGCTCCATCCATCGCGGTGAACTCTTACGTTCCTTATCTTTTCTTCGAATTTTAAGGGCTCTTTTTTTCATGCTCGATTAGAATTAGTATAATTTTGGTATGTATTATAATGTTGTATGATATGGTATAATTGGCAGGTATGCAGAGACCCGAGATGGGGAAGGTGCTATGAGAGCTTCGGTGAGGATCCTAAACTTGTCCAAGACATGACTTCCATAATCGACGGATTACAAGGACTCCCAGACAGACTTGGTGCTCCTCATGTTAATGGACCGTAAGATTCAATTCATTCATTCATTCATTCATTCATTCGATTCACAAGATTCAAAATCTATTCGACCCCCTCCTTGAACAACGTATAAAACTTCGACAACTAAGGTAACTGAGCCTTATACTCAGCGAACCCAATAAGTACTCAGATCCTAATGCCCTCACCGAACTCTTGCTTGCTAGGTTTCACTCTTTGTTGGAAAATCATACACTATCTACCTAGTTCAAAGCATTGTGGATCAACTTGAACCCAAAATAAGCCAAATCGAATCGAACCCCATGATTCAAACATAATCTAAAGAAACCTTTTGACATATCTAGTTATGCCAACTATGTGAGATTGCAGGAACAAAGTGGCTGCTTGTGCAAAACATTATGTGGGTGATGGAGGTACGGCGAGAGGGATAAATGAGAACAATATACAAATAGACAGGCATGGGTTGCTTAGCATTCACATGCCAGCCTATTTCAGCGCCATCATCAAAGGTGTCTCCAGTGTCATGGCATCGTCGTCTAGCTGGAATGGGATTAAAACGCATGCCAATTCTGAACTCCTCACTAAATTCCTCAAGGGTACCCTCAGATTCAGGGTAAGTTGCGCTCTTCAAAGTCGGGATCTCCTACATGGATCAATGTAAATTCGGCTAAACTCTTAACTGCGGTCTGTTCGAATATCATGGAGAAAAAGGACAGAGAGGATGACAAAGATGACAATATGATATGGTTTTACTTTCTTTCGATACTGTAGGGAGGGTCATGGAGGAGACCAAGGTGAAGGTTTTCAAAACTTTTATTAACTACATTCCTTGCTTACTTTTCCAGGGGTTTGTCATCTCCGACTGGGCAGGCATCGACAAGATCACTGAACCAGAACAATCAAACTATACATATTCCGTTGAGGCTAGCATCAATGCTGGCATTGACATGGTATATCATTATTAATCCTAGTGATTATTCTTGTTTCAAATGCTTAGGATCAAAGCATGTTTGTTTACAACTGACTAGGTATTTACATGATTAATTCTTCTCCCAATTTCAGGTGATCGTCCCTTACAACTATACAGATTTCATTGACACCTTGACTGATCTTGTTAACAAGGATGTGGTTCCCATGGCCCGAATTGACGATGCTGTGACAAGAATTCTAAGGGTCAAGTTTAGTATGGGACTCTTTGAGAACCCCATGGCTGATTACACCCTAATCGACCAAGTTGGAAGCCAGGTACAAGAGGATTATATTTCTAGCCAATACTGACTTCTAACAAGTTAGTTGCCGCTACAATGTACTGTATCGCATTCAACAAGAATGCGATCAGAGTCAGATCGATTTGATATAATCGATACAAACACAAATTATTCAATCTGAATGATTGGAAACCTGAAAGTGCAGATGAACCTGGCCTAATCAAAGCTATCAAGAAACTCATTGGACAGATTAAAAGCAAACTTTAACCAGAACAGGAGCCTAAAACAGGGTGTATTTTTGCTATTGGATTCCAATGTGTAATTGTTGTATACTATTTACTGCTATAGGCAAACAGAGATTTGGCGAGGGAAGCAGTAAGAAAATCACTGGTGCTGCTAAAGAACGGGAAGGATGAAGATAGTCCTATGCTTCCACTCCCGAAGCAGTCAGACAGAATCCTCGTTACTGGAACCCATGCCAACAATCTGGGCTATCAATGTGGTGGCTGGACCATCTCTTGGCAAGGCCTTACTGGCAACAACTACACCGCCGGTAGTATTCAAATTTAATAAAAGGATAAAAATTTAACTCACCGTTACCTACTCCACACTGTTGACTCATGCTTTCATTTTACAGGCACAACCATCTTGAGTGCAATCACCTCAGCTGTGCATCCAAACACTGAAATCATTTACAGCCAAAATCCAGACCCTAATTTTGTCAAGTCTTCTAATGTCTCCTACGCCATTGTAGTGGTGGGTGAGCTCCCATACGCTGAGTCAGTAGGGGATGACCCCGACTTGAACATAGTTGAGCCAGGACAAACCACTATCAACAACACATGTGGGGTGGTGCGGTGTGTGGTGGTGCTGATAACAGGGAGGCCGGTGGTGATTGCACCCTACCTGGATAACATTGATGCCCTTGTGGCTGCTTGGCTACCAGGCACTGAAGGCCAAGGTGTGGCAGATGTTCTGTTTGGAGATTACGGGTTCACAGGGAAGCTACCCAGGACCTGGTTCAAGGCAGTCGACCAACTCCCTATGAATGTGGGTGATCCTAATTATGACCCTCTCTTCCCCTTTGGCTTTGGTCTCGCTACTCAACCTGTAAATCAAGATCAAAATTAGCATAGGGAGGATTTTGGCATTTGCAGATTTACTAGATGGTCCGTTTTGGGCTTCTGATGTTTGAGGGGAGTTGAGGAGTGTTTAGTACAAACATTTTTGGTGACTGCGGCTTAAGCATTTTGATAAGTGAAATTTCTTTTTCCCTAACGGTCGAGTTCTTTTGTTTCCCCTCCTCCTCCTCTCCCCCCCCCCCCCCCCCCCAATATTAAGTTCTTGGATTTTCTTTATCACCTTCCGTTTTAAAATAGGAGAAACCAAAAACATATATAGGATTCAGGTTAAGCCGACAACCAAGATGATACATAAATAGAGAACTACAGGCATGAACTCACCTGCCAACCAACATTCATCAGTGCATGAAAGCTAAGGCTTCGCGAAGAGTTCATTCTGTTCAATTCATAGCCATCAACCCAGCACAAAAGATCCTGACAAACATCTGCAAAACCATCAAGAGAAGTAATAGTGCAATGCAGCATAGCCTAAACTCACCTCAAATAACACAAAAAGTGCACCTACCATGATATGAGACACCCGATATTTGCGGTAGCTCCATCATAGATACCCCTTGCAGACTTCACGGTTCTTCGTCCTGGGAGTTTTCCTGACGTCCAATTACATACTTAATGGTAAGCGTCTAAAACTGTACCCCAGCCCTGCTGCTTGGCATGGAATTGGTTCAAGATATTGTTTTTATGTTATCTCAACACATAAGACAAAACCCAGCAATGTTCTCATCTTCTTCAAGGATATGGAACACATTATCCTAAGCTCTAACCATGCCACAAAGACCTCAAACATCGGTGTTACAACCAATAAAAACCAGATACACATCCACCCATGAAAGTTTTTCAGTGACTTCGCAGCTGGATAATATCACCTGGACACCTCCTCATGAATCAAAAGTAGGCTCTAAAACACAGACTACAATTACAGAAAAGTGAGTGAGACTACAGGAAGAATACATGCTAATGCACATAAGAATGAGAAGATTAGCCATGTCAAAATACAGGGTAGCATAATGGCAGCAAACCTTCTTTTTTTTCTTTTTTTTGAAATTGCTGGTTCTGCTTTCATCTACCAATAATATGCACCAGCGCCCTTTTTCACCGTCAAGACTTTAAGGAATGTCGCTTGCTCAAATTGAAAGATTTTAAGGAATGCATAACGGGGCATTGGACAAAGGAAGAGGAGAAACAATTACTGATTTTTAAACATTCATGATTGCCTTTTTATAAAGGATACAATGAGTACAAAACTTTAAATACTTCACTGCTGTTTTATTTCAAACTTAAAAATACTTCACTGTTGTTTTATTTCACCATCTAAAATTGCATGTCTTGTTAGCACAATCTCCTTGACAAGGTTCCTGTAGGTAAAGGGTCTGACTGCAGCTCTCAAGAACAGCTCGGGAGGGATTTTACTCTTCTTGATTCTCTTCCTCCAAGGACTAAGCCCAATAGTTTTCCATTCTTGAGGACTCACCTTTGCTCTTTTCCCTCGCAAAGCAGTCTCATCCCCATCATAATTGTTGTCGGCATTTTCTCTGTTCTCCATTGCCTTCAGTTGCTTCTCATAAAATTTACTCGATTTTTCTACACTTCGCTTTACAAGATTCTCCATTGCATCATTGCTCCTTATAGCCTTCTCGAACTCCTCTTTCCAATAATTTTCATTCTCTTCAGGATCCGAGTCCTCTTCCTCTTCTTTTAATCCCAGTTCATCATCCCCCTCATTTGTATCCATCACAACATCATCATCTACATCATAATCATCCTCACTATCATCATCATCATAATCGCCTTCCTTCTCATCCTCAACCCAATCAGTAAACTCTTTGTCACCTAACTTAGCATTGTGACTGTGAAATCCACTGCCACCATCATCATCAGGAGCATCGCATCCCAACTCCATCTCCTCCAGCTTGGTCTTCCATTCCTTGGTGTAAGGATGCAAAAGTGGGACTGGGTGGTTCGTCAACAAAAACTCCAGACATTTGGACTTCTTCTCATCACTTAACTTCTCATATTTCTTCACCACATCATCCACAAATGCCTTAGGGCTCACCCTAACAATCTTACAGAGCCCACCAAAGTAAGTGCAGAGTTCAACTCTTCCTTCATCGTCCTCCAGCTCGAATAAGTAATCATTCTCAGTCTCAGGATCAACCAACGGCAATAATGACTTGAAGAACTCCACTTGAGGCTCAAATCGACACTGATAAACTGGCCTCTTCACATAGATTATATCCGGCCTCATCCAAGCTGCACATTGAGTGATCAATGCCCTTGTTTTATTCCCCAACCTACCCATCAAATTCCACTTATCCAGCCTCTGATTCCCCGCTTCAAGCACCACTTCACTCACCAATGTCCACTGCTGCCACGGCAAGTCACTGAGCCTCCATTTCGGATGCCTAACAAAAACCCAAAAATTTTGAAAACCCACATCCCTATCCATCTCTCTCAACCTCTTCCCAAAATCTACAGCCATTTCATGCTGCTCAATCTTTTCCCATTCCTCATGGTCTCTCACAGAACCAATTATGGTGGCACATTCATCCGAAAGCCGGCCACGAATGGGGTCTCCTAAAACAACCCCACGCCAAGAATAGGGACCAAATTCACCATATTTATACCAATCATAAGGGTGTTTAAGATTTGGGTCATCTTTACTCATAAACCTGACCATTCTATCATACCCCAAACCAATCATTTGGAGCTCATCTTCAGAGAAATTATCAGCATGGTTTTTATGGGGATTTTTGAGCCTATAAAAGAGGCTTTCGGCCAACTTTTGTGATTTTCGCCGGGCATTCCGCTTAGCCTGACGACGAAGTTCGGCACCACCCTCAATTCTGCCGGTGGTGGGAGTCTTCTTACTCCTCCCAGCAGAGGGGGGAAGAGGAAAATTGCGGGGGGAGCCGGGGGTTTTGCGGATAACTGGAAGAGGGTTTTGATTTTGCAGACACAGGGGTTTAAAGGGTCTGGGAAAATGGGTAGGGGATTTGCGGAGAGGGAGTTTAGGGTTTAAGGGTTTTGCAAAGTGAGGCCATTTGGGGTTGGAGAGACAAGGGTTTAAGGCTCTGGAGAAGCTGAGCTCTTGTGCTTGCATCATCGACACTACTTGGAAGGAAGAAGGAAAATACCCAGATAAATTTCAGAAGATGAGTGTGATCAGGGACCCAGCAACGTACAAGAAACAAATTTCGGGACAAACCAGACAGGGGGGGGGGGGAGAGAGACACCGAAGCTTCGCCGGAGATCGAGCAATCGGAGAGAGTCTCAGGGCTCAAGGGCTCATGAAATATCATTTGCATTGGTGATTCACATAATGTGTAATGATCCGCTCATAATTTTATTTTTCTTTTTTTTTTGGCCAGTGCATGAATAAATAATACAAATAAAAGGCTATAAATGCGACTCCATAGAAAATATTCTATTTGGTGATTCAGTTGATGTAGAAGAGATAGAAAAAGTTGCATTATAGGATGATGTGGAATGTGTAAGCCCCCACTTATAATCCAAAAGGATGAATTACCGATGCAAGTGCTCGTAAAGAGGAGGAGGCAGGCGCATGCTTATTTGAGCAGAGGAAGGTGATTTTTATTATTTTTTTTGTGTAAAGTGAAGCGCAAAAGTCAATATAGGCAGGATTAATGAAATATAGGTTTCAAAAAGTCCAAGTTGAAGGAGATTCATTGCCATAATCAGCAAGCAAAGGAAGAAATTTTGTCCTAATAACTTCCCAGGTTTTTCAATGTCGGATATTTAAAGTATTGCTTCTAGTTTTTATTTTTTGGCTTGGAATCATATTAATACGGGTTTGCAATTCGATTGTTCAAGCAATCGCCCACTTTTAAGCAATTTGTTTTCAAGAAAGGCTATGTGAGGGGAGAGGGCCATATGTGATCCAAGATCTGGCTTTCATGGACAAGTTGCATGTGTACTTTTATACAAATGTCTTTAATGTGACACCCCTTCGTATTTGACCATTATAAATTACTAACTTTTACTTTAACCTCTATTACCGGACGTAATGTATATTACAGTAATACTTGTCTAGGTCCTATAATTTCTAATCTTTTTTATTGTGACTTTGAAATTGTGTAATCTCTTACGTAATGTCATAACATTATAACAAAAATCATTCATCCAACTCTAAAGGCTTGAAATATTTCCTATCAATGAGATATGTGCGAATGCTTAACCGAATCGCCCATACATCCATAGGTTTCCTTGACACAATCCTACAAAATTATGCAAATTAAAATACAGTCAAGTTAATTAGGTCATCATAAAATCCTATGAAATAATGAAAGCATCTTGAAGGAATTGTCAAAGAAAATCCTAATTCCGATAAGAATTTAGAGGAGGGAAGTAATACAAGAAAAATTATGATGCAGTATAAATAAAACATACATCTACTCAAAAGATACAATAATTTTGCGTGATCCAACATTTTTCCCAAGTTTTAACCGCTCAAAAAAACTGATAAATAAATATTTCGAGAATTCCGCCTTACCCGATTACTCCATTTTTTAAAAAAAATTTTAGACATTGGTAAGTTTGCCCACTAGGGATCTCATCTCTTATGGAATACTACTAGGGGAAGGCATGGAAGCAAGAAACAGTACGTAAAGGAAAGGATTACTTGTCGGGGGGTCTCTAGCGAGATTTGAACCTTCACCTTTTTGGTGGAAGGTAAGGTAAATGACTACTAGACCATTCCTATAAATGATCGAAGGTTGCTTGGTCACTCCAAGTTGTAAAGAGGTTATACATAGACCAAGTTTGACCAAATCAGCATTGACTCTAAGACAAGGAACAAAGGCAGCAATTTTGATCATTTTTTCCCCACTTTTTTGTTCTTCATAATTTGCTTTTGGTGATTTATCCATTGGGTCATACCGGTCTAACCCGATTCAACGATAAAACGAATCAACCAGTCTAACGCCGGTCTAACGGGTCAAACCAGTTAAACCATTGACGCACTCTTCTGACCGGATTGAACTCCCGGTTGGTTCTCTTAGCATTGGTTCAAAAAAAAGAAAAGAAAAGGCCGTTATGAGAAGTTTATACATACAATCACCTTTCAACATTAAAAATAATGTTGCATTAATTTTATACTTGTTTCAAAATACCCTTCACTAATTTTATATTTTGGCAATTATCCAAAGCCTCATATGTCTACCTAAATTACAATTAGACAAAACTAACTTAACATGATCACCAACACGAAATTAAGTAGGTTCAGATGCATATTTTCAATTCGTTCAATTAAATAGTTTAACGGCCCGAGTACACTTAATTACCAGGATGATATCAAACAGAAGTGAATTAGACAACCACCCCGAGAGAGCTCCATCAATTAAGCTAATATTTATACCACTATATGGATTGTCATCCCATCTTATGGGTGCCACAGCAAATAAAATTAAGGCCAAATTTCAAGCCCCAAAAATACAAAAACCATCGAATTGAAACGGGGCACCCATGTTCCGTAGATGGGAAGGAAGGGGCAGGGGAAGTCATATATACAAGTTACAAAAAGCTTTACAACCTATACAAAAATTTGCTTCAGCACCTGGGATTTGCCACATTGCCAATTCAACCTAGAGGGAAATGGCCCAAAAATCCCCCCCTCTTTGCCTCTGGCTGGCCCCAATTACAGAAAATTTTCTCCTTGGAATTTATTTTTTAGCATAGGTTAGATATGGATCCTGAGCAATACTCAAAACATCAGGTCTCTCAGATTGATTGTAGGTAAGACAGCGCCGTATCAGCTCCTACAGGAGGGAAATACCGTTAGTTATTAAATGGAATCAAGTAAACTCTTTGCGTGAATTCAAAATCCAAACATGAAAAGGTTAGTCCTTCATTCATACAACCAAGAAAACCAAATCCAACCATGCACAACACATTCCCCCAAACAAAAACCAAAAAAAAAATACCAGTGCATATCCTGCCGAAATAGGGTATGGAGAAATCAAAATGTGCAAGAAACAATACCGGTTCATATTTGTATAAGCAATTAGTTTCTGATTTTCCACAGTGTGGGATAGGGTGAGAAATTTGGGCAAGATCTTAAGATGAAGGTGGACGACCAACACAGATAGCAACACGGTGCAGTGGGGCAAAGAAAACATACAAAGATGACAATGTTTTAACTCACTTTAGCCTCAGTTGAGATACTAGGTCTTGAGGGGAAGTCCACTTTTCTTGCTTTGATAATGGTATCTTCTCGTAATATCCGCTCCTGAGTTTGATCATGTCCAAAAGGACGTTTTCCAAAGAGCATTTGGTAAAAGAGAACACCAGCTGACCAGACATCAACCTGTTTTCGAAGTCAAAAAACAAAGTCGTCACGGCTATCCTCTAAAAAGGATATTTGAGCTGGAAGTCGAAAGTAGCACTGTTAAAGAGAGCAGCACTGAAGGAAACTAGCTGGTTGCAAATCCAAAAGCACAAAGTGGTATGGCAGAGACTCAATCACTAATCAACCAAATCAGCAACGAATATACCTTTGATGATATCAATGGTGTCTTGTGCAGCTCAAAGCACTCAGGAGGTAGGTACCTGACAGGAAATAAAAGACGATACCATAAGGTCCTGCTTTTGACAAGGGAAGGGTGAAATATAAATTAAAAAACATACTTGCTCTCAAAGACAAGCTGACATAGAAAGGATTGCCACCGCAAATACGTTGATGCAAGATTAGCACATATATACAAATATATACCAAATTAATATTTTCTTCAGCTGAGAAGAGGGTTGATATTAAACTAGATACACATGATGTCAACTTTCTAGTGAGACTCACCAATATGTTCCTGCTCCCTGGGAAGTAAGCTCCATGCCCTGGGATCCAACATCTTCCTCTACTATTTTACTCAGACCAAAATCTGTCAGTTTAGCCACTCCGAGCTCATCAAAAAGCACGTTGCCAGGCTTCAAATCATAATGAATAATTTTTTGTGTCCTCTTATTCAAGTAAACAAGACCCTGAAATATCTGCACAATAATGATCCTTGCTTCCTTCTCTGGTAATACTGGTGTTGCCTTTAGAACTGCATCAAGATCTTTGCCTGAAAAGAGAGGGGTATAAATTCAAATGAAGAAACAAGGAATTCATTTGAGCTGGATCAAAGAAGAAAAGACAATCCTGAATGCAAAAGTACAACAAAATATTGCATCCAGAACATGGTCCTATATTCTCACCACTACAAAACTCCAGGACAGTGCAGAATGTATTTTGGTCTATCTCAAAAGTGTCCCAAAGCCGGACAATGTTATTATGAACCAGGGACTTGTGAATGTTGTACTCTCGGATAGCATGCCTGATGTAACTTTGTTTCTTCTCTTCACTCCACTGGGGATTGAGACCATGGAGCTTACATGCAACATATCTATGGTCTACCAAGTCAAAAGCCTGCCGGAAATTTCGCACTTCAAATCACTGCAAAAATGCGTATACTGACATTGCCCATAAAGGCAAAGAAAACCAAATTAATTCTTATGAGAATATCAGGGGTCAAACCTTGTAAACCTCACTAAATCCTCCTTTCCCTAGCAGATTCAGGAGGGCATAACGATGGTTTAAGATTGGAAAATTATTAAAACGTGAGCCATCCTCATCCCTTATACGCTTCATCTCACGTATGAGCCTCCCCTTCTCTAGTTCATAGCGGTCTCTCTCGCGCAAGACCGCTTCTTCCTCCTAGAGATGACCAGATAGCAAACAGAAATCATAAATCCCTTGGGAAAATTTGAAAATGCAGATAATATTCAACGACATATAATACGTAACAAAACATACTCGCTTGATACTAGCTAGACGCGACTTATAGATTTCATCCTGAATAAGAAAGTCTTCCTCTTGGACCACTGACTCTGTTTCGCCTCCATCACCCTTATCTATAAGAAAAGGTGACAGCCAAAATAGCCAGTGAGCTATATAATACACAAAGAGTTGCATACGATAATATCAAAAGTTCACAAACCCATAAAATCTTAGGATTTTGACCAGAAAAAAGATAGATTATCGATAGAAAGAAAGCAAATTCTCCTTCCCAGAGAGCCGCACAAATATCATACGAAATACTCACGCATGAAGGAAAAACAGACATGTTTGGAAGCAACAAAAAAAAAAACAATATTAATTTTGACCTTGCAAACAAGATAGTTGGAAGTATTCATGAAGAAGCCTCTACTTGTACATACTACCAATTCCTATATGATGGTCACCAGACTACCTTGCAAGATGGTCCAAGTGGCCTAGTCATACATGTTCTCAAGATAAGATTAGGTGCTTTGAGACAACTAATTTTTTCTTCATTACAAGCATAGTGGTCCAAGGAACATGATCATAAATTGCGTGAGTAAGAGGCATTTAATTGCATCAAGGCCTGATTATTCCTCTACATCAACAATGACATGAATTTCCCAAGGAACCAATTTTCCAATTGAGGATTCCGTATAAGCCCATTTTACTGGGACATACGTTTGCTGAGTGCCATCCTTTCACATGAATCCATCAGTCGCAAGAGATTTTTTGCATGACTAAATGAAGACACAAACTGGCATGTAATAATCTCTGCTAAGCCTTGGGCAAATCTCCCTTAAATTTGGAATCACAGTAAAGCTACAAAATCAGGAGAGTACAACTCAAAATCATCAGGAGTAATAAAAAAAGTAAAGGTTAATAACTTAATCCTTCAACTCAAATCATCCAGGAGCCACAGGGGGAAAAAAGATTAACAGACACGAAAGTGTACCAGATTGCCTCTTTCTCAATGATTTTCGCTGCCTCTCAACAATTTCCTTTGCTTCTAACAATTGTCTCTGTAAAAATAATAGCATTTTGTTAGCATTTTTGGCATACCATTGGATAAAAACCTCAGAAGATGGACATCAAGCAAGAGAACCAAGAAATCAAAAAGGGAACCCATGCACTCATGAAATTCGAACAAACAGGAATCCTAAGTACAAGCAATAAAAACAACAATGAGATGCGTACCCATGACAAGCGGTTTGCTACATGGCTTGTTTCAAATCAAAACAGCGTATCGTTTGCAATGCTCGACTATGTTGCACATGGGACGCGCACAAGAAAAAGGGGGAAAATTGACTAAAGAAGGCTAAAATAAAGTAAAGATCTGCTAGAGATCCGGAGTCAACTGGAAAGAATCAACTGATAAAATTTCTCACAACTCACATTACGAATGACAACTATCTAGATTAAAAAATTATACAGTTTCAAGGAAAACCCAAAGTAGCCAACTTTCCTTTTTCCTTTTTTTTCCTAAGTACAAAGAATAATTTTAGAGGTGCTTACCCCCCGCACTGAAGGAGCACGAGAATCAAAAGTCAACATGCCCTCGGCTCTAAGAATCATGGATGATCTTATCCACAAACACCAAATAGGGCAAACGTCCTTCACTACCAAGCACATTGCTCCACAACACAAAATCACCCAAAAAAAGGAAGACTAAGAAAAAAAGAGCCTAATGCGACTAAGTTTTTCCCTAGTAGGACTACATGGGTTCTTAAGTTGAATTGGTAAGGGACATTCTATATCAAAGGAAAGAAAATTTTCAAATATGGTGCAAATAGGAGCATCGCGGTTTAACTTAGAGCACATATTTATCCTGGAGTAAATCTGGGAATTTACGAAAGGAACTCTATGCATTGTGACCCAAGGCTTCGATCGGTAATAATTCAAAAAGAAAACAAAATCATGTGGTAAACAACACTCACAAATTTAATCAAGAATCTTACAAGCTAGTAAGCGATTGGCAAATCACAAGGGAAGAACACAGCAGGATAACGTAGAGGAAGACAGTTGCAATTAGATAAGGGCCTCACCAGATGAGCATTAATGTCCTTCAATGCTTGCCCATCCTCCCATGTCTCAGATATGACTGTCCCTGCCCTGCAAAATTGAGAAGGCATAAACACAATAACGAAAAAGATGGTATGCAAGTAATCAATATAGGTAGCTAGCTTCACACAAGTGCATAGCAAGTCGAACAGTTTTTTAACATATATTAACCCCCCCCCCCCGGAAAGGAAATCTATGCAGTGTCATAAGTCATAACTCGTAAGATATAAGCCTATAACACCACAAAGTTTTTCAAAATAGCTTAAGGCCATGTAGTCTTGCAGCCAAACTTACACATGTAACAACTCCTGGTCACGAACTCACGATAGATTCCATGAGGTTCAGGTTGAACTATAGTTTCTTGTAAACATAAACTTTTCACGCTCTATCACAACAGTAGATATTTCCATGTGAAGTAAGGTGAATAATCTAGACTTGGTAGACCTTAGCACTCTATCTAGAAACTAACCTTAATGTAACGTTTGGTTAGATGTAAATAATCTTGTAATGCAAACAAGTTTGCAATTGTGTCCCCATTATCTTGTTTAGTTGTATGAGAGTATTGCAAATCAAACTGCCTTGTAATTCTGATTACCGCAAACTACGTAATCATAATTGCATTGCAATGCCATTAGATTATATCCAACCAAACATGACATAAATTTTAAAAAGAGTTAATACAAGTAGAAAAAATAAAAATTAAATAAGAGAAAATAAAAGGCATAGATTGAAAACGTGGCCATTATGCATCAAGACCGCTGCATCAAAAGGGTTTAGATGTTCAGCAGGCAAAATATTCACCCCCCGATATGCCGTGCAATTGCTGTATTTGAGTGCTTTTTGCAATACCATTACCGAAACTGCCATAGTGATCGAAAATGCATTTTGATCCTTGGAGAGGAGTAATAAATTAATCATATATTCTTGTCAGGATGTTCAATAAGAGCAGAAAAGTATCAACAGCAAGCTCTAGTTTACTCTCCTTTTCACCCTAAATATGGGAGAAAAGGGGGCAGAAAGAAGTAAATGTCACTCTTCAATACTATTCCTTCACTAAGAAACTTCCAAACAAGTGCAAAAAGAGTAAGTGATCCTAAACAAGTGCCCTCATAAGCATTTAAATCTGGCCAAAAACATGAAGTACAGTTGATAGCAGTTCTACAAAGTCGAATTTCAGAATCCCACAAGACATAAAAATCCAATCCAACAAAACGGACTCTTTACTTTGCAAGTTTGCAACCAGCTATATCTCACTCCAGATAGGATATGTTAGAACAAGCAATATATTACTTGTCATCAAGGCTTGTCCCTTTCTCCAAAACACAGCTACCATTTATGTAACATAAATCGTAGACAAGATATAAGACACGGAAATAAGATGTCTTAATTCAGGATATATACGCATCATGGATCATCTCTTTCTCCGAAACATAAATACCATTGAAAATTCTTCAATTGGTACACCTGCTTCTTTCAGCAATGGAAACAGAGATCATAGGAGAGCATATAATCCATGGTAATAAAGTGAAGTAACAAAGGCATTATACCTTATCACTCCGACATTGCCAAGTCTCAAGGAATCTTGGCGTACTTTCATCCTAGCTTCTAGCCTCTCCGCTTTTGACACAGATATCAGCAGATCAGATATTATTTTCATCCGCTGCATAATGAAACGCATAAATATTAAAACAGCCTCATAACACACAAATGTGTCACCCTCTTTATCCCACGTCAGGAGGGGGGGCAAAGGGAAACAAATAGTTCTGGTTCCATTAACTGTTGGAATTCATGTGAGAGCATAGCAACCAAGCCATTGAGCCAGCCATGAAACACAAAAATGGAGATAACAAACCTTGGGTTTCATTTGTTCTTCACATTCTTTACGTTCCCTAAGTTCCTGAATAAGTCACAAGAACATTTGCCTCAATTATCACACAACAGAGCCACAAGAAAGCCAGCAGCACAAAAAAACACACTAGTACTGTCGTTTACCTTCTCTAATTGCTGGCGGAGACGCTTATGATCAGCAGCCCCCTCATGTGCTTTGCGTAGCTCCTCCTCAAGGTTTGCAACTTTAATGCGCAAAGAAGCCATCTCATCCTAATCAAGAATAGAAGAAAACTGCCAGTAAGACATTTGAAAGAGATCGTCCTACATTAGAAATACATATAGACAGTCTCATATGAACCAACAGTGACACAAATAGCTTCTCGCCTCTACTTATTTTCTTTTTTTTTCACCTGTTTCCTTTCTCCTTTTATCTGTTTTTCCTATCTATCTCTCTTCTAGGAAAGGGAAGTTACTTCTCAAATAAACACTTTCATCTTCCCAAACAAACGCTTTCATCTTCAAGAATGCTGCTTAATGGGGAAAAGAAGCATACCTCTCGGGAAATGCTACCACCGTTCCCACACAACTCCTTACTTCTCATATCCTGCAACACAGTGAAACTGCTGTAAAACCCAATAGTACGCAAGGAAGGAAAGAGCCAATGCTTTAATATGTTCAGCAGTTCCAATATGCAAATCCTGACATCACCTAAAAGCCACTCAAAAGAACAAAGGAGATATAGAAATGTGCTGGTAAAAAGTACCTTATGATTTGAGATCTCCACCTGACCATTTGCAGCTGAAACTGCAGATGGAGATGTCTGGGCCTTAGTTTGATCATTAGACTTTGAACCACGTGCCCGGCCAGTTGATCCCTGTGGCCTACCACGACCTTGTTTTCTTTTGTTTGTGTCAACAACAGTCTTAAGGGGTGTATTCACTATGATCTTTAGCTTTTCATCACTGACAACCTGTCAAATTCATCAAAGTTCCTTTAGAATTCTGAGAAAATATTTGTGAAGACATTCTGACTTCTCATCTACAGAAGTTGAAACATAAAAAAAGAAATAAAAAGGTCTGCAACAATTCAAAGGCTATGCACAAAATCATCCATTTGATATACTGATGCATCTGCTAGCCAAAGGAAGGGAGAGACTACCATCTCCCTCAAATGGCGAAAACGCCCAGATAATACAGATAGCATTGCAAATGGAAAGAGGGGAAAATTCAAACAAAATTAAGAAAAGCCTCATTTGCAGAATCCAGAGGACAAAGCAACCCCATCCCACAAAATGCTTAGTAAACAACTAAAAGAGGCAAGCTCAACAAAAACAAACAACTTTATCCTACATAAAAAGCCTCAACAACATAAACAAAAATTAAAGTGGGACATTGGTGAGAAAAGCTGCAAGCTTATGGAGGTTACAACAAGCTAGTGTATATCTCAATAAAGGATCAATCAGTTCTCTCTCTCACTTTTGCCTTGTTCTTTTTGCTTCTCATAGGACAGGAAAAATAAATTCCAAAATAAAAGTTGCTTTCAAGTGACCATCTCCCCCCCCCCCCGATAAGAACATGTGACTACCTATCTAGCTTAACTTGTCAGTTCTATCTTCAATTTTTTCATCTTAATATTCAGAATTAAGCTGTCTCTTGATCTTCCTTTCTTCATGGGATTGAAGGACAAAATACTCAAAGAATTTAGTTTACAAAGTCAAGTGATCATGTCATTAACACAACATTCTTTTTCCCTGTACGATTTTCTCACCATTAGAACTCCCTTTTTTCTGACATGGAACCACTAATAGGACTCAAATTGAAGTGAAAAGTTGAAAAGAGAACAAAATGGGGGGAGGCAACCTGAACCAGTAACTCAACAGAAATCCAGAACATTAAAGAGTTCTACAGTTTCAAAATCAGAGCAAAGTTGTTGGATTGGAACTACCTCAGCATTGTCCGAAACAGATCCATTGCCTTCTTCAAGTTTTTGGCGCTTCGAAGTGTTCGCTTGAATGAGGAATTCCCCACCACTCTAGAAAATCATAACAGAAGGCAAGTTAGAGACCGGACATCTAAAATGAAAAGACTTTTATGCAAAAACATGTGATCCAAGATTTGATGCAAAGTTTGACTTTAGAAATGCACAACTGCCTCCCCCAAAAAGGGGAGCAAGGGAAGAACAAGGAGAATACATCAAATAAGAATGGATATATTGATAATAATAACAATTTCATAGTTGCATTCATTGCAAAGGTCATATTTTCCTTTTAGTTTGCTGTCTTCAAGCATCAGCTTTTCCTTTTTCCTAAAACAAATAAATCAGGGAAGGACGAAAGGAGAAGAATGGGGAACATTTGCAGACAGACTACTAATGAGTTGAAGCATGCTACCTCTATAAGATACCCATTCCCAGCTAATAGAGAAAACAGAATTTCCAAATAGTACCATTCCCAACTTAATTAAATACGTAGTCTTTAAATGTGGCATGATCTTCATTAGCCCAATTCTATGCAAGGTCATAAAGAAATAGGAATAGATTTTATTGAAAATTATGGCTAATGTATCATCATTCACAGCAATGGTAAGCTCCATCACCTCTAGGAACCAGCTCATATCCTCCAAAAGTTCAAATCCCTTCAAAAGAACATTTAATGCCTCTTTCCCCTTTACGTTGTTCAAATTTAAACAAGATGATGCATTGACGAATACAGGTGCAAGTTCTATGAAGCAATTCTATGTCAGTCTCATCCAGGATAATAATCCTAGCAGAGATCATAACGTGTTTTGGGATAAAGCGACCATTTTTCATCACATACAATTGCTAATTTGGAATGACATAAAATAAGTAATGTCTGACACAAACAAAAAGGGAAATTTATCATCATTACAGGAAAGTATTACAGCAAATGAATGGTGTCGCAAGAGGTAACAGTATCCCCATATACAATATGAATTAGAAGGCAATGAAATCATGTGCATTGTCCATTGATAGTACAAAAGTTTTCAGAAACCACGGAACAGATAAGATATAACACACTTTGCTCCAGAATGAGGCTAATAGCAGTAACAGATATAATGAAGCTATATAAACAACACAGAATCCCAGATCAAGGTTAGAAAAGAACAAAAAAATGAATGATCATCATGCGCTGCTCAGTACCAAGCATCCAATCGCAGCAAACAAATGCCTTCCCTCACTGAGGAAGGTAGCCATGATTCTACCTGATGTCATCTTTTGGAGTACTTGGAGAGAGAGAAACAGAAGAGTTTTTGAGAGCGTAGAAACTACTTTTCAGTGCTTGAAAGATAACTTCATCAAGACTCTCTACTTTTGAAAGAACAAAAAGTTTAGCTCTTCCTCTTTTGATGCAGATGAATGTGTAGATAGTTTGTATTTTGGATGTATATAGCCTTTTGTATGATGCTTACTGTGCATCTGATCTTTTGATCCTTCTATATTAATATATTACCTTTTTGTTATCAAAAAACAAACAAACAAATGCCTTCTCAAGAGCGGAAAAGAAAAGGAAAACTCGACATCATCCACCACAAACTAACCTGTGAGGCACTAGATCTTAATTGTTTAGCTGTTTTCCAGCTATCAATTATTAGGAATGCACTTGGAAAACAAAATTAAGCTAAGCAATTTGGATTTTAGTAAATCCATCTATAATTGATTTTTTCCCTAGTACACAAACACCTTTTAATGATGAGCCACATCCCATGTGATATGAAAGGCTCCAGAGTGTGCACGAACCTCACACAAGAATATGAGAAACATTCTTGAAGTTAAATATATGCATTAACAGACAGTAGAGGAAGACAAATCAATCTGCAAGCTTCTTCAAAGGGTAATGCATTTTTCCACCCAAAACATTAATATCCTTTAATTATGATACAAAATCTCTTTTCTAGCGAACTGAATTTCTTTTGGACATGATTTTATGCCACATCATCATCCTAAATAACATAAATTCTCTATTCAGTTTTGCTACATCAAAGAGAGTAACACACAAATACACAAGATACCTCTTTACCAACTTCACCTAGTTAATAGTTACTACCGTCAATCCTTGAAGCACATGATTGATTCTCACTTATATTCAATGAAACTATAGATCTTATGCCTAAATTAAATGTCAGAATACTTCAAGAAGGCCAAAACCCAGTTGGTAATTATCAACCTCGTAGCTTGAGTAAAATTATAACAAACAGAAAACTCTATTGAAGAAGCTGAGACGCCAATTTATCAGTATGGACATAGGCAGCATAGTACTTAATTACACATCGAAAAGTTTAAAATAGGGCATAAGTTCTAGCAACCACACTCATAAGTCATAACCAAAAGCGTGGTTTAGGTGTTTACACATCCTTTTAATGTATTGTGCCATTGCAACACTAATTTCATACTTCGACCCTGCCTCAGTGCCTCCTATCCCCAAAGAAGATAAAACTAACATAAACAAAACAAATAAACAAACAAATCCTTGTATGAAAAGCCAAGTAGCCAACAATGGCACATTATGGTAGATGTCAAAAAAATAGATATTTATTCAAATACAAAGGCAACATATATAGACTTACATCATCGTCTGAGTCGCTGGAAGTGGAAGGCTCAGCCAGATTCTCAGCAACACCAAACTTTGCCGCTGAAGTAGAAGGCCAAATGGGTTGAGCCTGAGCAGGAGGGGCTACCGAGCTTGAGCCCGAGCCCGATCCCTTGCCCACCAAACGAGCTTCCAGCTTTGCAATCTTAGTGGGCAATGACTGATCAGATTGATTGGATGAGTTAGACGAGAAATGGATGAACATATCGTCCGACATTTTCGATCCAATCAACTCAGAAAACACCAACTGATGTTAACACCCCCAAAATCTAATTTCAAAACAAAAATGAACAGGAAGAAGAAACCCTAAAAGGATAGCTTCTTCCCATGCATAAGAAGCAAAAAGAAATTCGCACCCAGCAGCTTACTAAAACCGTAGTTAGTATCACAGTCACTACTACTACTATCAAATTTCAGCATTGACAAGCTGAGAAGATTCCAATCGAAAGTCAAAACCCCAATTTCAGGAATTCGATGAAGCTACGAAACGACAACGGAGAGTTGAGAACTTCAAAGAGAAATTAAAACGAAAAGTTGGCGGTGGAGAAATCACACTGTTGTCAAGACAAGAAGAAGAGGGAAAATCGATTGAAGGGAGTACACTACAGGGGAGAGGGTTAGGGTTCGACGAGAGAGAAAACTAGGGTTTGGGACGATCGGAGAGGGATCGGAGGGATTGGGTGAGAGAATTGAGAAAGGGATTGAAATGAGAGGCGTTTTGCTTTGGTGGGTTTTTGTTTTTGTTGTGTTGGAGGGAAAACTCAGCTGAACTCAGCCACTCTTTGGTTCGTCAATTGGAGATATTTAGATCCGCCCATCTCCAAAGAAAAGGGTAATGGAGGAAACCGAGGAGAGAGAGTGGGGAGGTGAACTTGGCTCAAGAAAAGCAGCACAGGACTTAGATTTAGAGTGTGATGCACAAAATATTCCTCTATGATTTAGTAGGCAAGTAGGTCCAATACTTAAATATATTGGATTATTTTTATAAAAAAAAGTTGTTACTATTATCTTAGATACTGTTGTTGAGTTCATATTTTAATAAATTTGATGATAATGTAATATTGAAGGCGAAAAAATCTTATACGTGTGTGACACACGTCACACATTAATATGAGAAGCAAGTACTGGAATCACATAAGCACTACTTGCAATGAAAATTTCTTGCCCTTTTTTGCTCTTCTGCGGAAAACTACTTCAATTTTAGACTTTTAAATGAATTGATGATTCATCAATGTGTTTATCACTAGATTGATGATTGTCCGATGAATCCATTATTGCCCATGAATCGATAAACGTTTCTTCGAGAACCTATGGAACATAGAACCTATGGAACATCTTGTTGCTGAAGATCATGTCTGGATCCAAATAGCCCTATTAACACAAACAATTCGAAAGCTTTAATGCTTGGAGCTACAACTAAAAATAAACATAATTGAGTCCAGACAAACTACAACCATCGTTATTCGTTAAACATTGCGTGAAGTCGGCATACTGCAAGTCTGTAACAACGCTCTTGTCAAACCCAGAAGTAGCCCTTCCAAACTGTGGGCACAAAAAATTTGCAATTCCATTGTTGTATCACCACAATGCTCAGATCTTAATTGTGCAGAAAAATTGTCTTTGCTATATGTTGGCTAACTACGTTGACAACCACATTGGTACATACAACTACAGCGGGTGGGGGGGATAAGACCAAAATCTAAACCAATAGCTTGCTACCACCAGTCATAGTTCCTTCGCGTCCCATCACTACTAGAGTTACCAAATCTCGATGCAGAAAAACTCTGCTTACGTTTAGCATATCCTTGAGAGCTCGACATTCCAGAACTAAACTTGTTCCATTTCTTGGAAGACTGTGAGCTTAAATCTTCACCGGCATTGGTTAAACCATATATCTTGTGCTTTGCATTTGGGGTGGAAGGAGACCTCCACTTCTTTTCACGGGGGAGAACTCCAGGGTCATCTGTAATCCAACCTCCCCTTCCTTTAGATTTACTTGACCAGTCAGGACTTCCATTGTCGAACTGCGGTTTCTTCTTCTTGTTAGCCTTGGCCTTCCCAAGGTCTTGTGGAGCAGATTTCAACCCTTTGCGGCCCTTATTCTCCTTGGGATGTCTCCCAGTCGGAGTTGATGTATCACGACTTCTTTTATTAACCTACAGAGAACATAATACAAAATTCTCATTATTTCAAGCATTAGAAATTGCACCAAAAAAGAGACTACCAACAGCCAATGTTACAAGAACTGGACCGGACCGGCCGGTCCAACCGGGACCCGTTTCATACATTGGTCCGGAATTAGGCATGAATCATCCCGTGGCCAAAACCGCAATAAACCGGTCAAACCTGAGGAAGTCGGTGACCAGTTGGCCCGAACGGTCTACAGTTCAACCGGAATATTGGTGTAAACCATAAGAATCCACTGGGGGGGGGAAAAAACCCAAAATCGTTAATCCTATCCCATAGCCCCTGCTTCGATCTGTGGTTTCTACTACACAGGAGAGGTAATTTCTAGCAGCCAAAGGTTGGCCCTCACCTTAGGTTTTCTATCATCTCTCTAGAAACCATCACTGTGTACTGTGTGCTAACAGGCGATGAGTTGAAGAGAGGCTGAAAAAGTGACCTTTCTATTGTGGGGGGAGAGAGAGAGAGAGAGGCGGAATGACCAGGGGAGGCGAGCAAGTGTGGAAAAGGTAGTAGCTACCAAAGTAAAAACCCTAATAAAAGGCTAGAATTGATATAAGTGGGCTGCTGGGCTAGTGGGCTCTATCCAAGACAAACAAAGACACGTAATTATCATGTGATTGCTACTTTATTATTATTTGTTTTATTGTGCTAATATGTTTTAGTTTACCAGTAATTTTTTTCACCACCGGGTTACGGCGGCCTAATCCAGTCCGGCACACCATCCGGGTCAACCGGTCTAATCCGGTCAAAATGGTCCAACCAATTGACCCATTGACCCACTTCTCTAACCGGGTCAATAACCGGTCCGGTTCTCTTAACATTGCCAACAGCGAGCAGTGGGAAGGGGAATATCAGTTGAGTCGGGTAAAGATTAAGTCATACATAGAATTCAGAGAACTTCTCTGAAGAGAAGAAAAAACATACCTTGACAGAACTTGTGCATTCACGGGCAAAGTGCCCTTCCTCCCCACACCTGAAGCATGAACTGCGTGTACCTGCAGAGGTTTCACCTTGTGCACCTCGGCAATCCTGCCAACAACAAATTTTAAGATCCATGATAAGCTACAAAGTGGCAATCAAATACCTTCACTTCAAAACACATTACAGACTCATCTCGTTCACATACATCAGAGTCATGGATACAACATGATCAGATGACACTATAAAATTCTAAAATGTGGAACTTTTTTATTAAATTATTCATAACAACAAACATTCAGTCCATCAACTAGAATACTTTTATAAATCATTATCCAACATATGAAGAACCAAATGCTTCGCTGAGATTCCTCATGTGAATTTTTGGAGCATTTGGGGAGAAAGAAACCGAAGAGTCTTTTAGGGAGACGAAATGTCCCTTGA
The DNA here is from genome assembly GCA_017589665.1 of Selenicereus undatus. Lineage (NCBI taxonomy): Eukaryota > Viridiplantae > Streptophyta > Magnoliopsida > Caryophyllales > Cactaceae > Selenicereus > Selenicereus undatus. The sequence continues at coordinate 98,493,540 of JACYFF010031952.1, read as the reverse complement.
GCGCTTAAAAGATAATTTCATCAAGACTCTTCATTTTTTAGATAAGAGAAACTTTTGCTCTTCAGCTTTTGACGTGGCTGGACCTCGCAGTTAGCCTGCATAGTCTTTTGTAGGATGCTTTCTTTGCATCCATCCCTTGATCCTTTTACACAATATACATATTTCTTTCATTATCTAAATTTTAAACCGCAACAACCCCCCCCCCCCAAAAAGAGTGTGAACAAGCAATTCAATTTTCCTTTTTCCAAATATGCAACATATTCAAGAAACCCAAAATTTTTGCCACGTCAATGACCCACATGATCTGCTACATTTCATGTTGCAAGCAACCCAATATGCACCAAATACATTTTACGAATCACCAATACAATCAAGTACATTCCATCAGCTAGAAATGCCTACAATCAAGTACATTCCATCCGCTAGAAATGCCTACCTCCCTGTTGAAAGTTCAAAACTTAAAGTAGAGCAATGTTAATTAAAAATGCCTAGCCTATTCCATTCCCTAGCACCAATTACCCATACACCTAATTTTGCAATGCCCCCCAAGGTTAGACCTATCACCCATATGATAAAGTATATTGCAGTTTCTCAGTCCTGACAATGCCTACAAATTAGAGCAACACTGACAAAAACCTTCCCTATTCGATGATTCAACACGCAGCTGAATACTCCTAATGTTGGAATTAAATACGCTTCACATCGGTTCTATGTTAATAAGATATGATCAAGCAAATTCATTTCTACCATTCCTAACATCTGTTATTAGATAGAGCATGTACCAAATCCTTTTAAAACAGCAATATCATGCAAGTCGAAGCAGGCCTAACATTAGAGTGAAGAGCGCTTAAATGATGCATCTCTGATGGGAGTATGATGCAAGTATAATAGGAGAACAGATCCTGTTCAACCAGTAAAAGTTAAGAGTGCAGGGTGGCACAAATACACTCCTCAAGGCTGATATTGAACAAAAGACTACTCCATTTCCTAACACCAATCACACATGTGATCAATAAACCATACCACAAAAATTGAATGCTTTGTCTAAAGAAAAGTCTAAAACAGATAGGAACATCTTAGGGGCCGTTTGGCTCAAAAGGTGGAATGGAATGGAATCAAGAACAAAACCAAGAGGTAAAACCGTATGGGAATGATTTTTTATTCCTAACATCATTTGTTTGGTTCAACCTATTAATGAAAAAACTTGACTCTAAGGGGTATGGGTTTACACAAACCAGAAGGAGACAGGTTTACTACCTGAAGGTTTGAGTGATTTCTCTAGAATGTGATTCCAATTAGAAACATAAACCAAACATCAAGTACGGTAATCAATGATTCCATTCCCATACGAAGACAAAAAAGAGGAGGAACCAAACAACATGTCGTTTAAATGGATGACCGGAATGAACAAACTGAATGCTAAATGAACAATCACACATCAGCAGAATGGGCAGAAATGAAAATGGCAATATGCCTACCACCCAATCCAAATTTCAGAAGGAGCAGAAGTGAAAATGAAAGAACGGGAAAAATCTTACATGAATGGCTGATCATAATGAACAAACAGAAAATCCAGCTGCTGCATTTAACCAGGAAATGGTAAATTAACAGTGGGCAATGAGGTGATAAAGGTAGAGTTGAGTTATTGAGAAGGAAAAATTGTTAGCGCATAGGTGAAAAGACTAAGGAGATAAGTAGGGCAGAGAAAGAAGCTGAGGATAAAGGAAAGAAGGTGGTTGAGGAGTTGAAGAGGGCAGAGAAACGGAAGATAGAGATATGGAGCTATTGACAGAGAAGAACAAGGAGTGGAGGAAGGCAGCGCCAATTTGATGAAAGAGAACATATCAGAAAGGATCAACCTTAGGCCAACAGTACTTCTAATATTCTTGATAAGATCACTGCAAAAGCATTCATGTCTAAGCTTAAAAGAAGATTGGACAGCAGGCATTGGGATGCGCTCAATCAGCTTTTGTTACAGACAGACATATTGGCAGCACCCCTTTGGATCATCGGATAATAAAAGGTTATTCAGAAATAATGTTCCCCCAATGTGATTAAAGCTGAACAACCTACATCCTATGGGGAGCTCCTTTTCAGCTGCATGGGGGTCCTTGCTTCAAGCATTACAAGGTATCGGTGGGTCATTCAACAGTCCCCATTTTTTTTTGTACCTTAACCACTAGATACGGGCTATTGTCTTCGTCAAACTTGAACTTGCACACACTAGCTTGTTGCCTCATTGAACATGTTTCCTATCTGCCCTCTCCTTACCATCAAGCTCACATGCTACTCCCAATGACTATGCATAAATACATCAATACGTTGAAAGGAAAGCCTAAACCCATAGGCAAAAGAATGAAGATTGATTCCGCCACACCAGAAATCATTATAATTAACAGTATCTGGAAGAGTATGAAGAGTAGGAGATTTCAGAATCAAAACGTATGGCACAGCTAACTCGGGAGATTATACACATTTGCAACAAAGAGGCTCCATCACATGCTAGGTGATGTTACTGGTAGGGCACAGCCCTGCTACTGCTGAAACTTCAGTTTATTGTAACAATATTCTGCCATGTCATATAAGTGTAATCTAGTCCCCCCTTCAATGGAATAACACACAAAAGCCCAGAAGCTTCTGCAGGGACCACTTCTATGGCTTGCCTTGAACTCCTACTCTAAACAAGGCTTTTGCCTCTTAAGCAATTCCAATCAGTTAAGTTGTCCTCCTTCCAAATTTGACAAGTCCAACTTGATTTCTAGGGTTGAAATTAACATTTTACCAAAACAGGGACAGAAGGGTAAAAGAACATGACAACCAACAAGATATAGAGACAAATCAAGATAAAAGAAACAAAGACAAATTCCCTTAAAATATAAAGCTCAAGTAAAACAACTCTAGCGCAAATAGATGCCATCAAACATCAATAACCTTTTCGAAAACTTACATTGGAGGTACATTCTATAACTGTTCTTTGGTGGCGAATATATCGTATGCATTGAATCTAGTAAAGCAGAAAAATATTACCTGTCAGCTATGCCCTAAAGTAACATTCTAGTGCCTCTAGATCAGTCCAGCAAAAATATAATTTTTCTTTTAAAACATAAGGGCTCCATTTTACAATTTTGTTCACCAGTGCAAATACATCATATCATACGCGATAGATTTAATGAATAGAAAAAGATTACCTGTCCATTATGACCTAACTGACCACACTTGTAACACGACGATTCACTTGGCAGGGCATCAGAATAGTCAGCACAACAGAGATGTCCAAACCTCTTGCAAACATAGCATTGGATTTCCTAGAAAATTTGGGACAAGATACTGTAAAACGCCTAACCATTTTATTTTATTCGGTTTAGGAATGGATAGTCAATTATGGGAACAGGCTCCCTCATATCCGCAAGTAAGAACAATTACAAACCTTGAGATCATCAGGGGAGTAATCATTGTTACAAAAGGACATAGCATGTGCAGAAGCTCCACATTTCAAACACAATTCATAACCCTGCGAACATTTTTTGAACTTCTTTGGACAGTCTTTTGCACGGTGACCCCCTCCCTTGCAGATGAAGCAATCCTGTCCATTCAACAAGCACACATGGAACTTCCAAAGATTATCTTACGAATTCAAACCAAACACTTAAACAACAACAACATGCCCTATGTCACTGCAGCCAACAGCGAGTCTAGAAGCTTTCACAATGATTTTAAAAACTAGACTAAACTTCGCCCCAAGCGTAAAATGAACCCATCCCTCAGCCCATGGGGCGAGGGGAGCCCACAGCAAAGAGAGAACAAGATTTCAGAGAAAGAAAAGAGGGGGGAGGGAACAAAAACCACGAACTGTTAAATTTTAAGGACTTTTGATTTTTTGAGAAGTTAAGCACCGCTGATTGTTCTGAAGCACATTCGACGTGTTAATCAGCACGCAAAGGAAGACATTGATAAGCAGATAGTCCATAATGAGAAACAGACACATCGCTACATGAATGACCAAACTACAGATTCTGAAAAACACTAAGGCAATCCATCACTCGCAACAAATAAAAGCAAAGTTAACTGTCAGACACCTGTGAATTTTAAGTCCAAAGGCTAGTTGCAAGAGGTTTTCATCTCATACAGACCTTCTGACATTGTTTTGCCTCATGCTCAAGACTTCCGCAGATGAAACATGGCTTCTTCCTCTTTGCCAATGTACAATTAACTGCTGAATGGCCTTCCTCCCCACAATTAAAACAAGCTCCCCAGCTTTTATCCGGGGGATCAAAGTATCTTGGGCCGCGCTGAGGGTATAAGAAGAGAGATACAAAGCTAAGCCTTTACAGTAAAAGTACTTCCGAAAAGTGCATTCAGGGCCAGTAATTAAACTCACAAGAAGCCTTCGTAGGATGACATTATCAGAATTATCACCATCATCTGTTTCTGGCATCTTAACCATCTCTGCATTTTCAGTAATGCCCAGTGTCTCTTCTTTTTTTGCCATTGTAACCTGGTCCACAAGAAAATCATATAAGCAGGCGCATAAAACTACAGGAGTCTGTGCTCCAGAAGAAACAGAAAGACCCATCCAATATTACAAATTCCAATTATGTTGCTACAGGAAATTCAAGCAATGAATGTCTAAATTGGTCGCAATGATTTCTGGCTGACTGTAAATAAAATTCTAAGCCAACATACCGAATGATGTTAGTACCTAACAGGTGTTTAGACATCACTGTAAAGCTCAAAAATAATCCCACAGCGCAAGTCTCTAGCTCCGTAACCATATAGAGAACAGCCCTAGACATGAAGTCAAACACAAGCAACCCCCTCCATCAAACGTAAGCACCCCCTTTTCAATGGGATACATTTTAACAATGGCATTAAACCATGAATGACATGACACATGAAAGGGAGCAGATTTCTAATATTTATGATTCCCACATTCAAAGCAGAAAAAATATTTGAACTTGCTAATGAAACATTATGCAGCCATTTGAGGAGAAGAAGAGCAAACCATCACATGGAAAGCTAAAGTAACTCCTAAGGCTTAAGCATCATCTAGATGCACCAATGCTGATCAATATTTCTCTAGGTCATTTTTAAAATCAACAGCAGAGAAATCTCGAGAAAGGCAGAGAACCATAGCTCACAGCTAGTTGCCCCTAGCTACTCTTTGAAATTATTTGAGGAGAGCAAGTAAAGCATCACATGGAAACTTACATAACTCTTAAACTTGAATTAGATGCACCAATTATCACTTCTAGTGCAATAATTACCCTTTGCCAATACATATTTCATTAGAACAGATACAAATCAATGATCACTTTGCATTACAAGCTAACACCACAAGCGCATTTCACAACTCACCCATTTGCGAATGGTTTTCGAAGAACAAGAAAGTGTGAGCCTCAATTCCAGGGCCTCAACACAGCAAGCGGTAAATCCAAATAAGCACCAATTTGAAGCCAGGTTGTGTTTGTGTGCGTGGCAAGAGTTCATGAGATTACTGACGACCGGGATCATAATTTCAGAATATATATTCAAAAAGGCAATATGAACCTTTTTTCCAATTAATCGGCACATACAGCAACTAAGCTAATACTCTACTGATAATCGACTTTCAAATCAATCAAGGAATGAGCAATGCCGCTAACTTAACGAATTTAAATTGAAATGGACTAATGCAGAAATGAAGAACCTAGGCTTACCCTTTCAGTCTCAGTTTCAGAGTTCGGCTTCTTAACCTTCTTCTTCTTCTTCACCACCTTCACAACCTTCTTCACAACCTTCTTTTTCACAATCTTAGAAGCCACTGACTCACCGGCGACGGCATCTTCACCTGCGGCGACATCCGAAGTTCCGGCGTCTCCGCCAGCGGCTTGAGAGGCACGCGCCATAGCCTTCTGCACGATTTCAAGGCTCAAATCTTCGTTACCCACATCATCGTCGTCGCTATTGTTAGCCGCGAAATCTCGAGTAGCATTCTGATTGCTGTCATCTCCTTCTTCTTCATTGCAGTCCAACCTGACTTTGCCCTTCATCTCCTTCTCTATCCACCCCACTGTTGTTTAGTGAAGCCCTAACCCTAATTGCGGGGTGTGTTTCAAATGGTTGGCGATTTCACCGCTCTCACTCCCCCGGTCAAAAGAACTGCAGAAGACGAAGAAATGGAACTAGGGTTTCGGCAATGAATAGGCGTCCTCGAGTGCAAATTTCCCCAGTGCTTAATTTTCCGACCCCAAACAAAAAACACAAAAAAGGCTGGTGGGCATTGAGATTAAAACAGTCAAAACCTGATCCGACACGACTATCTATTTGAATCGAACACAAAATTATATACATTTTGATAGAAATTTAAAATCTATTTAATTAGAATGGTTAATACGTTTAATCTATTTAATTAATTGAATTATATTTAAGTTGAGACGACACGAAAAATTACATATTTAATTTCTTTAATTAAACGAGTTACATACATCGATCTATTTACTCAATTATCATTTTGGGGGAGATTGAAAATATGAGGGATTTAATCAAGCTCATATGTGTTGTTTGTGGGGTCATAATTCATGTGCATTGCGAATCACGGTTGCATTATGATGATATGTGGAATTCAAAAACTGATTTATAATACTCATAAGTCATATCATACTCTGGTTGAAATGTCAAGTATGTAAATGGGTAACTGAATAACATGAACCTGATGGTTTATATTAAATAATCAGATAAATAAGTAAATTTTAGGTCAACCCATATTAAAAAACTAAGCGGGTTCAAGTCAATGTTTTTAACCCGTCTAATAAATGGGTTATGTTTAGATCGGAGTTTTTAAGCCTGTTTAAGTTTGACACATATACAAAATTAGTCTGACCTGACCTATTTGATAGCCTTGATTAAAGCAATGTGCCATATGCTACGAAAACCAAATAAAATAAAATAAAATTTGATAAGTTAGAGTCATTTGAGACTATCGGATCTCTATCAATGCATAGTGTATTGGTTTTTGTAAATTTTCGTGGAGTACAATTTACACTCGTTAAATTTTCATATTGCTGTGTTTCAAGTATTTTCTTTACAAGAGAGCATTTTCCTTGAAAGGCAATCTATAATGAATCCTTTGAGATGAAGAATACTTGTGATACTTAAGTTAAAGGTCATTGGTTCAATTGATTGATAGGCATGCATGTCATGCTTTTTTGGGGAAGGGGCTTAAGGGATTCATGCCTTAGGGCCCTAATTGGCTACATAAAAATTAAAAAAAAAAATGCAGACCCGCGGCCAACATCAACACCACAGCGCCACCATCTACTGTCGCCGCCAACCTGATCCCCTTCGCTCTCTCTATCCACCTCCCCCATCACATGATCCACCGACCACAAGCAAAGGACACGGTTAGGGAGGCATTTTAGGGGATGTTTGATAATTGTTTGGCCACCGTCGTGTTACAGACCAAACAGGATAATTTATCCCAAAATACTAGTCTATTAGATGAGATAGCCCATTTGGTCTATAAACCCCTTACCAGGCCACAACTCCGAGTTGGCTCGGATATCAATTGTTACAGACCAAACATGATAACTCATCCCAAAAGACTGACCTATTAGGTGAGAAAGCTCACTTGGTCTATAAACCTCTCATCAGTTGTCCATATAATCGATGTGAGACAAGTCCCATATCTTACAATTTGTCCAAATCCATAACATTCGACCCCCCTTAAGGGTCAACGTCCGCTTTGGTCGCGGCCACGTTGGTCACGGGTGGCTTTCCCATGCCGCTACTTCGAGTTGGCTCTAATACCAGTTGTTACAGACCAAACAGGATAACTCATCCTAAAAGACTAGCCTATTAGGTAGGGGTGTTCATCGGTCCAAACCCGGACCGGACCGGACCGGGTTGGACCGAAGACCGAATAAGAGGAAAGTTACGGACCGTGGACCGGACCGAATAAGTCAAGGACCGGACCGGGACCGGACCGAAAAAAGTAGGACCGGACCGGACCGGACCGAATTGTAAAGTTAGCAAATTTTTTCAATATGAACATCTTATATTTATTTCAATATGAACAATTTCAACATATTTTCACTATTAAAAACAAATCAATATTCTTGAATGTTTGAAAAATTATAAGTTGCAAAAGAAAATTAAAATTTAGTAAGTAAAAAATCGGTTCTTAAATTTTTTTATTCGGTCCTCGGTCCGGACCGGACCGAAGACCGAATAAAAAAAATTTGTGGACCGTGGACCGGACCGAATTCATTCAGTTCGGTCCGGTCCGGTCCGGTCTAGGCCGGTCTTCGGTCCGGTCCGGGTTTGGACCGAATAATGAACACCCCTACTATTAGGTGAGAGAACCCATTTGGTCTATAAACCTCTCATCAGTTGCCCACATAACCGATGTGGGACAAGTCGTTACAATTGGAGGCATGAGGAGAGAGAAAGTCTGGTGTTGCCGTTGGTGGTTGAGGAGAGACACTTGCAATGGGATAGATCGAAAATTCGTTAGTGGGGTAGACGTTGAAATAGAGAGTACTTGATTCGTTAAAGTACATGAATTTTTAATTGGTTTACTACTATATAAATTTATTGGTTGTGAAGATTGTACGTCTTTGGAAGGGCATATTTTAATAATTAATACTTGTTAAGTAGTAGGTGGAGAGGCACATTAGTTTGTTGAATGTGGTGAATCCAATTACTTTTGACATTGTTTATGAACAAGCCAGCGCTACTCTTCTCAGTTCAATTCACACTGCTCAGGAAAAGTGTAATGATTTCCAGATAAACAGCAAACCAGTTTAGTTGGCCATGTGTGAAAAATAGTATTGGACATTACAATTAAAAATTGTTAAATCATATCAATGTTAGTATTTGGAACTATATGAAAATCAAAGTTCATACACAAAGAAGAAGGCCGCACCAAACATACCAAAGATAGATGTTAATTTGTTCTATTGTTTTTTAATTTTAAAAAAATAATTAATTAATACCAAATAAAGAATACGTTCGAAACAAAAGGTTCAACGTATGGCAATGCCCAAACCCAAAAATTACATTGTAATTCACTTACTCCACTGTTGTTTAAGTGATAGGTCATTTCGCTGCCAATCCGAACCCAACCTCTCTCTCTTTCCACTTCTACTGTTGCATGATCCGAGTAAAACATACTCAAGAGCTAAATATACCAACCCCTAAAGCTGTGGAGGGCTTTGATTCACCAACCATAAGTTTCTCTTTTTGTGGGGACAAATGAATAGTCTACATATTGTAGTGATTAGAGTATGAATGGTAACTTGACTTATTGACTGTAAAGGTTAAGAATGTCATGCTTTTCTAACATTTTGACAGTAAAAATCGATATAGTTTCCACTGCCTAAAGAACCAATGTGATTGTCATACATGATGCCCTCATTTGGTTTCACAGTTGTGTTAATAATGCTGATCGTTAACCCATATTTTCCTTTTTACAGATATGAAATGGTTGGCAACTGCTTAGAAATTTGTAATGCCCCAACATGAAAAATCGAACCACCAAATAGCGTACGAGTCAATAATCTAACCTTTAGACATTTATCCTATATACTAGTCCCTTATGATTCGTTGCCCTTACTTGGGCAGGATACATGTCGTTTTGTAAACTATGCCATGATTCTCTGAGCTTACAATATGAGACATGGAAGTTATGCATATTTAATTTCCTAATATCATCCAACATGTACACAAGTCATACTTTTAACATGTACGCTAGGTATGAGCTTGTTGCACTGAATTAGTTTGATATCTTGGGGAATGTTGTCTAACTAGCTTCACTTAGCAATAGTACGGTGTTAAAAAAATGTGGTTGTGACACATGTTTCTAAAATATTTATTAATAACTCATTTAAAAATAAAAATAAAAATTATGTGTGATTTAAAGTCATTACACTGAATAACCTATTGCTTCTTAAACAGGGGAAAAAAAAAATAAATTATTGATATGTTGGTGGTATTATTTCTAAAAATCTAAATTATACCATTAATTATAACATTGCTAAAAATATTTTACCTAAAGTCTTAAAACAACCTATACATAGCCCGAACTCAGAGACTAGTCTGCAAAAATTCTCATACGCTTTTCGCCTTGTCGGACACAGTTGAGTCTTAATGCCCCATTGCCCCTCTTGTTGTCAACGGACAAACGCCCATCATAAGTTACTGTGATCGAGGGTTGGTTACCAAAATGACTACAGCCATTTATGGCATACATGCCAACACAATAATTGAGAAAATTTGTAGGAAGTTAACAGTTCTAAGCGCTCTTAAGTCAAATATGTTCAACTTTTATGTTATTACGAATGAAACTCCTTAAAAAGAAGTGTGCACATTCTATGTTTAAAATAGGGAACTTTGGATTTAAATAATTTGATAATTGGAGGGTTTGTTTGCAATAATTCATACTTATAAAGACGTGGCAATACTTTGTACTTTTAAGCCTAGTATGTCTTAATAATCCGAAACAAAAAAAATGTTGTGAAATAAACTTGGAGCAATAACTAGTAATTCCTTAAGTTTGGATTATTGAGACACACAAAGCCAAAAGGATGAAACACGACAGTGTATTTTATACAACAACAACAACAACAACACCTCCCAGTGTGGGTCCCGCTTTCGCGGGGTCTGGGGAGATCCAACTGTAGGCAACCTTACCTCTACCGGTATTTCTACCCATAGAGAGGTTGATTCCAGAAGACCCACGAAAAGGTTTTGAGAAAAAGTTTAATAGAGGCAAGCGCTTGCAAAGCATACGAAGATGACCAAACAGTGTCGAATAAGCTGAAACTGAAAGAAAGCTGAAAGAACGTACCTCAACATTCCACGTTAAGCATCTGCCGTCACTCCAAAAAAAGGCACAACCTGCATACGAACACAACAGACCCCTACTAGCACTTGCTAACAACTACAGAGACGCTACTCAGCCATCTAAGATTCTAATCCTATCCCGCCAAAGCCTCCTATCCTGGGCCAGATCCTCCGACAGACCCACTACTATCAAGTCCTCTCTAATCACCTCGTCTAAACTCTTCTTCGGTCTACCCCTTCCTCTCTTACCATCCAGAAGGTCGATCAACTCACACCTTCTCACTGGTGCAGCCGTACTTCTCCTATTGACGTGGCCGAACCATCGGAGTCGTGATTCCCTTATCTTTTCTTCTATGGGGGCCACTTTAGCTAAGTCCCTGATTACCCCATTCCTAACTCTGTCAATCCTCGTGAAACCACACATCCACCTGACCATCCTCATCTCAGCTACCATCAACCTCTGGACCTGCGTCTTTTTTAGAGGCCAACACTCTGATTCATATAGGACAGCCGGTCTGACTACCATCCTATAGACTTTGCATTTCAAACCTAAGGGCACCCTTTTATCACACAGCACCCCTGAGGCAGCCTTCCATTTTTGCCAGCCCACTCTTATGCGCTGGTTAATATCCTCATCAATGTCTCCGTTTTGCTGGATGATCGAGCCAAGGTACTTAAACTTATCCACCTTAGGTAATGGTCTCCCATCCAGGGTGACTTCTCCCCCTTCTTCTGTCCTTCCGCTGAAACAACAATGCAGGTATTCCGTTTTCGATCTACTTAATCTAAAACCTCTCGCTTCTAGCGTAAGCCGCCAACTCTCCAACTTTTCATTCACCCCCTGCCTGGTCTCATCGATAAGGACAATGTCATCTGCAAAAAGCATACACCAAGGAACCTCATCTTGAACCCCTCTCGTGAGTTCATCTAAGATTAAGGTGAAAAGGAACGGGCTTAGGGCTGAGCCCTGATGGAGACCCAAACTAACAGCGAAGTCATTTGAGACCCCTCCCGGCGTCCTAACACTCGTCCGCCCTTCCTCATACATATCCTTAATCACACGAATATACCAGGGCGACACCCCTTTCTTTTCTAGACAAGTCCATACGACAGTGTATTTTATAAGTATGGATTATTGGCAAGCAACCCCCTAAAGTTCATATTATTTAAATCCAAAATTGCTTAAGATAATCATACAGAATGATTTTAATTTCTTACAATGACACTATAGACGTTTAGGCACTACACTGTAGTTTTACTGTCATCCATAAAAAGGCATAGACTCTACCCCCCTTTTTGTTAGATATGCTGGCGATTTTCGTTAATGGTAAGTTTCATATCGATTGACTTATGAACCAATCGCCAGTTCAATTTTATTTTTTTCTACAAATAAGTTACAGTCTCTTCATCCGTCGTATTTTTTAGAACTCTTGATGAGAAATATTAATCTATTTTCGTACGAGAGCTTTGATTAATCAGTTTGGTCAAAGACATTAGTTGAAGATGAACTTTCAAATCAGTGTAATTCGGATTGTGATATTGTAGACCAACAACGGAGGTGCAGCGTCATAAAAATTCATAAATAAGAGATGATTATAGTCCTAGAGTAAAACATCATTAAGGTTTGTATTAATTATTTAAAAGTCCAAATTTATCCAGACGCTTAAACTTGTGAGTATTCACATATCATCTTATTTGGTCTTTTCATTCACGTATGATTTTCATAACAATTATCATTTGACATCTATCAAATAAATCATATGGATCGTTACATACTAGATTTTTTTGGTCCGTAGAAGCCATAAAGGGCAATACAATACAATTATAATACAATATGAGAGGGGATAATCGACCCTCCAATCTAATATCAAGTATTTCAATATTTATTACTAGACTAAGACTTCATTGGTTATATGCTGGATTTAAAAAAGGGCACTACAATTTGTAAAACCTTTACTTACTTGACCCTTCAAACTTAATTTTTCAAGCCAACGAGGGTAACAGGAAAAAAAAATAATTTATGGTACATACTTATATACCTAATTATGTACACACCTATATAAGAAAATGTGTACCATGCTAGAATACATACGTTTGTATCTAATAATTTTTAAAATACAGTACACACCCTCTTATATAAATGTGTACATAGCTAGATACATGATATGTACCATAGAATTACTGACAGGAAACCCCCCTCCCCAAAAAAGAGTTGAAATTCCAAAATTGCCCCCTTGAAAATGAAGAGCAACTGAGCAAGACCTTCCTTCCTCTTCATCATCGGACCATCGACCAGGTTCTGCCGAGCTTCCCTTTCCCACCTCTCCCGCTCGCAGCCCATCTCTCTTTCTCTCTCCTCTCACCCCCCCGTCCTCTTCCTCCTTCCTACCCACACCTATTTCTCTCTCCTCCAATCCTCTCTTCGTTTTATATCGACGGGAGCTCAACTCTTTCTCTCTCTTCATCTCCTCTGCCAATGACTGTCATGACTCCCGCCCCAATCGATGTACGCCAACTTCTTCCCTCCCTTTCTCTACTTGTTCTTGATTTTTGCCCGAAATTGCTTCATGGGTATAATTCGTTGCTTAATTTGCAGTCTCGAATGCGTCTCTTACCAAAATGTTGCGGGTTTCTTTTAATTTGATTCAATTTTGATGGTTGTATCGTCTAGGGCTTCTGGGGATTGTTTGTTTGCTGTGTTAGTTGTGATGGGGCTTGGTTTTGATTGCATTCAATTAGGTGTAGTTTCGTTTAGGGTAATTGGAGTTTTTACTTAGGGTTTTCTGTAACATGGATCGGATGTGCCCTGCTTCTGTTCTTGCAGCAAGAAGATGATGAGATGCTCGTCCCACATTCTGAAATATCCGACAATCACCAGCCTATGGAAGGTTAGATTTTTGAGTCTTGCATTTTAACTGTCGTCTCATTGATTGATCTCATTTGGGTTGGATTTGATCTGGCTGATTTTCCAAGTGCTAATAATCACATTATCATATTTGGGGGGGGGGGGTGATTGTATTGACTGATTTCAATTTGGGAATTGTCAGTTGCACAAGCGGAGCCTCCCAATACAGCAGAGAATCAGTCTGCAGAAGATCCTCAAACGTCGAGATTTACGTGGAAAATCGAGAATTTTTCCCGGCTGAATGTCAAGAAACTCTACTCGGATGTTTTTGTTGTTGGTGGTTACAAATGGTACTGTCAATCTCATTGTTTGTGGCAAACTCCTGCCATAGAAGTTACTAATTTGTGGAAAAATTTTACAGGCGGGTACTTATTTTTCCTAAAGGGAACAATGTAGACTATTTGTCGATGTATCTTGATGTTGCTGATTCTGCTAGTTTGCCTTACGGGTGGAGTAGGTATGCACAATTCAGCCTGGCTGTGGTCAATCAAATTCATAACAAGTATTCTGTAAGAAAAGGTACTATCTCTAATATGAGCAAAATATTTCCCGACAAGCTTTCTTCTTTTGAGATATGTGTTTTTTTTATTAAATTAATGACGTACTATTGAATTCTAGAATTTACTTTGCTACTTTGGAAAAATCTTTCCGAATTGGGGTTTCTTGTATCATAAAGTTGATAACTTGCAAGTTTTTGGCTATGACGTTGTTGCTTGTATTGAAATTGTGGGGGCTGTTTGGAGGAGGAAACTGGTAGTGGGATGCACATTGCAATTCTTCATCATTTCTTGCATTCAAGGGAATATTTTGCTGCGAGACAAAAAATGACGTGTTAAAAGCAAATCCTATAGTCGGAAGTAAATTGTAGCCTTCGAAAAGACTTTCAGCATACTCTACACCTTTTAACCAAGAAAGATACTAGTGGCCGTTATTGATTCAGAAACCCGAAGACATGTTTCCATAAACCGCAGAATCCAAAAAATGGCTGGCTTAGGATTGATATGGAAGATTTCCATTTCCACAAATTTGGTATGAGGTATAGAGGTGGAAGTGGTATGTGAAAGTGAGAGCAAGGGATAGTTGCTATTAAATTGTAAGATAAGATTTTGCTTATTTTTAGGGTATATAGGTAAAATTACTTTTTTTCCCCCCGTTTTGGTTGAATTCAATAACCCACATACCAAACAAGGAATTGTTAACAACGATGCCCATCCCAACCCCCGAAATGACTTATATTCTAATTGCCAAAACTCTGTGAATATCCCCACATAGGAGACTCCTCATTCTAGTTCATTGTCAGCTTACTGTGCATGTGCCACTGGAGATCTGACAAGATTCGGTCACCGGTTACAGTTACTGTTTTGCCAACCCATTATGGAACTATTTATAGCGCTATCCTTATGCTGCGTTGACTGAATTGTGAGTAAAGCCAAAGTTTTCTTTTTTGATGACGTTTTCTGGATGAGTCATGCCAAGATATGTCTGGCTTAAAGTATGGCCTATATTCTATGAATATGTTACTTGGACTCTTCATTTTGCCCTCAAGTACCCGGGTTGGACGCTTGAGACTCAGACATGGGTATGAACACTCGACTATTCATTTTGAACCAAAAAGGTAGAAAATTTCTCAGAAAATTGCCTAATCCAACATTACACCTGTGTCGGACACTCACACTTCAAACTGCAGACATGGGTATGAATCACTGACTTTGAGTGGAATAGTTCTATGTTGGATATCCAGTTTGCTGGTACTTGCAATAATTTTGACACGGTTTGTTGTTGACTAATTACCTTTGTGTAAAACTGCAGATACACAGCATCAGTTCAATGCTAGGGAAAGTGATTGGGGTTTTACATCATTTATGCCATTAAGTGAGTTATATGACCCCAGTAGAGGATATCTTGTCAATGACACTGTTGTTGTTGAGGCTGAGGTTGCTGTTCGTAAGATTGTGGACTATTGGTCTTATGACTCAAAAAAGGAGACTGGATATGTTGGACTAAAGAATCAGGGAGCAACATGCTACATGAATTCTCTACTTCAAACACTTTTCCACATTCCTTATTTTAGGAAGGTTAGGTTGAGCTACTAACAGTGTGCTGGTACTTTAATTCATATTTTGTTTCAAATGAGATAATAACATGTTTCCATTGGTATCTAGGCTGTGTACCATATGCCTACAACTGAGAATGACATGCCATCTGCAAGCATTCCTCTGGCTCTGCAGAGCTTATTCTACAAGCTACAGTATAGTGACGGCAGTGTTGCTACAAAAGAGTTGACCAAATCTTTTGGCTGGGACACATATGATTCTTTCATGCAGCATGATGTGCAGGAGCTTAATAGGGTTCTCTGTGAAAAGCTTGAAGACAAAATGAAGGTGCTATATCTGCATGATACTGATATCACATGTTTATCTGAAAAATTTGGCATGTCTTACTGATTTTTTTGTTTTTGAATTATAGGGTACTGTTGTTGAGGGCACTATACAACAATTGTTTGAAGGTCATCATATGAACTATATTGAGTGTGTGAATGTGGATTACAAATCTACAAGGAAGGAGTCCTTTTATGGTATGTGGTCCTCTTGCTTGACGATTCTATTCCAGAAAGTCTTGTAAAAATGTTTAAAAGATTCGGGTTCTTCACATGACCTTTGCATGATATTCTATGATTTCATTGCAGATCTTCAGCTTGATGTGAAAGGTTGCCGTGATGTCTATGCTTCCTTTGATAAGTATGTGGAAGTCGAAAGATTGGAAGGTGACAACAAGTATCACGCTGAGCAATATGGTTTGCAGGTTAGTAGTCTATCCTCTCGGAAGTATTGAGTTATTCAACTTGGGTGGGATTGCAATTCAGCCCATAAAAGATGCAGGTGATTGTTGATGATGTGCTTATTTGACATTGTTGAATGTTGGCATTTGCTCTACTTTCTATCCATTGATAGATCCCCTTTCCTGCCCAGGCTGGACTCCGGGATATTGTTTTGTTTTTTTCTTTAGGGTACTCTTCATGATGTTTTTATTATTTTTTTTTTGTTTTTTTAACTGTCATATTGCCAACTTTTGACGCCCTGAATCTTAATTAGGTAGGACTCTAGTGGATGTATTTGGATTTGGATTCTTTCTTGCTCGCTTAAGCGTTTCTCCTCTGCTGAGTATTGTTGCAATGTTAAGTTTTTGCTTTCTATTGTGACTGTTTCAGGATGCCAGGAAGGGTGTCTTGTTCATTGATTTCCCCCCAGTTCTGCAGTTGCAGCTCAAACGATTTGAGTATGATTTTATGCGTGACACCATGGTGAAGGTTGGTTGTTAAAGCCTCTAAGTTACATCATATTTACCTGCCACTGATTTTAACATGCTCTGGAGCACAGTGACATTGCTTGCTATCGTAAGTGCTTGGACTTGTCTCTTGTGATCTTCTCCATGGTTTCGATTTTAAGCTATTCTCTATTTGGATAACATTGCTTTGGTTTATATTTTAAGGCTGAGTAGCTCCTTCCTGTGTTGCACCTATTGCAATTTTGTACATGATTTGAATTTTTGCTAATATCATGTCTTGACTTTGTACTTAAGCAAACATTTTAGTTGGGAAGGATTGTTCAAGTTCAATTTGGAAACTCATGGATGAGAAGGGAAATGGGAATAGGAAAATATGTGGTGCTTTTGGTCACACTTGGGCTACATTTCTCAATCCGCAAGGATTAATTTTGGCGTTGCCCCTCTGCTATTACTGTCTAGCAGTTTGTGACTCGTATTTTCCTCTTACCATCTTTCCCTCTGAAGTGACAGCTACTTTTGATTTTTATGGTACCATGACCTCTCATGCCTGATGTTTTCATCTGGCTTATATGTGCTGTTGTTTGCTGTTTTCCTCTACTCTTCAAATGTAATTTCCCTTATTGTCCATTCCTATCTGTTTGTCCAGGAACCAAATTGTTAGTCTTGCTGCTCTGTATCGCTAGCTTATTTGATGTTTGTTATTGTAAGATGATGCTTACTCTGCCTTTCAATTGGAGTTGGATAATTTGTCTGGTTCATGTTGTTTGAAACAAGGATGCTGTGTTTGCACTTATGAATCATCATGTTCTATGCTTCTTGCAATACGGTCATTTATGTTGATTCCCTAGGATTGGTACTTGCCTTGGGATCCCTCTTTAAGATCTAAAGAATTATCTTATTGAAGATTTTGCTACTCAACACGTAATTGACTTATCACCTTCATTTCTTTGTCTCATGTGTTGTAGATAAATGATCGTTATGAATTCCCTCTTCAACTTGATCTTGATCGTGAAAATGGGAAATATTTATCCCCGGAGGCTGATAGAAGTGTCCGCAACCTTTACACGCTCCACAGGTATGTGTATACCTTATACATATTTGTTATTTTGGGGAAAATCTGTCGGCTCAACACTCAGACGTGAGTATTGGTGTTTGACATCTTATTTTGGGGAAAAAAAATGTGTGAGTAGTAGTGGGGGACATTGGCTTGGGGGATTAACATGCAAGCAATTATGTACCTCAATTCTCTTGTGAGCATTTCTTCAAGTAGCATTGTTGACGATT
Source organism: Selenicereus undatus (assembly GCA_017589665.1). Taxonomy (NCBI): domain Eukaryota; kingdom Viridiplantae; phylum Streptophyta; class Magnoliopsida; order Caryophyllales; family Cactaceae; genus Selenicereus; species Selenicereus undatus. The sequence goes on along the minus strand of JACYFF010031952.1, from coordinate 98,475,245 downwards.
TCTGTTAATCGCGTATTTTAATGGAATGCAAAATGCCATGTTAAACTATTTCCTGATTCCTTTGTGACGAAGTAGTAAAATCTAGGGTTTGATGGAAACAATGTATCTGCGAATTTATTGTAATTGGAGAGGAAGGTTGCCTATATATTTCCCCTTCTCCAACTCAATGTGGGACTCGGGAGCGATGGTCTCGTTTGTTATGGTCTTGAAGTAGCATTATGAATAATGATCTTCAGCGTATGAGAATCGTAAATGCAGAGGTGATACTATGCTCCATTGTTTATTTTGTAATAGTTTTTTTGATCTGCTACTGTTTTTGCATTCTTTTGGGGAAAATATTTCATAGTTAGCTTTTGGAAATTGCAAATGGACTAGGTATTTTATGTGCTTTTGAACTGCGCACGTGCTTCAGCCAAAAGCAAATGCCAATGACTTGGGTATGCCTTTACAGAAGGCAATGTTGGTTAAAGGCAAATCCAAACAAAGCCATGTCAAAGTAAATATGTTTTCTTGGTCATCGAGGGAGCAGTGAGCTAATTTTGGTGGTTCTCAGAGTATTTGTTACATCTTTCCAGAAGGCTTCATGTCCTTTGTTCATGAATTTTATGCACATTTAATATCCTTGTTGTAGGTCTGGGAACTTGTAAATTATAATTGATGGCTCCTTGCGCTTTTCAAGGGGTTATGTGCCAGGAGAATATGCTTTTCTTTTTTTGGGGGGGGGGGTATTGCCTTTTCTGACCCCATTAATCCAAGGTTTGGGGTTATTGGGCGCAATTAATCCAATTGAAGCTTTGTACTCCAATGCTCCCAACTTTGGGCTTATTTATTTTTCTTGCACTGCCGCCAAGTCCAGAACAGTGGTTAGATGACATGGCTAGCCGGAACGCACGTGGATGGTGGTTGAGTCAATTTTTTTAATTTAAAATGATGTGTCTGCAGTGGATATATTATCCCATGCAGACGGCTCGTAATTCCTGTCAATGTGCTTGTTGCAGTGTTTTGGTCCACAGCGGAGGGGTGCACGGCGGACACTATTATGCCTTTATACGGCCAACTCTTTCAGATCAATGGTATGAATTTGACCATCTTTCTACCATAAACTGTTACAAAGGATGATGGAAGGCATTCAATATGTGTGCTAATATTATGAAAAAGATAGGCCAGTTTGCATTGGGAGACTAACATCATCTGGTGGTGAAGCCAGCCAGTTTATAGAGCAGCCTGGATAATTTGGTCAACATTGTAGACCTATTGTAGACCACCTTAAGTATTATACTTGGTTCTAGTTATATGGTTTATCGTAATTTGAGTTATATGGTCATTATCTTACTTGTTCATTCTACGTGAGATAGATCAATTGGTTTTTAATCATTCTGTTGGCTAGTCAATGTGAGATGGATCACTTGGGTGCTGTATCTGTGACCAATAAAGGCCAACTGGCAATCACCAAGATTTGATGTTTGGATAAACGAAATAACCAGTGTTGCTCAAGTGTTTGTGTTCATTCGCCCATGGCTTCCAAGGATTTCTTTTCCTCTGAATGGAGCTCTTTTATACGTTACAGCTGTTCTAATCATGAGACCCCCCCCCCCAAAAAAAAAGATAGAGAAACATACAGACCCAGATGGTAGGGGAAGGAAGAGACAGAAAAATAGATGTGAAGACAGGCTAAACACCCTAATGCTATGGCCTTGTTACTCTAATGCCCCATATGAGATGTAGTCCTGGGTTGGGTATGAGGAATAAGGGATAGCCATGCTATTGCTGACAGGTGGTTTCTCTGAATAGATATATCCTTGGTCCCATAATATACACTACAGATAGAGATGAATTTGTTCGGGCATATGTACCTCTTTATGTCTTGGTTAATGGCTTCATCCTCCTCGGGATCCCAGTGAATCTGCTGAGTGAGATGGCTGATTTTTGGGGCGTCTAATTTTCATTGATGCAGTTTGTGGCACTTCTTGGGATGTGATGAACTGATGGCCCTGCGATTTAGCATAATGCATTCATTCAACTAACAAACTTCCTTTCCTTCCCTTACTGACGCGAACATATTTTGACCTATTGGTATGCAGTAGACTCCCATTTGTTGTCTCATAAATGATCTTTTTTAATTGGAAACTGAACCGATGTATAGTTCGGCCGACATTAATTTGTGCATCAGAATAATTGACGCAGTGGTTCAGATTCTATGCTAGTGCCATGATACATAATGTGGTAGGATGCTTCTATATTTTGAAAGTCATGCAATTAATTTCGATAATGCTTACGATCCTTTCAGGTACAAATTTGATGATGAGCGTGTCACAAAAGAAGATATGAAGAGGGCTTTGGAAGAGCAGTATGGTGGTGAAGAGGAGGTATTCTTAAGTTGAGACAGTGCACTTTGTAAATTCTTTATGGAAAATGTAAACTTATTTTGGTTCTCCCCCAACAGTTACCTCCTACAAATCCCGGTTTCAATAACACTCCGTTCAAATTCACGAAATATTCAAATGCCTATATGCTTGTTTATATACGTGAAAGTGACAAAGAGAAGATTATGTGTAATGTGGATGAGAAGGATATCGCAGAACATCTTAGGGTAAGACTTCAATATGATGCTGAATTGCTTTTGCTTTTATGGTCTACTATTTAATAATGTATCCTTTTCCTTATCAAAAAAAATAAATAATGTATTCTTTTTATTCAGGAACGTTTGAAAAGAGAACAAGAAGAGAAGGAACATAAGAAAAAAGAGAAGGCAGAGGCGCATCTTTACACTATTATAAAGGTTAGTACTCATTCTCTTTACAGAGGTCTTCTTGAGCTTGTATAGTCCCCCTGTGGAGAACTTATGTTCTAATGAAAGGTTTTTCTTTTGTAGGTTGCACGTGATGAAGATTTAGCTGAGCAGATTGGAAAGGATATTTATTTTGATCTTGTGGATCATGATAAAGTCAAGTCTTTTCGTATTCAGAAGCAGATGCCATTTACAGCTTTCAAGGTGGTAACTCCATATGTGCTTCACTAATTTCGATGAATAAAGTGTGCCAATATTGATATACATTTTTCAAGAATTCTCATTGCCCCCCTCCTTTTCCTTTTATCTTTATCTTTTTTCTTTTTTTTGGGGGTGGGGGGCACTTCCAGTTTGGAAATTTTGGGATGTTTGGGCTTTGGTATCAGGCATCTTTGGATATCCTACTAGTCTAATTGGATTGTTTTAAGAATAGCATAGAAACATGTACTGTGAGTGTGGTGTTTTTTTAAATGGGGGAAGCTACGATGAGGCCTCTTCTCCCAAAATATTTGTACTTTAACTAGTTAAATCATATGCATTATGCAATTGTATATGGGCAATCGTATTAGCATTTTGGGTAATTGGAGTATTCTAAGAACATCATAGCGACGTCTACTCTGAGTTTGGTTGGTTTTTGAAAAGAGAAAACTACTATGAGGTATCTTTTCCTAAGATATTTGCAGTTTAACTAATTAAACCTTATATAAATGTATGTGATCGTAAACTCCTCACTATGCATTTGCATAACCCTTAAAAAATATGCAGTTCAAGGACAACATTGTCATTCCATCACATAATTTATCACTTGAGTTTTCAACTTGCATTGCAACCCACAAATCTCACATATTTTGGGAAAAGGTGCCTCGCTGGTAATTTTCCCTTTTTGAAAAACTATCTTGGAAGTGGGGTGGTGCTTTCTTCTTACTGGTGTTTTGTATCCTCACTAATCATATAGAGTTGGGATTCTTTCTTCACTATCATGATTGTGGGATTATTTAGCCAATTTCTTTATGCTTTGCACAGTTTACTTGCGAAAAGATGCCTATTGTAGTTTATCTATTGGAAAGACATCCCTAAATGCACATGCCTAGCATTCTTATCTTACGGTCTTTTGTGGTACTATTTTTTTGTTTTTGTGCTGCCTTCTGTGTTTCACATTGACTATTTACATATTTGTTTTCGTCAACTATTTGAATATTTGTTGCTGACTAATGCTGAGAAAATTGTGAGTAATTCTTCCTGATATTGTGAATTTGTTACACAGGAGGAGGTTGCCAAAGAATTTGGCATACCAGTTCAATTTCAGCGCTTTTGGCTCTGGGCGAAGCGTCAAAACCATACATATCGGCCAAATAGGCCCTTAACGGCCGCGGAGGAAGCTCAATCTGTAATATCCAGTTAAAAGTTTTGCATCCCATGTAGTCTGACCTAGTTGATGCAACTTCTTGGCAGTCTTTTGTGCTATTAGTAGAGTGAATGGGTGATGAATGACGGCCAAGGGGGACATTGCTTCTATCAATTGCTAATAAGTTACTTTGACTTAATTTGACGTAATAAACACTGAAGCAGTTGTAAAATATTCATATAATGTTACAGCATGCAATATGAAGTACTCAGCCTTTCAAAAGATATGCAGCTGCCTGAATGACTGTTCTTTTTCTTCACTCATTTGGTTATCACCCATACCCCCTTTTACATGGTAATGAGCTGATGGAAATAAAATCCATTTTGATTGCCGCATAGTAATCATATTGCTTAGAGTCTTAGGTAAGGCTTTGCAAATTTATGTACCTATTTCATTAGTATCTCCACTTGGTTTATACCCATAGCAAGCAGGTTGCAAGATTGTTGCAGTGTGAGTGAATTTACCTTTGGTAGTCTCTTGTAGTTGTATGTATGTTATTTTAGATAGAAGTCGCAATATAGACTATAAAGTCACAAGAAGCATGCTTTGTCATCTTCATAAGGCGAACCCTATCAGAAATTGTCTCATTCTTCATTTCGTATTGCAGGTTGGTCAGCTGAGGGAAGTGTCTAATAAAGTTCATAATGCAGAGCTTAAGTTGTTCTTGGAAGTAGAGCTTGGCGCAGTAAGTTTGAGTGTAGCATTAAGTACTGCAAAAAGCAGAAATGGATCGCTAGTAGTAACAATGTTTTTTTTGTTGTATTTGTCTACAGGATTTACGGCCTATTCCTCCCCCAGACAAGACAAAGGATGATATTTTATTGTTCTTCAAGCATTATGATCCAGAGAAAGAGGAACTTCGGTGTGCATCATAGTCTTTTATAATTGTCTTCCTTTGTGCTGCAATTCGATCATAATTGGACACACATTTCTTAATTATTTGTCGTACTTGTTTTACTGGTTTCATCATGTTAGGTGTGTTGGAAGGCTCTTTGTGAAGGCAAATGGTAAACCCGGAGAAATTTTATCTAAGCTAAAGGAAATGGTTGGCTATGCTGGTGATGAAGAAATTGAATTATATGAGGTCTGTTGTTGACCATGTATTCATGTTCTATGGCTCCTTGAAACTTGTCATATTATCTTCGATCAGTATCTATTACGCACTCTGTCCTAAAGAATTGCCCTGCTTATTTATGAAAATGTAAATGTAACATCATTTAATGCACTGCTTTATATTGATTTTGGAAGAAAGGAATCTTAATATTTATAGTTATTAAGAAGTGACTTTATTTTGGGACTTCCGTATGGATTATATATTGATTTTGGAACATCATTTAATGCACTTCTGATGATGATTTTGTATTCTTTCCTTTGATCTGTGCTTGTTGATTGCTTAGGGGCACTTCTATTGCAAAGGTTTTCTGTTGTAGTTTTCATTTACTGAATTGATATGATGTCCTCAATGAGTGCTGTGAAGCCCTTTTTTTAAAATTTTTTTATGTGGCATCTTATTCATGTATCTCTGAATATGTGGTTATGATGTTCAGGAAATCAAGTTTGAGCCTTCTGTTATGTGTGAACCTATTGATCGGAAACTCACATTTCGGAATAGTCAGGTATTTTTAAAAAAAAAATAATGATAAATTCTTCGTAATTTTTAGTGTAGAAATTTGTGGGTTATGTAAACTTATGTTCACATGTCCTGTTGTGCTCACTAGCTTGAAGATGGAGATATAGTGTGCTTACAAAAAGCTGTTCCACCTGAAAGTGCTGAAAGATATCGTTATCCGGATGTTCCCTCTTTCTTGGAATATGTGCACAATCGCCAAGTATGATCTGATTATCTGATCTCAAATATATTAAAGCAGTGTTGGTCCCTATACTCCCCACGTCTCCCCCTTCCTCCAGCAAAAAAAGGGGGGGGGGGACCACGTTCTGGCGGGTTGGGTGTGGTGTTGATGATTGGGAACAGACATAACTGCTTTTGTAAGCTTACAAAGAAGTGCAGTTCATATCTTTTCTTATATCCTGCATTCTCTTAGGTCAAAATGTCACGTTGTAAATATGGGATAATGGGCTTAACCTGCTGCCTATATGGATTTAGCAACAGTCTTTATAGTGTAGAGAAATAGCTTATCTCATTTTGGTCTGGAGAATCTATGAGCCAGTTTCACACTCTTGGGAGTTCATGGAAATTTGTTTTGCTGAGTTTTTATAGTTGTTTGCGTTTCGTAGGTTGTTCACTTCAGATCTCTAGAAAGACCCAAGGAAGATGATTTTTGCTTGGAGTTGTGAGTTATCGTCTCTCTGCCATTTCTTCTTTGGAGAAGTCTTTTTGTATTATGCAGGTTGCCTGCATTGGATATTCCTGTATGGTGCCGGTGAGTTACCTCTTTTCTTGACTGATTTTAGGTCAAGACTTCATACTTATGATGATGTAGTGGAAAGAGTTGCTCGCCAACTTGGCTTGGATGATCCATCAAAAATCAGGCTTACTTCTCACAACTGTTATTCTCAGCAACCAAAGCCCCAGCCTATTAAGTATCGGGGGGTTGATCATTTGTCAGATATGCTGGTTCACTACAATCAGGTACCTTATTAAATATTATGATGATTATTCCTGGTCCGCTGAAATCACTACGTTGAGTTTGACCTCATTCTAATTTTATTGCTGATTTCCATTCAAAAAAACACTGTTAAATTTGCAGACTTCTGACATACTGTACTATGAGGTTCTTGACATACCATTGCCAGAACTACAAGGATTGAAAACCTTGAAAGTTGCTTTCCATCATGCTACAAAAGATGAAGTGAGTTTGCTGACCAAAGAGTTGTTCTTTCTGTTACCCCTTGCTGTTTTCTATAGAAACTGCTGTGACCAAATACTTTGGCTGCCTTGTTTTCAGGTAACCATTCACACCATTAGACTGCCTAAACAGAGCACTGTTGGGGATGTTCTTAATGATCTGAAGACAAAGGTGAAGAGTTGATGCCTTTCTTGGTTGTTGCTTGATTATGAGCTTCCACACCTCTCTTCCCTCACGAACCCACCAAAAAAGGCCAAAAAAGGGGAAAATTTTCCCCTATTTTATTGATATGCTACTATTGTCAAGCATGCCTGTTGGGCTGGAAATATTAGCTTTACATTGACTGCAGGGGTGCTTAACTGCAATCCGCAAGCCTTTGTTCGGTCCAGTTCTGTTTGGTTATATGCTTTCCTCCTTATATTCTTGCCGGCTCTCTGGTTTATCTGATTACCCTCTCTGAAACAGGTTGAGCTATCACATCCTGATGCTGAGCTTAGACTGCTTGAAGTCTTCTATCACAAGATCTATAAGGTGCTGTCCCGAATTATCTGACAAATTAGCGTATTGAATGATAGATATAACTGCGTCTTTGAGTTTTGCTGTACATATATGTCAATAGTGTTCATGACCACATTCCTGATTGAGAAAGCAAATTCGGAGTTATTATCTGATGTCTAAAATTCCACACATGGTTATTTCGTCTAATTGTTCTACTTTGCTTCTCGGCAGATCTTTCCACCTAATGAAAAGATTGAGAACATAAATGATCAGTATTGGACATTAAGGGCTGAGGAGGTCAGTCTTCTGTATTTTTTTTACTTGCTATGAACGACTGTGACGGGGCCCCCCCCCCCCCCAAAAAAAAATTATTTTCCTCATCTCTGTTCACCTGGACTTGCTTATTTGTAATCTCCTTTTTTGTTTAGTCCGCTGATTTTGTTCTTGGTAGATCGCTGTCCACCTCAACATCTGTTGCACCACAATGTTTGGGCAGCATTCATTCTATTAAAAGCCTCTTGCAGTCTGATGCATTTGTTTGTGTTACAATTATAGATTCCTGAAGAAGAAAAGAACCTGGGCCCTCATGATCGCCTGATTCATGTGTATCATTTTACAAAGGAGACGGCTCAGAACCAGATGGTAGGTTTCTTGCTTTGTATACTCTACTTTTCCTGAAAATTTTGTACCCCTTTATTAGCTGATGAAGCATGTTTATACTATAACCAAAATGGATATAGTTGCATTGCTTGACCTTCCACTTAATGATATAGTTTCTGCCTTTAACAGCAAATACAAAACTTTGGTGAACCCTTCTTCTTGGTGATCCATGAAGGAGAAACTTTGGCTGACATAAAGGTGAGAATACAACAGAAGTTGCAGGTGCCAGATGAAGAATTTTCAAAGGTATGCTTAATTATTTTCTTGCAGCCTGGCTTCTGACAGTAGAATGCTTTTCTAATGTCATCTGATGTATTCACCGTGTGCATTGTTCTATTTGGACAGTGGAAGTTTGCGTTTCTGTCCCTAGGCCGTCCAGAGTACCTCCAGGACACAGACATTGTGTCTAGTCGTTTTCAGGTTCTCTATTTTCCACCTCTCTCCATATTCAGATGGGAACAATTTGTTGCACATCATTGAGTCATTTGTATCACGCTTACAATATCTGTTTATTTCTTCTGTGACAGAGAAGAGACGTTTATGGTGCTTGGGAACAGTACCTTGGTTTGGAGCATGCTGACACTGCTCCTAAAAGGACCTATTCGTCGAATCAGGTGAAAGTCTTGCTGCTTGATTGGTCTGCTAGATGCACTTGCCCTGTTATTATTTGATGTGGGTACACATTGGCTGGTTGAAGCAGTGATGTACGGGTTTGCCAATGTTCTATCGTGGGAGATGGCTCCTGTTTGTGTTATCCTGGTAATCCTGTTTGAACCAGCCAGTTTGAAATGACGTAGCCTTGCATGTTTGAATCTTTGATATGTATGAAGCTGTGTCCTATGGCACCCTATGCAGCAAAGTCTTGAATATAGGACTCAATCCAAGACGTAGTTTTATACTTTGTTAGTTTTTCTAAATCATAATTGGTCGTATCAATAACAAGAAATTAACGCGACCGTTATAAAACAAGATATCTTTATCTACTTTTTTTTTTTAAAAAATTGTTCTGTTTTTATTATTATTAACTTGTTTCAGTACTGAGGTGCTGCTCACTTGTCAAATCATGCATTAAATTAGTAGATTTAATAGATGTAGAAAATGATTATCACATTATTACTCAAAACAGATTGATAGATGCAATATATATGCGGCGATTAAAAAAAAAATGAAAATATGAATGTCTCATGCATAACACTTGTGGGCCTTAATTCTAGAAAGTATAATATTTGTATTACCCTGCCTGGCTGCCTAGGTGGGACTTCTGTTATGCTCCATATAGATATGGATATGAATCGTATGCCCACGGTTCCTTGACCATGTGCTACCGAAAATTTCCCAATAAATAGATTTCACAATGCCGAAAGCTTTTTGGGGTCAGAATTATTAGCGGAATGATATTCCTTCTAAATTTCTCCCTATGGAGTATACAACATATGTACGGATCTACTATAACCAACATTTTGATGCTTTTCGGTGATCTCAAACTCTGGGATGGTTGCTGTTTCATGAACTCAGAGACCAACTCAAATCGAAAATGCATTTCTTTCTCCACTACTAACTGTGCCTTGTTCCGGATTTTCAGAATCGTCATACGTTTGAGAAGCCTGTAAAAATCTATAACTAGGCAGACTTGGTCACCAATTTTTCTTGTGACATGCTGATTCTGGCAACCTTGAGGGCTCCAACATCGTATTCAATTTGAAGTCATTGCCAAGTAGTGCAGAGGAAGGCTAAAACCTCATTGGGCACATGTTAAAGTCGCATCGAGAAGTGCCTGGAAAGCTTATGGTGGATTTTGTTAGCTGTATAATTTTTTTGTCTTAGTGTGTATGTGGAGGACTGTTTTTCGATTGCAGTGTTCAATATTTCCCCCTCTTGTTAGTCACAACCCCTGTCCGGTTTTTAATTTTTGATTTTCTTTTCTTATGGAGCTGGTTCGTATGGCTGTATGGGTGTTGGTCCTTCCATATTGTAAGTTAAAAAGCCAGTACATAAATGAGATTTTGGATTAGTGAATGTATACAGAGACACAGTATAGCTGGGTCCCCCCCCGGCCCGTTTTTTGGTTTGCATCTTTCTTACCTCTTCTGTTTAAGTGGGTCTGTCTAGGTTATGGGGGTCGTGGTATGGCCAACACTACGGCCCCTCCTCTCTCTTTCCTAATCTCTGTTTTTACTCCTTCCAGTGTCTGGTGTAACACTTTGTGTCAGGCACATATTGGGGATATTTATCAGTAAAGATTTACAGTTTCTGGTGCAGTAGAGGCCGATAATTTCTTGCCCTCATCACATGAGAATCGTAGGTCACACAGGATGTTGACCTGCTCTGTTCGACTAGCTGTATTAGAGGAATGTGGATCGTAAGTGTTTTTGGCAGCCAGAGGCCATCTACATGGCCTTGTAGGAAGGTGTTGGATCACTGTATATTTGAGTGTAATGTATTCTGCACAGCTTTTTCCTCCGGACACGCATGTTATTTGATGGTGCAGGATCTTTTGACGCTTTTTTTGTCGATCTTTGATACTTGTTAAGGGAAGGCCACTATGAGATGAATAATTCAATTGTTATTAATGTCATCCAAAACAATATTTGTGGAGCAGGCTACGGGTTATAGGGGTTAGAATCTGAAGGAGCTCGGGCATGTCTCTTTGTGCTCAAGACTCATGGAGGATTGCTTTTAGAGACTGATTGTGGAAGACAGTTAGTTTTTATTGGACAATTTAGATAACATAGTTTCTAATAATCCCTCAGGTCTCCCCCCTCCCCCCGTTACTGTTAAACTTTGTGACTCTCGCGATTTCATGTCTTGGTCGCATGTGATGAAGGGGGAAGGGAAATACGGTTGCTCATGCAATTGCTCATCTTCAACTGTACGATCTCCATGAGAGCGTTCCATTGTAAGAGGTTTTGTTTCCAAAAAGAGAAAAAAAATGGCGTCTAAATTGTGAAACGCTCCACAAGTCTTTCAAATTCCAACTCTGTCTTGCCATGATGCACCGGACATTTAGGTTGCGTGTATGGTGTCGTCCCAATATCAATTTGTGGATCTTGTAGTTCTTCTTTAAGAGAGAAAGTATGGATGACTCGAGCTCTTAAAGTGTGAAATATTCACTAAATTTTTTAAAACTCTTATAAAATTTGCTTATAAGAATTTCGTAATAATATGAAAAGATTTTAATTAAAGACGGTTGATAGCATGATCCCTTGATTGTCAAAGTTTTGTAAGAGTTATTTATATATTAGTTCATTTTTCTGACTTCTACATCCCTCGAATTTAAATTTATTTTTTATTATTTAATGCATTGTGGATAGGTACATGGACACATGGATAGAAATTGTAAAAGAAAACAATTCCCACATAAATCCAAAAGAGTAAAAAGAAATAAAAAATGGAGAAATTTAGATTTATGAGGCCATATTTCTATAATGCAATAAATCTTAGAATTCCAAACTCTCTATTTGGGTTGGCTCAGCACAGTCATTTATCCACCACAAACTAGTGACTAAATGAAGCTAATGCTAGGCGCCTACACCTAATCCTTGAAAACGCAAAATAAAATATCTTTAAAAAAGAAAATAGGACTGTAATTCTCTAATGGAATCAATTTTAATGCTCCAAACTCTCCGCTTGGATCGATATAGTCATTTATCCATCATAAATTGAAGACTAAACCCTCAAACTTCTCTCCATTCTCTCTACCATTGCCATCACCAAGAATAGTTGAAGGAGGAGATGGCCAGTTATGTAGTCATTTTCAACTTTTCTTTACTTTAATATTAGTATTATTTGTAGTTGTAGTCTTTTCAATTGGGAGATTAACCAATCTCTCCTTTTGTGAGAGCCGTTTATGTCTCTCAAATTGTGAGAATATGATTGTTTTTTTCTTGTTGTGTGTCTTTTTGAATTTGGAAAGTGTTGATCAATTGTACATGTTGAAGCGGTATTTTCATGAATTTCGACCTTTTGAATATAGTCTTTGTTGTTGAAAAAATATCTCGCGCAAGAGTGCTACACTTTATCAGTAGATCGACATCTGTCAAGCAACTGCAAACGTGGGAAGACGAGCGATTAACATGTTTCAAATTAGTATTTTTGACGTTGGAATATGATTTTGATATTAAAGATTGTATTTGTATTAGTCAAATATGCACTATAAGTGTCGTATGGCGTAGTATGGATGATTAATGAATTATTCATTTCCTTGCAAAAAAAAAATAAAAAATAAATTGAAGACTAAAATAAAACTAAGAGCATTCACAATGGTTTGCTCACTTGAAGAGAGAGAGAGGCGAGCGAGGAGAGAGAGAAGGCTTGGGCATTTGCAGTAGCAGCCTCGTGATGCACGACTTGCGGGGAGACTCGACTGTGGGAGGAAACTCGCGAGGAGAGAGAAGGCTTGTAAAATATTTTTTAATTAGTTTTTCTTTTTTTTTTGATTTGAAAAATAAAGTTGTATATTTGGAGTGGGTCAATGGGTATTATTTTATTTGATGAGGGAAAGTGATGAGCCAACTATTGCAGATAATGAGGATTGTGACGCAAAAGTTGGAGAGATGACTGATGCGGCAGTGATAGAGTCCAGCTGGTGAGCCAAAAACTGGCTCACCATTATTTTTGCTCTAATGCTAAACACCTCGACCTAATCCTTGAAAAAGCAAAATAAAATCTCTAATTTCAAAAAAGAAAAAACAACTAGACAACAAAGTCCCTCGAGTGGAGGACATTATCGTCCTTTCGGCTGCTTTCACATTGGCTCCACAATGCACAATTCAAAATTTTCAAACTTGGATGCCCGTATTTCAAAATCCTCATTTCTAGTGACCGTTAGATCCAGATACTCCATTCTTTTTCTCTCACTCTCTCACAATCAACTTTCTCCAACTCTGCTACTCTCTCTCTCTCTCTCTCTCTCTGTCTATCTCTCTCTCTCTCTCTGCGAGAAACCCTAAATCGTGCTGATTGAGGGTTTCACTAAGCTGACAAATTTCTGTGCAAATTAGCTGAGATGTTCAAAATGCCATTCTTTTCTGAGACACCAAACACAGTGAAGACCCGCTCCGGATTTCAGGACCCTTCCGAATCAGCTCGGGCTACTCCGAGCATCTCTAAGTCCATTTGTCGTGAGAACCTCTTGCAGTCTTCAACAGTTCGAAACTTCAATGAAAGAGAGGATTTTCGTGATGCTGCTAACACCGGGTTAGCCGTTCGGAGCTTTGAATTGCCCGAGGACTCGTCTTTTTGGAAGGACCACAATGTGCAGGTAGTTCTCTTTGTGAGTTGTTGATTTTCTGTTATTTGATTGATGTGAAAAGATCTGAAGAAATTGAGCACGGAGGACTATGTGTTTTCCGAAAATTAGGGTTTTGAAGTGTCACGTTAGGTTGACTTTGTAGTTGCGTTTCGAAATTCGGGATGGTAGACAAGAAAGAAAGAAAACAGAAATGGTGATTAGCCTTTGAAGTTTGATTCAACTTGTTTAATTCCTGCTCAAATGGTGAAGGCGAAGCCAAATCTTGGACTGTTGTGTTTGTAATCAAGCAGAAACGGAGAGCGATCATCTGTGGCATTCAAAAAGTCATTCTCTTACTGATGTTGTGGAACTGTAGGCTTGCTCACGATGGGCAATTCTGTGGGATTGGAAAGTATACATTTTCGCCAATGCTATGAAACAGTGTTAGGGTTTGAAATGACCCATTCTATACTTTCAAGTTATCATCTGGCAGTTGTTGAGATTCTGTTTCATCATATTCCTAATTAACAATTAATGTCTTTAACATCCCACATCAGCTGGCTCCTCTCAATTGTATGAAGTGTTAGTTCTCCCCATGATTGCGACACCAACTTAAGGCAAGCACTATAACAGCATTATGCATATGACCTGCTCTGTATAAACACAAAACCTGAATTCATTAATCACTATAGATTGAAAGCAGAGGTCATCAGTAGCTCATTACATCTTATGTTCAGTAATCTGATTAGGACCAGTGCTAGTCGTAGAGTGAAATGAGTTCAGACATGATGAGAATGATGCGAACTTGAAATCCAGCATTGTAATTTGGAACAAAGATGATCCAAACTAATATTAATTCTCCTCATGTTGCGAACTTGCAATCCAGCATTCAAGCTTACTTAACTAATGTATATGTGTATGTGTGTAAATGTACTTTTGCTTACAATAATTATAAATATTTCATCGTATGTACTCATGTTGATTTTCAAAATAAGCTAAAAACCTTCTGAGCTTGTTTTTGGGACCTTACACCTTTAGAAGTTGGGTCATGCAAGAGTTCAACAAAAGAACAGGTAAGCTTCATGAATAGAGAGAAAAAGACAAATAATAATCGTGAGACTGTTTCATAGAAGAACATAGAAGACATTTAAATCTGTTAATTTATATAAGACACCTAAATCTGTTATATTTGTTTGCTTCCTTGTACCTGATTGTAGTGAATCAGATATGACTTCTCTTGACTTTTGGCATTCAATAGAAAACGCCTATCCACCATGTTTGTTGCCAGGCTGCCTAGGGGATATTGATTTCGAGGTGAATTAGTTTCTCAATGTTTGCTACCTTTTAACTGCTGTGTTATACCTTCAATGAGCAGGTTATTATTAGACTCCGTCCCCTGAACAGTTCTGAGATTTCACTACAAGGGAACAATAGATGTGTCAGACAAGAAAGTTGCCAAACAATTACATGGACTGGTCATCCTGAATCACGCTTCACATTTGACCTCGTTGCAGATGAAAATGTTACTCAGGTTTTGTGCCCTAATTTTTCATACACGTCGCCTCTTTTTTCGTTCAACTTTACTTGTATGTCCATACATTGTTTCTGAACTTGATTCAAATTTTGTTTAGGAGAAACTTTTTAAAGTGGCTGGAGTGCCCATGGTGGAGAACTGTGTGGGAGGGTACAACAGTTGCATGTTTGCTTATGGACAAGTGAGCCCTTCTGCCAACTTACGCCAAAAATGTTTTGTTGCTAACTGTTTTGACTATTCTACATTGATTTTGTTTCATACTATAAGGTCAAACCTCATTCTCTACGAACTGCTATTCCTGTACCTCTTGCATAACCAGTAGATTGTCTGATGTTTATACATGAATTCTGTTGTCTGAAAAAGCCATATTGTCAATTCTTTTTCTATTGGCATCACTGAAGTCATCTAAACCCCCCCGCCGCGGGAGTAACTTCTGAGACTATAATTTCATGTGCAGACCGGAAGTGGAAAAACCCATACAATGCTGGGAGATATTGAAGGTGGCACTCGACGACATAGCGTTAATTGTGGAATGACGCCGAGAGTATTTGAGTACTTGTTCTCCAGAATTCAGAAGGTATTTTCTCCTGGAAAATGGTTTCCAAGCAAGTTTTTATAGCTTAAAGGCTTCAAGTTTCTTTCTGCCATATGTCCTTTTGTCAAACCCGTACTGTAATAAGCATGTATATGAAGATCACTTTGTTAGTACGTACTAAGTTCTGTCTATACAAAACAAGATAGCCTTCTGGTGGTTTCCTGTGCAATTTGAGAGTCCTCAAAGGTTGCGTACTGTTTTGATGGATTGAGACACGGTAGATACGCTATAGATTTACCTGATGAATCAATTGGGTCTGGCTTCTCATTCCAAAGGATACATTAGAGCTTGTTCTTCCGACTCTTTGTTTTCTCTTGGTTGAGAAGAACAATACTCCATGTTTCACTTGTAATCACAGGAAAAAGAGGCTCGAAGAGAAGAAAAGCTGCGGTTTACTTGCAAATGCTCATTTTTGGAGATTTACAATGAACAGATTCTTGATCTCTTGAACCCATCCTCTGTCAACTTACAGGCAAGTATACTGGACAGATCTGACTTTGATAGATTTGTTGTTACTTTCTGGAGTTCAATTTTTCAGGGCAATGATTTTTAATTTTTGTAGTTGTCTAAAGTTTTGCGCTGCATGTTATGTGCATGTGTCTTGTTTTGTCTCCATAATGCTCTATATAACTTACTCTTTCTTTTATTTTGCAGATTAGAGAAGACCTGAAGAAAGGCGTTTATGTGGAAAACCTCACTGAAATAGAAGTCACAAGTGCTCGAGAAGTTATGCAGCAACTTCTTGAGGTAATAACTCTTGATTTACATATAATTCCGTTCATTCAATTTGCATTAACTTTGATAAGCGTTCAAATTTCTTGACAGACATTATAGCAACTGGATTTTTTTTCTGAATTTGATACCCCGATTTGAATAACATTGCCGTTTTGTCAGGGTGCTGCAAACAGAAAGGTAGCTGCTACTAACATGAACCGTGCTAGTAGTCGTTCTCACAGTGTATTTACATGTGTTATTGAGAGCACTGTGAGTTATTTCAACTCCTTGTCTCACTATAAAGTTCATTACACAGTCTCGTTGAATCTTAACATCCTTTAACACCTGCGCGTCACGTCTTTCTTACCATTCTTTAAATCGGAATCTTAATCTACAGTGGGAATCACAAGGAGTGACTCATCATCGGTTTGCTCGACTACATCTTGTAGATCTGGCCGGCTCTGAAAGGTTATGTCATTACATGATGGTATTATGACTTTTGTTGTAAATTGGTGCTGTAAAACAACCAAAGGAAAATTCAAAAGATAGAATGTATTGTTAAAACATTCTAGTTTGATGTTGCCCTTGTATCCGTGTCACTAATCTTGTACCATAACGATCTTACAGGCAAAAGAGTTCTGGTGCAGAAGGGGAACGTCTCAAAGAAGCTACAAACATCAACAAGTCACTTTCGACTTTAGGGTATGCTTTTTGTACCTTTGATATTCAGTCAAGCTTCAATATTTGATCACATTTAAGAAACTTGATTTGTAGTATCAAAATAATGCTTTCATTCATTTATTTATTTATTTTTGGCTTCAGATTAGTGATTATGAACCTTGTAAGCATATCCAATGGGAAGTCTCTTCATGTGCCATATCGAGATTCAAAATTGACCTTTTTGCTTCAGGTACATAGGACATTCTCTTTAGTGCCAAGTGCTTAATAATATTATTGACAACACCAGTCTCATTCAAGCCATATGAATCATTAGGACTCACTTGGAGGAAATTCGAAAACAACCATAATTGCAAATATTAGTCCATCTACTTGGTAAGTAATCTCATCTCTCATCCTCAAAACCTGTTGGATGTCTCTCTGTGATATATCAGGATAAAGCATTATTTCAGTGCTGGTGTTGATGTAGATATCTCTTGTACTCAGAAGGAGCTCTTAATGCTCCTTATGCAGCTATTTTCCAGTTTCCATCTTTTAAGCAAGAATAATGAGTGGAGGCGTTATCCTTCACAGTTCAGCACTCATATGTCCTAAATATTTGTCTCCTTGCAGCTCTTCGCTGGAGACATTGAGCACCATGAAGTTTGCTCAGCGAGCTAAATTTATAAAGAACAATGTATGCTGCCTACAGCCTTCTAGTTTGCAGTTTGCCAATTTAAGTTCTCTTTGGATTGAACCAAGTATTTCTTTATCATGAAAAAGTAGTATCATTTATGTACAGTTTATCGAGCTGTAATATCATTTTCTTTCCCTATTAGGCCATCATAAATGAAGATGCTTCTGGTGATGTCCTCGCAATGAGAATGCAAATTCAGCAGCTAAAGGTACTTGCAAGATCTTATATCTGTCCAAGTGAAGATTTTGCACAGCAGAAAATATAGGAAGATTGGATTAATTGTGATATCATTTTCAGTCTTTGTTTTGAAATGAGCGAGTTGTATATCTTTCTAGGAAACTGTTCATAGAAATATTGTGATTGGCAGCTACAATAAACCCTTTTTTTTAAATGTCAGTCATATTGTTCAACTACAATTTTCAATGACTTCATGGCTACATGTCGAAAGTGTCATGCAATAACAATCACAGTTCTGTTTCACGCATGTGGTCCCATCTTGGGCAATATAAAAGTTGAGATTTATACAAAGTTGTTTTGAGCTGAAAGGCCCTTTCAAATTGCATCGCCCTCGAAAGTGTTCGTACTCATGTCACTGATCTTGGTGCAGAAAGAAGTGTCTCATCTCCGAGGTCTACTAAATGAAGGAACTGGAAACCAGGACAGTGATACTCTGCCGTTGGGATTGCTTGGATCACCTGGACCTTTCAAGTGGGAGGGTCTGAATGGTACATCCAGCCCGCTGACATTTGACAAGAGGCTGTCTCAGGTTTGCTTTGTAATTTATTCTTCTGCTCTGATAATAGGTTGTGTTTTAATTTGCGTTTCACAGTTTTATTTTGGTTTTCAGAAGAAGGAATATGAAGTTGCTCTTGTCGCAGCATTTAGAAGGGAGAAGGAAAAAGACATGGCGTTGCAGGCGCTGACAGCTGAAACTCAGGCAGCTATGCAGCTGGTATGTATGAAAAATGCCCACCTATCATCTTGTGCCAACAGTTCATTGTCTACATCAACCAGCAATTTCAATTTATTTTCTGACTCTCTGAAACGTTATTCAGTGGCTGGCCTCACTATTCCAATTAATTGGTGGTGCCTCCTTTCTGATCCATCTCTCCCCTTGATTCATGCTGATAGAAATATACAATTGGTTAGATCTCCTTTAATTTTTTAGATCTCTCTCCAGCTGCTTAGTAAGTCACTTCTTGCTTTTGCCACTCACTGCCTTAAACTTCTAATAGGCCTTTCTTGCATGAAACCATTTCACATTGTAAAGCTGTGGGACAAGTCAAATGTGGTTAGGACTTGGTAGCTCAGCAAGGCTGTCCCATAGAAGTAACTTGTAAGATTGTCTCACTCACGAATTAAGAAAAGAAATGGTCAGTAAGAAGTCTTGTTATATCTACATCCAGATGTCCCCCCAATTGCCAATTGGACACATGCAGGGGAAAAATTAAATACTCTTGAGCCCTGATGCTCAAGATGATTCAATTTTAACCATTACTAACACAAACTGCTATTGCATTATCTTATTTATGATTAGGCAAAACAAAGGGAAGATGAGATACAAGGTCTGAAAATGAGGCTCAGGTTCAGAGAAGCAGGAATAAAGAGGCTGGAAGCCATGGCCTCTGGGAAGATTTCTGCAGAGGCGCATCTCTTGAAGGAAAAAGAGGAACACTTGAAGGAAATAGACGTCTTGCGTGCTCAGGTTGATAGGAATCAAGAAGTGACAAGATTTGCCATGGAAAATCTACGTCTGAAAGAAGAAATTAGAAGGCATGTTCTTTCACTCACTACATTAAACCTATTCTGAATGTTTGGTGCTTGAACTTCTTTTGATGGGAATTATATTCTGGAGCCATAAATATTATATGCTTTCTAAGCACATAGGTAATTATGAACTTACTTGAACCCCCTCCCCTCACAGAGAGAGAGAGAGAGAGAGAGAGAGAGAGAGAGAGAGATGGCTCGAAACAGACATGTGACTAATAGGCGTCTAACTCCTTAAGGGTTCTCTAAGAAGTGTGATAACAGGCATTAGTTAAGGGCTTTCAATTGCTGAATGTAGTTAGTTCATTTGACAGTGGCTCAATTCCATTGCAGATTGAAGTCTTTCTGTGAGGAAGGTGAAATGGAAAGAATGAATGAGCAGATTATGACATTGCAGAATAAGGTACTAATGAGTGATTGCATAATCACTTCACACCCTATGGAAGTAGAATTTTTTCTATGCACAGCCTTACCTAATTTTGGACTAATATGCAGTTACTTGAAGCACTTGATTGGAAGCTTATGCATGAATCAGGTCCATCGAGTGTCCAGGTAGTTGCAGTGATTGTAATAGAGTGATAGACTGATAGTCCTTTTGTATTATTGGTAACAGTGTTTCATGGACTTGAATTTTTGGACTTGTGTCTGCAGAAAAGTCCTGGTCTGCTGACGGATAGTGATTTGGATCAACTGAACCCTGATAAGGTTAGATGTGATGCTTATTTAATGTATACTTGCAAATCATCTTAGCTGCTTTACTCCGATGTCTCTTTGTACATTCATTAGTCTGATGCTATTTCGAGTGTGAATAGTCATCCCTGATGATATAGGCTTGCCAGTGTGCGGTGTCATAGCAGCTTATGATTTAATACAGCTCCCTCTTCCAAAATAATAGTGGTTAAACATATTCAAGATCCTGGCTTGACACAGAACAGATAACTAGCGAAATGGTCTTTAATCTCTGAATTTCTGGGTACATAATGGTTCGAGGAACTATCCAAGTTGATTTCCAAATTGTCAAGGTTTAGATCATCTTACCATCGATTCAGCATTTGATCTCACATCATAGAATAGTGCGCCCACTTTAATTGCACAGTTATTGTTTCATGCATTGATTTTCTTCAAGTTATGATGTGGTGGAACTCAAATCCTCGTGAATTTGTACATTAAAGAGTGACGATGCTCATTCTTGTTCATTATCTATAATAATATTTTTGTTTGATGTGTTTGGCAAATGACTATACTGCTTGTTTCATATCATTTAAAGTTTACTCATGTTCTTGTAAAAAAGGGAAGGTCATCTATGTAATACATGTTTACAGAATCCCAAATTTTGTTCCTTTTTCTATTTTTTCTTCGTACTTTCTTTTTTCGGCTGGAATTCTCATAATCCTTGTGGGCATTTCTGACTCAGGCTTCTGCTTCACCTTGGCAATCAGCAATTAAAGAGGAGAATGAATTCTTGCGGTTGCAGGTCTGATCATTGGGGTTTCTGTGACTTGTATTCTCCTAAGAGTTGAATTAATTGCTATTATATTTTCTCACTTAATTGGTTTTGCTACCACAGTCCTTTTACTAACCGTTAGAATTCTTCATAGGCTATTCAAAATCAGGCCGAAGTAAACTCTTTGAGGAAGAAACTCAACTCTTGTGTTGAAGAGAAGGCATCTTTGGAAAGGTGACAACAAGTAACACGCTCCCTGTAACTAATAGAGATCTCGTCTTCATAACACAAACTACTAAACAGAGTCTACACAATTCTTGCAGGTGCATCAAGGATTTGGAGACAGAGTTAGAGGGAGTTAGATCCTCCAAAGGTGCAAAAGAAGAAATGCAAGAGAAGTTGCAAATTAACAATTCTACAGCCACAAGCGACATTAACAACATATCACTCAATGATCAGCTGGAGCTCAAAGCTATGGTTGATGCCATTGCAGCAGCAAGTCAAAGAGAAGCTGAAGCTCATGAAATGGCAATCACTCTTGCTAAAGAGAACGATGAATTACGTGCTAAGATTAAAGTTTTGATTGATGATAATAATAAGTTGATTGATTTGTATGAAAGAGCTGTTGCAGAGATGAATAACAAAGTTAACGATCTCGATTCTCAAGATCAAAACAATGAAGCTCAAAGTACAGGATTTGATGTCCTTTCAGAATCTAAAGGTCCTGACGTGAAGAAGGTAGAGGATCTGGAGCTTCAACTCCTGGAAATACATGAGGAAAATGAGAAGCTGATGAACCTGTATGAGAAAGCAATGCAGGAGAGAGATGATTTTAAGAAGATGCTTGCCCCATCCATGCTTAGTAAAGTTACGGATAAAGGACAATCAGAGTGCCCAGAAAAGCTTTTTGAGGTTGATGAAGGAGATAATTGTCAACATTGTGATCCTATAGTAGATGAAAATACCCGTACGGAGATAGACAAGCCAACCGTATCTACTGAAGCAGAAGTCTTTGAGGACACCGATCCAAGTGCTGAAGCCAGTTCAATTATTAATAGCTCCTCTGAAGCAAGTGTTCAACCTCAAGATGAGATACAAGTGTTGGAAAATCCTAACCTCTGCGATTTTGATGCAGCAGTTGAGGAAAAGAATGCTCTTGAGATGGGTATAGGTGACCAGGATACTCCCTGCCAACACGCTGGTGGTTTTCAAGATGAGAGGGATACACTAGCAAATGTAACTCAATGTCCTCAGAGTGTGATGGAGGAGAAACTTGTCATGGTGAGGAAGGAGCTGTGTGAAGCCCGAGAAAGGCTCTCATGTTCTTCTCAAATTGCTGATGGATTTGCAGTGCTTGAGAAAGCAATGGTTGAGGTTGATGAGCTGTCAAGAGAAACCGAAGCAATGAAGGATCTCATGCAGGTCAAGCAACAGGAAGTTGAATCTCTCAAAATTTATTCCTCAGAGATGCATGAAAAAAGAGCCCTCATTGATAATAAGCTTGCAGCACTTAAAAGTTCTCTGTTGAAGTTCTCTTCATCGGCCACTTTCTTCGAACAATGGGAAGCCAAAGCAAGAGCACAAGTGGAAGCTTCAATGTCATTTTTGGAGCAGAAGGCTGCAAATCTAGCCTGTGTTCAGATTCAGCGTGATGTGATTAATGCCAAGAAAAGAGAGACTCAAGAAACAGAAACTGAACTGAGAAACAGGCACCTTGGTCTGAAATCCCGATTAGAGAAAGAAACCCGAAAGCTAGAAAGTGAAAGGGTTCTCTTTGCGATAGACAATGTTGTGAAAACTGAAAATCCACCACTCCAGAATATTTGGAAAGTGGGGAGCAAAGCAACCGAGCTGCTTAAGTCTGAAGAAGAGAAAACCAAAGTGCAGAATGAGATCAAGCAATCCAGGGAAAATCTCGGTCTCATAAAGAAGGAGATCGAACAACTGAATAGACACATCCAGAAGGTCGACAATGAGATCCACATTGCCACTTTGGACATGACAAAGGCTTCAAAACATGTTGAGGAAGCAGAGCTTGCTCTTCAAAAAGTCATCCATGAAAAGGAGCTTCTCTTGGAGACGACAGATAACGGGAAGATCGAGACTGATACCTTGATAGCCGAATATCAGATGAGCACATTTGAGGAGTACATGAAAGAAGAAGAGCTGAAGACACTTGAAGAGGATATGCATACGGCGTTCATGAAGTTAGAAGCAGCACAGAACGAAAGAGCTGCTTCATTGAAGAGATTAACTAAGTTGTTAGTAAAACAAACAGGGCTTCCTTCTCAAAAGCTGCAAAAAGAGCTTGAAGATCTTAGGAACTCAATTTTAGAAATCAGTTCATTGCTTGGTGGAGAAGACTCAACTGACAGTCAAGACATTTTGTTAGTCAGCCCATGCAGAGTTTCATCATGACCTTCTACATGACTGAAATTATATGTTTGATTTGAACTTACTCAGCTAAATTTAATTTCCTTTTGCTGTTGATAAAATAATGCTGTTGATTTCCATCAAACTAAGAAAATTGTAGTTCACTGAGTTGCTTTCTCATGATTCAAATACTGAAGGATTTAGACTCCAACCGTATTTCTCCTTCATGCACATCTTGCTTTCTAGTAAGGTATAAATGGTCATTCAATTGGATCTGAAAAACTGACACGATGCCTAAAATTAATGTCTTCTTATGGCAATTATGCGACAAAATCTTACTGCTTGGAGGCACGCTTTTGAGAAGAGGCCTCATTATTGAGCCAGTATGTCCCTTATGTCATGATGACATTGATTGAATCCTTAGAACACCTATTTAGGGAATGCTAGATAGTTAACAAAGTTTGGAAAACTTTTGACGATCATCAGTGGTTTCCTCTCAGTATGGCCCCACTTGGATGCCAAAACATGTCACAAAGTTTGGGTAGAATTCAATCCTCTCAAAACCAAAGTTAAAACAAAAGTTTGCATTTTTATTGTGGAACATCTGGAAATCTAGGAATGCAATGGTTTTCATGAATGAAATCTTTAACCCCCTTGCTTGCCTAATTTGGGCAAAAAAAGCTACCGCGGAATAGAGAATCCGAACTCGTATGTCGGTTGATACTAACTCAAGGGGGGCTTCTTCTCCCCCTTCCACCTCAATTCATCTTGTTAGGTGACACTCCCCCCCCCCCTTGGGGTACGTCAAACTCAATTTTGACGGATCACTGTTAGGCGATAAATTGTCCTATTTTATGTGTCTCTTTCACCCACTTTTAGCTCGTATAATAACTTAATCTTTAGAATTTTTACTTGTTTTATTTATGTTTTGTAGGAAATAACTTCAAATCGAGCAAACGTTGCGGAAAGGAGCAAAGACAGGACAAAGCGAAGAAAAATAGCGAAAACCGGCAAAAAGGGACGACAGGGGGACGAGCCACCGTGCCACTTGGCACAGTCGTGCCCCCGGTCGCGCTTGTCTTTTTATTCCTCATTCGGGCGTTTTTGCGAGGGGTCGCACGGGGTTTCGCTTAGGGCTTCTCTCTGGCGATTTCTAGGGTAGTTTAGTTTAGGTTTTAGCTAATAAAAACTCCATTGAGGAGATTAGATTATTATTGTATTGAATTAATTTTGGATTCAAGCATTTGGATTTCAAGTTCTTCGTTTCAATTCGTAAGTCTTCTTCTTCTCTTTCTCTCTATTTCTTGTTTCGTTCTTGTTTTAGATTTAGTTAATTCAGTTCATATGTTTGGTTTTGATTTGATTCAATCAATTAGTTTTTATGTTTAATTCATGTTCGATTGCTTGTTAGAATTCGTTTAGTTTCATGCATCTTCTTTCTAGTTCATGCTTGTGTTCTTCGTTAGTTTAGGTTTGAGTTTTTGTGTTTTGTTTATGATTAGTTGTTAGATTTTGTGGGCTTAGATTGTGATTAGCCTCTTGATAGCTAATTACTAATTAGTCTTGTATTTGGCCTAACCATACCCAATTTATGCCTAGAACTTAGAGTTTTTCTTCACGCTCGCCAAGTGTTCGATGAAATGCTTGAGAGAGTTTTCATCCATATTTTTGGGCGATTGACTTATGCTAAGAGGTGAGGTCAATTAGCTAGTGAGGGAGAGGGAATAGCCGAGTTCGGGACATGAAAATAGTATCCGAATCAAGGTAGGTCCGGGGTTGCTACTTTTGTGGTTTAATTGGGCTAATCCCATGAAAATAGGTGGTTAGGCTAATTAGACTAGCTCATGGCCCTTGAGAGAGGGCTTGGGTGGCCTTCGATGGTGCAACCAACTATCTCTAGTTCGTGATGTAGTTTGGGTAGGTTAGGACTCGTCTCAATTAGTTGGTTCGTCCATTGGTAAAATCATAACTCCAAGTTGCTTTTTCTATGTTTGTTAGCGTAGTTTAGTTTACCCTCTTTCCCTTTGATTTTGCATAGCTCGAGACACTTTAGTTAGCCCTAGCAGTTGGAAACACAACTCCCTGCAGACGACACCCAAAGTACTCAACGATACACGTTGCACTTGGAGTTTATAAATATTAAAACTCTGTTTTTCCCTAACAATCACTCAACAATTCTTCAGCAGTAGGAGGTTTCATCATTCAAGATTGGACTAGTAGATTACTCAAGACAGGAGCATCTTGCTATGGAAATACTTCGATTTTAGTGGTTGAGGCTAGAGCACTGTGCGACGGTCTAAGTTCAGCAATTCAAGCAGGTTTCAATCGATTAATTGTAGAGGGCGATAACAAGATTGTCATTTAGGCTTTGCAAGGAAAGATTTACATTCCTTGGCAGATTCATACTATTATCAAGGACATTCGTACGTGGAGAGATCAAGGCGTTCAAATTGTTACTAATTATGTGTTCAGAGAGGCAAACATGGCAGCAGATTTGCTATCTAAATTTGGGCATTCCATTACTACTTCATTTTCATTTGATTTATGTTTTTCACCAGCTCTTATGATAATTTTAGCTGAGGATGTAGTTGGGCGTACTCTTCTGAGAAGAGGAGCCTAACATTGTAATTTTTTCTCTTTTACCCGTGTGAAATAAAAGGTATATTTCTATTTCTATTTCATTTTCTATTATCCAAATGTTGTAATTAAATTGATCACAATCCTTAAAAAATGGATGGATTTACTGAGAAATTGTATGCTTGTACATTTTGGCTTTTGAACACGATTTTTTTTGCCCGAACCCAAAATAAACCGAACCTGAAAAACTCGTAAATTTTTTTTGGCAAACCCGACCGAACCCGAACTTGCCTGCTAAACCTGAATATTATATTCTCATTTTTTATTTTTCTTTAACTTCCCCCTTGATAATAATAGTTTTTTTATTGTGACGACTCATTTAGGTAGTTGTTACACAATTACCGCATCCCTTCGCAAATTAGACAATGACACATGCTCCTTCCCAAATTCATGCCCGTAAAATAACATCATATACCACTTATAAATGAAACAGTTTTAGAAAATGAGCATGAAGTAACTATCTAGTTTTAAGAAAATCAACTTAGAATAAGATAAGTATTAAAAATGTGCAAGTCATACCATTATATTCTTAATGAAATGAATACGTCTCGTGCATTTTAATAATATTACTCTATAATAATCTAAAATTTTGATGTTATTATTAATAGATAGTTATAAATCATTGTAATATCTTGTGCGTCTCTAATATTCTTTCGTTTGGTTTCCTTCTAATTGGTCTCGAACTTCATGTCAGTGTTGGACAATGGACAAACTTGTATTAGTATTAGGATGGACCCACTAATAAAGTATACTTGATTAGGTAACGGTAGATTAATTAACAAAATATCGAACTATTAAATGGTTTATTAACGGATCGAAGCATTCCGGCCTATTAACATGTTTTAGATGGGCCGACCTATAAATGACCCTACCCATTGTTAATATTTGAATATGAGAGCCAACCCATTCAAACATGATTCATTTTCTGCCTGTACATGACGTTCATATATTATATTGAAAAATTTGAATATTTTTGATATTCTTTTAAGAAATTACAATTGTAATGTTTGTTCATTAAATACAGACAATTTTAATTAATAAATATGATGAAATTTTGACTTTGACAAAAAGGAAATGATTCATTAAAAAAGGCGTTCTAAACCTGTTAGGTTGACCTGCAACCCATAAAATCAATACGTCCACTCGTATTTTACTTGAATCTAAAAGACACCCAATCCATATCTAACCCTCCAGCCCGAACTCACAAATCTGACAGCAAGGCACAAGTTGTCGATGGGTAGGGGCTTATCGAAGTGGGTTAACTTTAAATATGAAAGACCTCCAACTAGGGATGACAGTGGGTTCCGGATCTAACCCAAACCCATCGGACCCGACCCAATTCAGAGGGTCTGGGTCCAATGAAATGAGACCCATCGGGTCTTAAGCGGGTCTGGCTCCAAGGGATGTGGGTCGGATCTTGGTTTGGGTTTGAAGAATTCAAACCCAAACCCGACCCGCGACCCATTTAAAACCCATCGATCTTTTTGAAAAAAAATGTGAGAAAGACGATCGGATAAAGTAACTCTGAATTAGTAAACCCTGAAATCACTTTGCTTTCTGTCGGTCATAAAAGAAGAACTATTTTATTACGATCGTTTAAAATTTAATAGACTATGTCTTTGTGGTTTGTGTTAAAATATTATTTTTAGTGTGTAAAACATAAGTAATTAAGAACACTTAACTATGGTACGTGTTGTTAGAATGTTATTTTATTAAATAATACGCCTTACAAATTCAATTATTTGTCTTTATAATGTATTATTTGGTGTTGGGATGTGAAAAAAATAATATTTAATGTGAAAAACAGTTAAGACCCATTTAGAACTCGTGAACTTGCTAGATTCACAGGGTCTAGCCCTAGGTCTAGGTCCAAGAAATTTAAATATGTTTAGGTCCAGATAGATCCGACTCAAATCCAACCCATCGTGATCCGTACCTCCAACCTTTTCGTTATTTTCGTGCAAGAATTGACCATGCTAAAAAGGATTGTAAGAAATGGGAAGAAGATGGAGAGGAGGACCCTTTTTGAAGCTTGAAATCTGACCTCTAACCAGTTGATTACTTTATTTTACAAGTTGCACACCCTCTGCCCTTCTGAGTCACTTGTGACATTTGCAACTTTTGACACAGAAAAACTTAAACAATAAACACACATAAAGGGGTGTTTTTTTTTTTTTTTAATCACACATAAAGTGGTTTTTTTTTAAAAAAAATTATGAAAAATGACCACACAGTCACACAGAAAGCCACACTTGCTTTCGGTTAATTATGAGGAACATGACGCAATTAAAGCCAAATCTTGGTAGGAAGATTTTGTCCCTTGCAACGGTAGTCACTAATCATTATACCCATTACAATACTTTTTATTTAGCATGACGGCGTGTGAGTGTTACATGAGATAATATAAATAAATAAATTAATTAATTAATTAATTAATTAATTAAAATAAGAGGTCAAAAGATTCTAAAACCCTAATAATAATTAAGCTCCACCTCTATTTTCTACTTCCCCACCAAACTTCTGGGCCCTTTTTGCTTAGTGATGATGTGGAAGTGTGTCACCCTTGGTGGCCTTTTTTTATTATTTGAAAACTCACTGGTTTTGAAAGTATAATAATACGGGTGGGTGTCGGATCGCTCAACTAATTAATATAATACGTAAGAATACTATTCTTGTCAAAAATTTGGAGTCAAATGTTACCTGCATTGATTGTTGCAGCTCATTCATGAGGGAAGAGTTGCAGTTTATAGGTGACGAGACCCACGCTGCAAGAAGATAAGCTAAAAGCAAGCATATCATCGTAATAGTTTGATTTATTTTCAAATTTTATAATTTAGCAAATTATATAAACTGTTTGCAAAATATGTTTTATTATACTTTTCCTTCTATGATTTGGATTTTGCCTCAATAACACTAAAAAAAAATAAAAAAATGTACAATTCAATCATGCACTCAATAGGAACAATACTACCAGCCTAAATAAGAAAACAAACCGTCTCATAAAAAATGAGATTTTACCTTGCCTGATGCCTATGATTTGATAAGAACTGAACCAACAACATAATACGTCTAGAAAGTCTCAGTCTCTATCCCTTCACTTGTTTAGCTAAGCTTCTTAAGTATAATAATCTTAATAATTAACTTGTCGTCATAGGTGAAATATATATTTTTTCACTTATCATATTATATATATATATATATATTAGGTGTATTTATTGTATAAACTATATTAATATATTTTTTTATTGATCTAACAGTATGATATAGACTTTGCTCGAGATCTGCAAGACTACAAGAGATGAACCAAACCCATTCCCTAATATGCTCCTTGCTTCACGAAAAATGGGCCATCTAGGCCGGCTATGGTGACTCATCGGGTCCCATTTCCTGAGTTGACCAAATTGGAATTTTGCTCTTATTAGCCACCTTTCCTAATCAAGTCCACTAAAAAATTTATGATTATCACCTCTTTGACGTGGATTAGATAGTGATGTTTCTTTTTTCTTTTTTTTTTCTCGTTTAATTTTTATTTATTTCTCCTTTAAATGGTCCCTAGCTAGCTAACAATATTGATTAGGTATAGTTATTGTAGTTAGTACTATTTTTCTTGGTTTATTTTCAATTGATTCTTTTAAGAAAATTGTGGTTTAATTTTCAAGTGTGGTCATTATCAAGTTGAGAATAATGTGATTTGTGAATTGTGAAAATTTACGATATTTAATTTAGTGAGTGTTAGGATGTATAATTATTGCAGGAGTTAATGAGTGTTATAATGGGTATTTGCGATAATTTTATATTTTTATCATTTTTAGTTGTGCATTTTATTGAAAACATATTGGATAAATAGATTATCTATTACTTGAGGTGAGAATGTGTTCAAAATATTCTAAAATTTGTTAATTATTATGACCTCAAGACCTTTCTTTTTCCTAGTAAAATTAAAAACATGATTTGAAGAACAATATATATTGAATGAAAATACAAATACAACTATAAAATAATTAAGATTTAAATTACCTAATTAATTATTCTTTGTAATAGTTTAAAATTTTGAAGGAAAATAAAAAATATGATTGATGTAGGTGAGCCCAATGAGGATACATTCTTTCCAACTTTTATTATAAGTTACTTAACAATGATCAGTGCTAATCAATGTTAATGAGTGTTAATTAGTATTGATAAATGCTGATAAGTGTTAATGAGTGTTTATCAATGCCCATTAATGTCAATTTTTGTCAAATCAATACTAAATGTTAATCATAATTAAGTAAACATCATGAGCTCAAAACAGCAAATCCTTTTACAACAGCAATAACTCCTGATATGAACTCAACTTTTATGAAATCTGGGGAGCAAATTAGAAATGCCCCCATGAGGGATAGAACTACTAAACTAAAGAGTACATCCTTTTGAGCTATAGAAATGAGATTGCTTTATTTTGTTTAGAAATTGGTCAAACTAACACATCCCTAGCATGTAATAGCTTTAGGTAAAATTGGTCTATGTTTTCTTCCATATATAGGTTGAGTAGTCTAATTTTTGTTCCTCTTTGTCTCTCCTTTTTCTCCTTGAATTTTCTTGGTACCTAATGGCAGCCTAGATTTTGTTCTGTCATGAAAAAATGATCAAGAGTTTCACAGAAATGTGCATGAAATGCCATCACGATTGTTCAGCAAAATTTTGGAAAGCTCATTTATTGGAGACATTTGTACCCCACATATTCATCTATTTTTCTTTTTCTATGTGAAGTTGACACCAACACCTAATTTTTATTGTCTCACCCAAAAAAAAAAGAAATTTATGACTCAAAAATATTTATGATAGAGTATAAACCTACTCATGAACCTCGAACCATTAGTTTAAACTTTTGGTTGAGTTGGTTCTTGAACATGATATCAGATCGTTTCTGAGTAAGATGTCTCAAGTTTGAATCTCCGCAGGCCCCATGTTGATTTATTGTGTAAGGTAGTAGGAGCATTTACAGTATCCATACTTCAAGTTCAAAGGGTATTCGCACAAGGGAGCGTGTTAGAGTGTAAACCTATTGCTGAGCCATCAACCATCAACTTAAACTTTTAGTTGAGATGGTCTATGAACAATGACTAACCCCAATGGTCTAGATAAATCAACATGATCAGTTCAAAAAGTTTGAATGATTTCCATTTAAAAAAAAATGCTGACTAAATACTGACTTTTAAACAAAGCATCTAGAACTTCTTGTGGGTGCCACCAAGAGTCTAATATTAGAGTACAAATTGATTGTTTCATGATTCCATCTAGAGAATTAGCCTGCTCACATATTGTTTTAATTATGATTTTCAACACATTGAAAATATACAATTTTTCCTAATATTGTTGTATTAGTAGGATTCTCACATGGACATATTTAATTTGGTAAATTAAGTTGAGAAAAAAATATTGTAAGTTACTTATATTTATATTCTCACTTTTATCGGCCTTATAATCTTTATACATACTGAGAAAAAATAATTGTATTTAAAAGGATTCTCATGGATTCAATTTTGTAAATTACACCGAGAAAAGTTATTATAAGTTACTTATTTAAATTCTCACTTGCATTAACCTCATAAGGTGTACAAAGATTGGGGGTAGGGCGGATGTATATATATTGACCTTATATATGTGTGTGAACTTTGTGCGCTGTTTTATTTCTAGCCAAATCAATCAGTAAGTTCAGTTTTCATTATTGATTTAGTAAATGTATAGATATTATCCTACAATTAGTATTTACTTAATTGAGATAGATGAAAATATTTTGGAGTAATCAAAGACTAAGACTGACGCCATTTCTAAGATGAAAATGGCAATATAATATATTAACCTTTTGTAAGAGATAAGTAACAAGAAAAAATCTAGCTGGTCTCACAATTTTTTCAGTTTTAATTATTTTAAGTAGTCAATTTTGAGAATTATTATCATAAATTTGGTCCAATTTCACTATACCAACTTTCGCTATCGTGTTAAAAAATACAACATAAAATTATCAAAAACTTTCCTTCGATTTTATTTTATTTTTTGTGATGGAATTAAATTAAAATTCAAAGAAAACGACAATCAGAAAAACATATTCCATATAAATTCAATTTATTTGTGAAAAATCATGTACATGTATATCCATTTCCCTGATTTTTTTTTTTTGGTGTGAATAATTTCTTTCTTTCTTTCCTGTTTTGGAAAATCAAATTAAATTAAATTGAATCCAATAATCGGAGGGATGATAACGAGATTGACCGAAACTGTTGATAATAGGGAGGCAGAGGAGGGGCAGCTGACGTGTACATGTTTATGTGAATCTCTGGAGCTCTCCATGTTCAGAAAGACTGATTGATTTGACACTGTGGGACCCCCCCACTGCCAAGCCACCACGGGTTCATTTGCTCAAATAGTCAAATCTAGTCACCCCCTTTGCTTATGTGGCCCACTTGCTGAACTCTCTCATAGGTGTGTTCTTGTTTTTTTACTTGTTATATGTAACTAATTTATTGTTGGTGAATAGTGTAAAAATGTGAATAGAAAATATAATTAAAAGTGTCGGTGAGTGTTGATTAATACTGATCAATATTGAATTAATATCAATGATATGTGTTCGTGATAAGTTAAAAAGATGAAGCCCTAAATAATATTGTATTTTTAAAAGCATATATATATATTACTCAAGGGCGAAGCCAGGAAATTTGGAGAGGGGGTCGGAATTGAAAAAAACAAAAACATGGGAAGGGGAAGGTTCAAACTCACAACCATTGACACACAAAGCAAAGCGCTAAACCACTAAGCTTTACAATTTTCATGTTCTTGTTTCACAAACATAATACATATCTAAATTTTGAATTTTTTAAATTTTCTGACATATAATTATTTTTTGTATTTTTTTTTGGAGAGGGGGGTCGGGTGACCCCACTGATCCCATGTTGCCTATGCCTCTGATATTACTTAGGCCCTGTTCTTTTCATGAGTCAATCTTAAAATATCAACCTCAACTCACTTCAACCCACTTTTATTATTTTAATCAAATTCAATTTATCAGATAAAAAATTCAACCCACCTCGACCTACTTCATCCTTTTATCCACCCCAATTTACCAACGAAAAGAACAGGCCCTTATAATAGAACTGTTTACATATTCAATTGTCTTACATGAATAATTCTAGGTTAAAGAACGTATAAGTTTATACAAGCATGATATAAACTTTGTATTTTACTCTTATAATTACCATTGTCGTTCAAGTTCTTGTGAAAGTATAGTTCGAGCTTCAATTTTCTTTTATGTACTTGTATGAATGCGATGAACTCGATTTTAAAGAAAAAATCCAATGAAAGTAGTCTAAAAAATAGTTTTATTCAAAATTTAGAGAATATAGACAGGGATTATCAGAACATGTGAGACAACTCTTTTTTTTTTTTTAAGAAAGGCCTTATAAAAATAGCAACTAAAACCATCGCGTTCAATATTGTGAAGTTGCGATAATGTACTCAAATTGTACACTATGTGATATGTGTCAATAGTTTAGTTGTCCCAAGAAAAAGATAAATTGGAATATCCGAATATATTTATTTTAGTAGTTTATTAACAGTTTTTTGTGATTTTGGATGTGAATAATTCAAATTTTGGATAATTGAATGTTAATAATCCGACCTTCAAAAAATAGTTCAAACACCTTGACAAGCAACAGAGAGCATGGCAACCAACAGGAATTTCATGAAGAG